>RCIC01000001.1:10922500-11112500 GCA_018883505.1 Ceratosolen fusciceps
AAGCCGAATACCGAGCTCCAGGAGGCGGCCTTCGAGTGTATGCAAAAGTTCATAGCCGGCTTTCAGATCGATATGGAATCCGTGCACGCGATTATGCGGCCAATGTTACTTACTCTCGGTGATCATCGAAATCTTAGTCTTAATTGCGTAAAGCGGCTCTCATACTTGACGCAATTGTTCCCTAGCACTTTTAGCATAACGCTGTGCGAGCAGCTGCTCCAGCACCTCAAGAAATTGCTGGAAAATCTCATTCAGGCACACAAGGGAGTATCGAAGACCGGGGAAAACGAGCAAAAGATCGCGACGATTATAGGGATATTTCACCAGATACCAGCGGCCACGCCCAAGTTCATCGACGTTCTTTGTCGATTGGTCATGCAGACCGAGAAGCAGCTTCTCGTCGAAGCCTCCAGTCCCTTCAGAGTGCCCCTCATGAAGTTCCTTTTAAGGTATTATTCAATTTCCAATTAAAGTCCAGTCTGTCGCGCTCTCATATCGACACAATACTCACAATACTCGACACGTATCGTTGCGATCATTTGTTTTTATTTTTGATTTTGTTTTTGTTTGTTTGTTTGTTTTTTTTTTTTTTTTTTTTTTCAAACATTAAAGGTACCCCACGGAAACACTGAACCTCTTCCTTAATGACAATAACATCAAGGATCAACAGTGGAGCCGGTACCTCGAATTCCTTATAAAGCACAAGGAAGGAAAGCCCTTCAGAGACGTGCTGCACAAAAGTACGGCGAGGCTTATAGCAATGTTGCTTGCTAATTCGCAAATCAACTCGAACCTCACGATCAACGAGAAGAGCGAGCTGCAGCACCAGGCGATCAGAATAGTTTCCGTCCTCATAAAGTTTGACGAGCAGTGGCTGTCGACGCAGACGCAGTTGGTCGCGGCGCTCAGGCAGATCTGGTGCAACGACGATTATCACGCGCTCCACAAGAAGGTCGACAACGTCGACTTCTGCCATTGGAAGGAGCCCAAGCTCATCGTTAAAATACTCCTGCATTATTTTTGCCACCACCCGAACGACATAGACTTGCTGTTCCAGCTGTTGAGGGCCACCTGCGGCAGATACGTACCTGATTTCCAATTTTTACGTGACTTCTTAGAAAATACCGTTGCTCAGGAGTACACGGTCGAGTGGAAGAGGAGTGCATTTTTCAGGTCACTATTACCTACTGATAAATCCGTAGCTGCGTATTAATTCCCTTGTCATTTGCCGTTCCTCGAGGCTTCATTGTCAAATTAATTACGTTTTGTAGATTCGTGGAACATTTCCCAACGACAATGTCACCCGAGCTGAAAGCAAAAATCGTTCAATTAATAATAATACCATGTTTCGCCGTGAGCTTCGAAAAGGGCGAGGACACGAAGCTTGTCGGCAGCACACCCGTGCCTTACCAGGACAGTCCCGACAACATCGTCTCGGTCTTCATAAACAAAATCATTGATCCGGAAAACCCTCTGACCGCGACAGACTGCATAAGAATCGCTCTGCTGCAGTGCTCGTGTCTCCTTGTCGAGCTCGCACCGCAGTATATACACGACGGATCGAATAAGCGCCAGGGTAACAAGCTCAGGAGGCTGATGACCTTTGCCTGGCCGTGTTTGCTCGGCAAAAATTGCGTCGATCCCGTCACGAGGTACCACGGCCACCTGCTGCTCAGCCACGTCATCGCCAAGTTCGCAATCCACAAGAAGATTGTTCTGCAGGTAACGGTCGATCTTCCTTTATAGAATTAACGTTGAACGACTCGCGCGACGCTAATCGCTTCGATTTCTTTATTCCCAAGGTCTTTCACAGTCTACTGAAGGCTCACGCGGTCGAGGCTCGGAACGTCGTGCGCCAAGCCCTCGAAATCATAACCCCGGCAATGCCCGTGCGCATGGAGGACGGCTTCAAGATGCTCACTCACTGGACCAAGAAAATCATAGTCGAGGAAGGCCACTCGATGCAGCAGCTCTTCCATATTCTCCAATTAGTCGTGCGCCACTACAAGGTCTATTACCCGGTGCGACATCATCTCGTCCAACATATGGTCAATTCGATTCAGCGACTTGGCTTTAGTCCGACGGCTACCATCGACCATCGCCGTCTAGCCGTCGAGCTCGCCGAGGTCATTATTAAGTGGGAGCTCCACCGCATCAAGGTATACCTCATTTAATTAAATCCAATCCCATATTAGACTACTGTCCCTGTAACGATAACGACGTATGTAACGTATGTAGCGTATGTAACGCTAGCCTTGGGGAAATTTCAAACCAAGACAATACTTAATAACTCTGTAGACTGCTGTAATGGAACGAACCTGGCTTTCGTTCGCATACAATACAAAGTAAAACATTACCAATATAATGAATAGAATAAAACGTTATGTATATAACGTTAATATGTTATGTATATAAATACAATGATGGTTGGCGTTTGTGTGCGAAGGACGAGGCGGAAAATACGGAAACGGGCGGCTCAGGAAGTATGACGGCCAGTATGAAACGATCCCTTGCGGACGAGTCGGGAGAGCCCAAGCGCATGGCCACGCAGATGGCCATGGGTCAGGGCGCGGTCGGGCCGCAATCCGGACCGACGAGTCTGCTTGTCACGCCGAAGATGGAACCCGGAGCGACGAAACCGATCGAGCGGGCCCACGCGGACGCCATATTGAACTTTCTACTGAGGCTGGCCTGCCAGGTGAACGACGCGACGACCACGCAGGGCAATCCGGGCGAGCAGCTCTCCCGGCGATGCGTGGCCTTGCTGAAGATGGCCCTGAAGCCGGACGTCTGGCCCCAGTCGTGCGACCTCAAGCTCGGCTGGCTCGACAAAGTCTTTGGGAGCGTGGACACGCCCCAGCCGAATTACGGGAATATATGCACGGCCTTGGAGCTCCTCACCTTCCTCCTCGGCGTCATGAAGAGGGATCAGGTCCTGGCGAGCTTCAAGCCACTCCAGCGGGGACTGGGGGCATGCATCGCCAACACCAACACCAAGGTCATAAGGTACGTCGGCAAACGCACTTACGCTTTGTAATTATTTTTACGACGACCATCCCTACCCCCACCCCCACCCGTCCCAGATTCGAGAGCTGGATGATCGACCGCTTGTTCTTGCAGATTGGTTCACGGATTGTTGTCTCGATTGATGACGATCTTCCCGACGGAGCCGACGACGTCGACCGTAGCCTCGAAGCACGAGGAACTCGAGAGCCTGTACGGGACAATCGGCAAATTCGTAATCGACGGTCTCGCGACCTACGAGAAGAACCTGACGGCCCAGCCGAGCTCCCTCTTCGGCACCCTGATGATGCTCAAGGCCGCATGCACGAACAACCAGAGCTACATCGATCGGATAATTTCGCCGTTCATGCGCGTCCTCCATCGTATGGCCAAGGATCATTTGCACCCGACGCAGACGGAGAACAACCAGGTCGGCAGCGAGCTGCTCATCATGAGCCTCGACCTCGTTAAGAATAGGGTCGCGGTCATGGGTGTCGACATGCGCAAGTCGTTCATCGGCTCGATTCTGGTCGGCCTCATCGAGAAGACCCAGGACATCAAGGTCATGAAGGCCATCACGAAGATGCTCGAGGAATGGATGAAGAATAAGAATCCCGTCGCGGTAAATCAGGCGCCCAGTCTTAGGGAGAAGTCGATACTCCTCGTGAAGATGATGCAGTACGTCGAGAAGCGCTTCCCCGACGACTTGGAGCTCAACGGCCAGTTCCTGGAGCTCGTGAATTACGTATACCGGGACGAGGCCCTCAAGTCCTCGGAGCTCACCTCCAAGCTCGAGCCTGCCTTCCTCAGCGGCTTGCGCTGCATCCAGCCCCACATAAGGGCCAAGTTCTTCGAGGTCTTCGACGGCTCGATGCGACGGAAGCTCCACGAGAGGCTGCTTTACATTATCTGTAGCCAGAGCTGGGACGCCATGGGGCCGCATTACTGGATCAAGCAGTGCATCGAGCTGCTCATTGTTACGGCTAATCCCAACACCCAGGTGCAGATGTCGAATCAGGATACGCTTTTGCCGAGCATCAACTCCCTTATAAATCTCGTCGACAGCGAAGAGCAGAAGAGCTTCCTCATGTACTCGATGATTAAGGAGGAGCCCCAGGACATAATGGACACGAGCGACGTAAAGGACGACATCATGGACATGGATCTGTCCAACATCGATCCGGTCACGACCCCCGAGGAGATCAATTCTGGCAAGCAGACGAGCTTCGCCCAGCTCATAGCCAATCAAGCGGACTTTCTCGATCAGTCGAAGAAAATTAAAACCGAGCAGCTCCTTAACGCGTCGGCCCAGCTCTGCCACATGGACACAAGCCTCGCCGAGAGAGTTTGGCTGGACACGTTCCCGAGGCTCTGGAGTATCCTTGACGAGCATCAGCAGAACACCCTGACGGCTGAGATCGTGCCCTTCGTTTGCAGCGGCACTCACGTCATACAGAAGGACTGCCACCCGAGCGCGATAGCGACCTTCGTCGAGGCTCTCTCCCACTGCAATCCCCCCGTGCCCATGAGGCCGGCCCTCATGAAGTACCTCGGCAGGTCGCACAATCTCTGGCACAGAATGACCTTGAGCCTCGAGCAGATGGCTTTCGAGAACGGGAACAGCCAGATGAAGACGAAGCGCGAGTCGGACTGCTACGACTTCGAGCCGGACAGCAGCCCGTACACGGAGGTTCTCGACTCCCTCTCGGATATGTATTCTCTCTTGTGCGAGGAGGATATGTGGTCCGGGCTCTGGCAGAAGCACGCCCATTACAAGGAAACCCTTCAGGCCACCGTTCTCGAGCAGCAGGGCTTCTTCGAGCAAGCCCAGGGCGCCTACGACTTGGCCATGACCAAGTTCAAGCAGGACTACGTGTCGACGCCCGCGCCCTTTAAGACCCAGCGGGAGGCTCTGCTCTGGGAACAGCATTGGATCAGGTGCGCCAAGGAGCTCAATCAGTGGGATCTTTTACTCGATTACGGGAGCAAAAAGGCCGAGAAGAATCCATTTTTAATTCTCGAGAGCTCCTGGAGGATACCCAATTGGACAATGATGAAGGAGGCCCTGGCCCAAGTCGAGCAGAACTGTCCCAAGGAGATGATGTGGAAGGTGAATCTCTACAGGGGCTTCTTAGCCATATGCCACAGCGAGGACCAGCATCTCAGTGCGGTCGAGCGCTACGTCGAACTGGGTAAGCTCTTCGAATTCCATGATCTCGGAATTATCGTTAAGAATGTTTTTTAAACATTCTTTTTTGAAATATAAAACCAATAATGTGCTTTATGTGCAATAACAGCGTCGGGCCTGTGTATGCGCGAATGGCGTCGGCTGCCACACATCGTCAGTCACATCCACCTGCCTCTTCTCCAAGCTGCCCAGCAGATAATGGAGCTCCAGGAGGCGATGCAAATCCATCAGGGACTGCTGCATGGGCGCAGCTCCTCGCTCCATGACATGAAGGCCATCGTGAAGACCTGGCGGAACCGGTTGCCGGTAATTGCCGACGATCTCAGCCACTGGTCGGACATCTTCACCTGGCGACAGCATCATTACTCCTTCATCTCGAGCCACTACGAATGCCAGCAGGAGCAGACGACGAATCACTCGATGCTAGGTGTCCACGCCTCTGCTCAAGCTATCATACACTTCGGCAAGATAGCCCGCAAGCACAATCTCTGCGGCGTTTGTCTCGATTCGCTCTCGCGCATTTACACGATCCCGAGCGTTCCGATCGTCGACTGTTTCCAAAAGATTCGGCAACAGGTCAAGTGCTACTTGCAAATGGCCTCGGTGTCTGGTAAAAACGAGCTCCAGGAGGGCCTCGAGGTCATCGAGTCGACGAACCTCAAGTATTTCACCAAGGAGATGACTGCCGAGTTCTACGCCCTCAAGGGGATGCTGCTCTCGCAGATCGGTCGCTCCGACGACGCCAACAAGGCCTTCTCCGCGGCTGTACAGCTGCACGACACCCTCGTTAAGGCCTGGGCGCTTTGGGGCGATTACCTCGAGAGTATATTCACCCGAGACGCTCGACAGATTTCCATCGGCGTCTCCGCCATCACGTGCTTCCTGCATTCCTGCAGGCATCAGAACGAGAGCAAGTCCAGGAAGTATTTGGCCAAGGTCCTCTGGCTCCTGACCTACGACGACGAGAAGTCCTCCCTCATGGACGTCGTCGACAAATACGCCGTAGGCGTGCCGCCGATACAGTGGCTACCTTGGATACCCCAGCTTCTTATGTGCCTCGTGCGTTACGAGGGCAACGTCATTCTTAATTTGTTGAGCCAGGTCGGCAGGATGTTCCCCCAAGCTGTCTATTTCTCCATAAGGACACTCTATCTCACGCTCAAGATCGAGCAAAGGGAGCGGTTTAAGAGCACCGAGCTCGGTAATTGCCATAAAAAACGACAGCCAACGTGAATTACAATCCCTATACGACTTTATAATAACCCTAATGTTTTGTAAACAGCAAAAGGTCACGACAGTGGAGATCGAGGGGCAGCTGGAGCCCAACAGCAAGCGGCTCAGCAGCAGGAAGTCAAGGCCAAGGCGACGATACCCATGTGGATGTGCTCCAAGATCATGCACATACAAAGGGAAATACATCCGACGATTTTGTCCAGCTTGGAGGGAATCGTTGACCAGGTAAGGAACCCACCCTCCTATACCCCAGTCGTATCTCACAAGCAGCTGGATTATTAGACTGCGAATTACTTCTCTTGTTTTTTTGTTCTTGTTTCTTTTTGCTTTTGACGAGAGCGTTGTACGAAATGAAATTTTTCAAATGTTCAGATGGTTTGGTTCCGTGAGACTTGGTACGAAGAAGTTCTCAGGCAGCTGAGGCAGGGTCTCGCCAAATGCTATGCCATAGCCTTCGAGAACCGCGGAGCAGTGAGCGAAGCCACCATAACGCCGCATACGTTGAATTTCGTAAAGAAGCTCGTGTCGACGTTCGGTAATTAATATTAATATATACCGAGTGAATAATTTTACGAGCGGGGAGAGCGTGTCCGAGGGATCGCGAGCCATAATCGGCCCATTTTTCCCTTTCAGAGAACATATCGTCGTCGCAGAATATAACAAACACCTTCGGCTCAGCGGGCAACGAGTCACTGGCGCGCAGAGCACAAGCGACGGTTCAAGATCCGGACTTTCAGAAGATGAAAATCCAGTTCATCAACGACTTTGATTTCAATTCGCCTGGCGCGCGTCTCCTGCACAACTTAATAAGCAAATTCAAAAAGTGGATCAAAATACTTGAAGGCAAAACCAAGCAGCTCCCAAAGTAGGTCTCAATTAAGTTGGGGCGTATTCGTCGACTACATTCGTGCACGTAGTTGCAGAGGCGCAAGCCTTCCCTTATCTTACGTGGTTTTCTAAGAAATTGTTCGCTTTTCAGGTCGTTCCTGATTGAGGAGAAGTGCCGTTTCCTCAGTAATTTCAGCTTGAAAACCGCGGAGGTGGAATTACCCGGCGAATTTCTTTTACCAAAAGTAAGTATCGGAAGAAAGTTCTTAAAATATTAGCATTAGGCGCAGTGAAATGAAACTTCTAAAAAAAAAATCTAATTCCTTAGCATTCGCATTACTACGTGAAAATCGCCCGGTTCATGCCGCGGGTCGAGGTCGTCCAACGGCACAATACCGCCGCTCGAAGGCTACGTATCCGCGGGCACAACGGCCGCCTCTATCCATACCTTGTGGTAAACGACGCCGGCTTAGGGGACGCGAGGCGCGAGGAGCGCGTCCTCCAGCTGCTCCGTTTCCTCAATCACTACCTAGCCAAGCAGAAGGAAACGTCGCGGCGATTCCTGCACTTCACTGTGCCAAGGGTCGTCGCCGTGTCGCCTCAAATGCGCCTCGTCGAGGACAATCCCGCCTCTATATCGCTGCTCGACATTTACAAGCAAGGTTGCGCGAAACTCGGCATCGAGCACGACGCTCCCATCGCCAGGTACTACGACAGGCTGGCGACCGTCCAGGCCCGCGGCTCCCAAGCTAGTCATCAGGTGCTCCGCGACATTCTTAAAGAGGTGCAGACGAACATGGTTTCGAGGACGATGCTCAGAGACTGGGCCGTCAAGACATTCCCCGCGGCTACGGATTACTGGACCTTTAGAAAAATGGTAAATTGGGCCCTTTTATTACCAGTATTAATCGTGCCCATTATACATCTTTATACTTAATTTGCTTGTGTAATAAACAAAGGGATTATTATATTTAATAATTTTACATTTTTATTTCAGTTCACGCTACAATTGTCCTTGGCCTGTTTCGCTGAATATGTCTTACACTTGACAAGGTTAAATCCTGACATGATGTACGTCCATCAAGATTCAGGATTGATCAACATAGCTTACTTCAAATTCGACGTCGATGATACATCCGGAGAGCTGGATGCCAATAGGCCAGTTCCTTTCCGATTAACTCCAAATATTTTGGAGTTCCTCACAGCCACAGGTAATGAAATTTATTGTAATAATATATGATAAATCCACGTGAAATTGATCGCGTCGAGGCGAAGCCGTTAGTTAAGTTAAAGGATATGAAGAATGGGCGCGTAAGCGGGAATGTTAAGAAACCGTTATTTCAGGAGTCTCCGGGCCATTGACGGCGAGCGCCATCGCCACGGCGCGATGCCTGGTCCAACCTTCGTTCAAGGTTCACACGATACTCCGAGCTATATTGCGAGACGAGGTGATAGCCGATCACAGCAAGAAGCAAGAGGACTCGAAGAACGTTACCGAGGGTCCGAGCGACATGAAGGCCGAGCTGCTCATAACAATGGTAACCCGCGCGGTCACCGCCATCGTCTCAAGACTGAACTCCCTAGCGCATTTCGATGGGACTGACAGCAAAGTCAGCACACTCGTAGCCGCGGCCAACAGCCACGACAATCTCTGCCGCATGGATCCATCCTGGCACCCGTGGCTGTAAAAGCTCAAACCTTATTTTTATAATGCCTTCTCTTTGTTTGTTAAGAGAGTCAGATATTTTACATCGTTTCCTATATTTAAGTTGTACATATGATGAGCGTTATTGTAAAAGAGATATTTATCGATGTAAATTAAACGCAACGAGCATTAAAGTTTACGTAGGTTTAGATTAAAGTGGAAATGACGATGAGTAATTATTGTGTACATGTAAATAACGTGCGAAGGTGCTTGACGAGTACAAAGATTTAATAAATACCTGTCATTCTTATGTTTTCTTTTCTTTTTTTCTTCTTCTTTTTTTTCATTTTTTTCTTCTTTTTTTTTTATTTTTTTTCTTTTTCTTTCTTTCTTACCAACGTTCTCGGCTATTTTTACTTTAACCTACAGTATTAGATGGCGGTTTAAGTTTATGAAACATTTGTACGCATGGAAGATTATTCAATAAATATTTACTACATAATGTAAATGTCTTCTTACCCGTTTTATTACCTCTTTATGCATACAAATAGTAAAATAACGATATTCATTACATAAGTTTAATTTTTTGTAATGCTCGTGATATATATACTTTTTCTCTTATTGCAAATTGTAAATTAATATTATTTACAATAAAGAAACAAGAATTTCGGTGGCTGGTATCATACTTTGAACCGAAATTCGTTCTGTTTTTTTATACGGATACCCATGTATATATATATATATATATACATGCATACATATATATATATATATATATATAGATTTATACGTATATATGCACGCGAGCATGGATATGTCCGTTTACTATTTACAAGTCAGTATCGAGAATTTCTTTTTAATACAAGCATTGCTGAATAAAAATGTCAAAAATATGGATCTTTATTATTTTAATAAATATCAGCAAGATGACAAAAGCTTCTGTAGGTGACAAATCTCAAATTTTTAGCAACTGCATTGACAAATGTCATAATGAGCAATGTAAAAATGGTAATATAACCTTTAAAAGCTAATAATATTATAGAAATATTTCTTTAATTATATTTTGCTTGTTCAGATGTCTATTTTAAAGAAAATCCACCCCTAGATTTACGATTACTCTTTTGGACTTGCAAGGAAAATTGTAGTTATACGTGTATGTGGGAAACGGTTAGTTTTTTTTCATCTCGAGGACTTTACGTTCCACAATTTTATGGGAAAGTAAGTAAAGTATTACTCGAAGAGAATTTTATTAAACATTTTATGCTTTTATATAAAAATCTGAATTTTAGTGGCCTTTTATTAGGATTTTTGGGCTACAAGAACCAGCATCTGTATTATTTTCAATTTCAAACCTCTATGCTCACATTATTCATTATTTGAAATTCAAGAAAGAAATAAGATCTTCATTCCCAATGTTTTTTGTATGGAGTTGGTTCGCTGCTGTAATTACAATACCTTGTTCTTTTATTATATGAATTGAAGTATCAAATTACGTTTCAAATCATTGTTTTATAGATTTGTCTACATGGATGGTTTTGGTCAACTATTTTCCACGCTCGAGATAAAAATTTTACAGAAGTTATGGACTATACTTGTGCATTTACTATAGTACTTACATTATTATATTGTTTACTCTTGAGGTATATATTTTTTTAATACATTTATTTTAAAATATATGTATTTTTTAAAATTTATTTATTATTTACAAACTTTAATTAATTTAATAGGGTATTCTATGAAGAGAGAGTAATAATTAAAGCATTTGTAATTGTAACTAGTATTTATTGTATTGTTTTATATCATCATTTAAGTCATCTTTGGTCTGGTCGCATCAATTATGGATACAATATGAAATTCAACGTTGTAGTTGGTAATGAATAATAATTAATAATAATAATAATAATAATAATTTTAGTTGATTTAAATTAAATAGAAGGGGAATTTCTTTTAGGATTTCTAACTTTTATTGTCTCAATGATTTGGTGGTACAGAAATGATAAAAAAATACCGCATGTACATATAATTGGCTGGTTCATTGTATGTACAGTTTTGGTGACTTTATTGGAAATAGCGGATTTCCCGCCAATATTATGGATATTCGATGCTCATTCCTTATGGCATGCCGCTACTATTCCATTGGTAAATCTATTATATAGGTAACGATTGAATTAAAACCAATTTTTTTTATAGATGCTTATTAATGATTTTGTTTTTAAAATCTTTAAATTATACATTTTACAGATTCATACGTTTAGATTGTCAATACCTTAGAAGGCAATATTCGAAACTCGAAGTGATAGACTTTGAGAGTAAAAAATTGTAAAATACCGAATGAATAGTTTTTATAGAAAAAATTTATTTTGACAGAATAATAGTGATAATAATATACATGTTTTAGTTTGTAAAAAAGAAGGTAATACCTTAGGAAAACCTCTTTTGGGTAAATACATTATAAAATTACAGTTTTGAACAATATATACTATTATAATGTATTATAATATTATATATTAAAATATTATGGTTCTTTATGCGCCGCATAACGAAGTACATTTTCAGGCATTGGGCACTTGTAATGAGGAATTTAAATAATTTCTTTGAAAAGACTTAGCCGATTGGAATAAATATATCGCCGAGGGATTTTAATTAGAAAAACTCTAGTACATGCACAATGCATTTTAGAAGCTATGAATGGGAATGTTTCGACACATATGATTAAAATATATGATTTTAAACGCTTGTAACAGTAGATAAATTCGATATCATCATACGAATTAACAATCTTTCGCTTAAATTTTTAAAGACATCGTCCTCTTTTTACTTTTTGATACATATTTAAGTACTAGAATCATTTCGCTAAATATACCTAAGAAAAGGGTATTCTAGAAATACCTAATTCTTTAAATAAATGCCTAGGTAATGCCTAGTGCCTAAATCTTTTAGACTACGGTTGCCTATTATTATTACCATTATTACTATTATTATTATTATTATTATTATTATTATTATTATTATTATATTAATAATTTATCACTTCATAAGAGGGCTTACGCGCAATAAGCATTCTTTACTTTTTCGCGCAATTATAAAAAAATATTTTAAAAAAATACAATAAAACAGAAGTAAGGCTGCCATTAGTACGCGCTTTCGCTTGAAAGTACGTAGCTTGGAATAGTTATAATAAAGTAAGCTTACGTTTAAAGAATTAAATTAAAAGCTTTAAATATTTTATATTCGACGTTAGTTTTATAAATTACAGCATATACAGTTTTGCTACTGCTTAGCATACCGAACGATTAAGCTCTTTTCGAGTCAGATCCTGTTAACGTGCTAACGCGACTCGTACAATATATAACCAACTTGCGTGCCCTTATTTTATAAAATTGGAAGGCAAGTTGTTGTCAGTCGATTTCCTCAACGCACGATTCCCTACATTTCACCGCCATGCTCGTTTCCTTTATTTTCTCAGCTATTCATAACTAGCACGCGCGACACGAGCTATTGACAAAAGTACGATTCTCGTATTAAAATATCCGTCGCCTACAAATTTTATCTCATAATTTTTATAAGTATATATTGCAACGAAATAAAATAACATAAAATAGAATAGAGTAGAATAGAATGAAAACACCCTTAGCGCTAGTGCATAGAGATACTCGTAATCCTTAATTTAAGGTTCATCAGTCTTCTGGAGTTTGAAATCTAAACAGTATCAGAAAGTTAATTGACTTATGATTGCGTTAACTTATCGTGATATGTTGCGTTTTGATATAATTTTCTAATTTCAAATACCCTTGTGAAATACTTGTGAAATAAAAAGTCTCGAAATGAAATGTTACTTGACACTGGAAATAGAAAACGTCGCAGTGAAATGTAAAGAAAATTAAAAATAAGCCGTTAAAACAAAACAAAAAAGAAAATGTATCGTTGTCTCGATAAAAACAAAAGTACCGTTAAACGTGGTCGGACGCAAGTGATAAGAAAAATATCACATTTTATTACAATATGGCTGTCAATCGTGGGTGACCAGTTAAAGAAGCCAATAACAACAAGTATCGTTTGCCTTCTCCATACGTTTCACTTGTCTAATAGCTTTTAATTTTCTGTACATAAGTACTAAATTAGGTACCGTACATAGATGGATATACATATATATATACATATATCCTAAGTATCTCGTACTCTCATCTATTTCAATTGAAGATCTATTTAATTGATCCTTAGATCGAAACAGATGCAGAAATCCTCGCGCGAAAATTAAGTACCGTAAATAGAGGTTTTAGTCACCAGTCTCTGAGCACATTTGGATGCCCAATTTTCTTGGGAAGACATTTGTGTTGTATTTGAACTTACTTTTCTCGCTTGAAATACAGACGTGATAGCATAAAAAAAAAAAAAAAAAAAAGAAATAAAACGTAACCGTTTTCGCTGGTAATTTTTATATCGGCACTTCGAGTCAACATTCGATAGACATATAATACGTGTAAATATTAATTTTCGTTCTCCGAGTATAAAAAGTATAATCGATAGTCTATTTATGCTTTAACAATGAAATTACCAACGGAAAGGTAACCTAGCCTCCGTTATATGTATATGTAATATAAATATATATAAATATATATAAATATATATATATATATGTGTATATATAAATAGGCCCGATGATCGTTTCAATGTAAATTTGTCGAGTGCTTGACTAATGCTTCGTTTTCGGGATTATCCTCTCTGTGCTTTTGGAGATTGCCAGATAAGGTGTGGTCAGGCCTTCGTCTATTGAAGAAGCCGAGCTTCCATAATATTAAGGTAAGCAGAATGAGAAGTAGTAGACCCGCTACCACGGCGACGATTATTATCCAGATAGGCACTGGCTCGGGCTCCTGTTGGTCTAATAGATCCGGATAAGCAATCGTTATGGCCTGTTAAGAAAAAGGTTAAGAAAAGGTTAACAACAAAGTATCGACACTGCGATCGTATATAGAGCGCGAGGGGGCTCGGTTCATTAATCAAATGCTCACCTCCGCAGAATCGTCGGTTAAATTATTTTGTTGCACGGTCACTTGTTGGGATATGATAATTTTGGCACTTGATGCAATATTAACTCTGTCGACTTTCGGATAATCCTCGGCCAGTGTCGAATTCCATAATCTGCGCGTTAAGAGTCACGGGGTCAGAGAGACAAAGTAGGAATAGAACGGAGGAGGCGCGGTCGTCGATTAATAAACTAAATGCTTTGTAAAGCAATGGATCGTCAGCTTACTTACCTCGCTTTAATAATAATCGTAGCCTCCTCTTTCTTTTGTAAATTCGATATGGAGCACGTGATCTCGAAGCACTTAGCCGTACCCGCTTTGCAATTCTGAAAGCCAGGATTTATCATTTAAATACGAGCTGTCGAGGTATAATGTCTTTATTAGCAGCTGCGATTGTTCGATCGTTATCAACGATTAATTTACCATTGTGACGACTTGACGGCGATGGCCATCCGGATCAATTATTATTTTTGACTTTACAATTTTTTCCGTGTCGCGTCTCCTTCTGGCGTGATTCGTGCGGTTGAGATCCAGAGGCGATAACGGCCTCTGTGGGAAAAGAGGATCTATGTCCTCTAGTCCGATACTCCCTTGTAAATTCAGCGGATTCACCTGACCTTGTGGCACATGGCATTCGCTGATCCTTTCGCCTCCCGGAGCTTTATTTAATCAATCGCAACGCAGAGCGCAACGAATTGCCGATTAGTCGCTTGCGATATTACAATATTATTGAAAATAATCATAATAATATAAGGCACATAAGGAGTGAAGGTATGGTTAAAAGAGTGGCTTGGATAAAGCCAAGCTCGATACAGGATGTATTTCTTTTAATAAACGTTAAAGACAAAGGGATGTATTGGATTTGTCAAATTACCTTGCACTATCGGCGTATCTTCTAAGTACAGTAGCCACTTTCCGTGCGGCTTATCGTTGGCAACCTCGAAAGGCCAAGATATCACGACGTTTAATTTACTAACTTTCCATGGACCATCGTTGAATATTTGATAGACGTGGGCGACCTTGGGTCCCACGTCGTTCAATTTCTTAATTGCGGATTCCCCGAGAATGGGGCCACCGTATAAGGCCCATTGAGTCTTTGCACTTCTGCACATAAAACGGTGGCGGTCGTTTATATATATATATATATATATATAAATGTACAGCCGCCCGTCGAGGAGGTGGACATTCAAGACAACGAGTGATATATAGAACCTACCCCTTGACAGACAATTCGGCCCGCTTGAGAACCGTGGCCTGTAAGCGCGTCGGCTTCTTCACGCTCACTTCCTTGGACGTTGAATTGGCAAAGGTTATAAAGTCCAATGTGACCTCGCTATCTTCCAGGTATTTCGGGTCGAATCTGACCTGTATATTTATAGACTTATCTTTTTTGAAGGGATTCCCAATGGCGCAGGATATAACGGTACTGTTGTGTAAGCTGCATATTGCGGAATCATTTTGCTTCGTGCCTATGTAGCTCAAGCTCGGTGAATGTACGAGGAATAATTGCGCCTCGTAGGCGGATTCACCCACGTTCGTGATATTCACGTCCACTACTAATTCTTCGCTCTCTCCCAGCAGCAGCTCGTAATCATTTCTTTGCGTCGACGATTCTACAAATTTATTTCCATAAAATTACTCTTATACCGTAACTTATACTGGTATTGTTGTTTTTGTTGTTGTTGTTGTTGTTGTTGTTGTTGCTGGTGTTGTTACGGCCCGGCTCTCGATGCGCGAAAACCCTCTCTGCTCCATCTCCCCCCCATTCCCCCCGTCCCTCTCGAGCCGATAAGAGTGCACGACGAACGGATGTCGAACAATCGAGATGTTAAATAACCAAAGAACCCTCCCTCCCAGCCGATGTCGAAACGGTCCGCAGTAAAGTTAACTTATGAATAAATTTATCCGATACTTACGCTGGAGATTCAAGCTCGTCGAGAGACGCAAGTCGCTTTCACAAATGTCATTGTTCCCACAATCTTTTTGGAAAGTCGCCTCGAATATGCGCGCCGCCTCTTGCTGATTTAATATTGGATAATTATTGATGTCGGGCAGGGGGGCCCCCTCGGCCGGCATCGCCGGCTCCTCCTGGATCAGCGTGTAATTCAATCGGAACTTTATAGGCGACTGTATATCTCTCGTGTTTTCCTAGAATATACATTTCAAGACGTTTCGCCATTATGCATTTTCAAATGCCTCTCGCCTACTCGACGATACACGATTTCACATGAGCCCGTGAATCGTCAATTTTTCTCCCCCCCCCCTCCCCCTCGAGAAATGCAACAATAACCCGGTTAACGTTTTGTTAACGCGTGCCTGTATTAATGCCCGTTGATGCCTACCTTCAGATACACCGTTTCTCTCTGACAATACATGAGATTCTTCGAGTCCAGAGTGGCGATGCGACTAATAAAGTGCGGACGGTTATTTCTGTCACTGAACCATACGCGAGAAAATTTCTTTGTCCCCGCGTAAGTCTCGGCTTCGATGTACGACATCAATTTTAACGAGCGCACGTGCTCCTCTTTCACGTGCGGGGCTGTCTTGCAGCATGCCTCGAAGGAAAAGCTGCGGGTCGGAACACAATGCGTATATACTCACTTGTAATACGTACTAGCAGTACTACTACCATTACTGCTACTAAGGCTAGGACGGTTCGTTATAATATTACGATATACGAACCATGTGTAATTTGAAAACGGATTGTCGAAGCATCCAATCTTATTGGGGTCGATCGGTTCCATCTTATCCTGATAAGTGCCGTTTTTCTTCGGGAAACGGACAAACGTTACGATGTCGATGATCCTCCTGGCGCGTAGCAGTGCTACCGCGTCCTCCTCGTAGGCCCCGACCAGCAGATCGGGGTACCCGTTCAAGTCCATATCGATACCTCCGCTCAGCGAGTAACCGAAAGTCTTCAACGGCACCGGTGTGCTCTCCGAGTGTATAATCTGTAGTCGTCGTCACGTAAGGAATAATTAAATGAGCGCCAAGTGGCCAAAGGGTGCGTTATTCTACGAGTATCGATAATAAGAAGAATACCTGCGAGGGACTTGTGATCAGGCCGTTCTTCGAGCCCAAGTAAATATACACGGTGCCCATGCCCTCGTAAGGAGCGCCAACTGCGATATCCTCGAAGCCGTCGCTGTTTATATCTTTCAAATTTGTTAAAGCGAACCCGAACCTGTAAGTCAGCGTGAGTAAAGGCGCCGATTCGATCGAACCTAACGAGCAAGATAAATAAGTAATGGCCAAAATACCTTGACTCCTCGCGACCGACTAGTTTCGTAGGTTTGCACTTCTCGCTGTCTTTGAGGCTTCGGCAGAGTCTCGTGTAAACGTAAACAGCGCCTCCCTCTTTCTTCCCGTAATAAAATGGAGCTGCCACTATTAAATCCGACAGTCTGCTCGAAAAAAGGGAAAGAAAGAAACGTATAAAGAGCAATGGGAATATATATATATATATAAAGGTTTACCGAGTCATTACCGATGTGCAATGAAAAGAAGATGAAGAGAAAAAAAAGAGTCTCGATGCTGCCGTTTAAATTCAGAGTGTCAGATGGGAAATGTCAGGCAGATCCGAACGTCCGGACTGAATATTTATCAAGCGGTAACACTTTTTCTTTTTTTTATATACATTGCGTATGACGAATTTTTTTTAAGTCTTGAACGCACTAGATATATATATATATATATATGGATGGATGGATGTATGTATGGATGAACGAAGAGAGAGAGAGAGAGAGAGAGAGAGAGAGAGAGAGTAAGAGTTTCGTACTTGTCGCCGTTAACGTCCGCCGATGCGAGCTCGTATCCAAAACTGGAGGCGAACTGCTCGCCGTTGAGTGTCAGCGTAATCTCCATTATGGGCTTTTGAAAATGTCGAGTGAAAAGTATGACCTGTCCGGAGCCATTGGACCGGGGAGCCCCGGCCGCGTAAGCCAATCCACTCCCGAAGAAGTCTCCCACGGTCACGGACATACCTGCAATTAATTAACATCGCAGATCCGTCATCGAAGCCACCAGATCCCACCCTCTACCCCCCGTAATACTGCCACCTGCCATCGTCAATTAATGAATAAGCCCCTACCGAGTTCTAGAATCGAAATCGACATCGAAATCCTCGCCTATCCCTACCGATGCCCTAATAGTCGTCCGTCACGTGGGGGACGGAAATCTTGGCGATAAAAATCTTTGAATTAAATTTCATAGCTCGCCGGCGAATCGTAAAATCTATAAATAAGCCCAAGTTCCTTATGATTAAACATGGGATTCATAAAGAAAGGCACTCCTCGCCGGGAATATCAATTAATTTTTACTCGCGTTGCGCTATGACATTATTTTACCAGTGAAGGCCTATACCGGAAAGCGTATTTCGAATGCGCGCTCGCAGCCGTAGATCATTATTAATTGATCGATAAATTAAGCCGAGCTTTTCATTAATGATTCTCGAATACCGGTTATTTTGCAAGAGACAGTCCGCGCGGAACAGTAACGCCTTTCATTAGATTGCGCGTTATTAAAAATTCCCTCTCCTGCCCCGCCCCCGCCCCACGAGCCCCTCCGTACCCGAGACTCGTTACCAGCCTCGTGTGCCAGCCCGGGGAGCGTACTTCGTATGACGAATGCCAAAAAGTGCCCTTAAATGCCCCGTCGTTTCATCCCGTAATTATTATAAGTCACGTGGTCGTAGTCAGAGCGCTTCGCAAAAGCTTCGTTGTAATTTGCAATGAGCCGCTAAGCAACGTTACCGCACGAGCGTCAGGTCTCGGCTTATGTGAATACACGTCTTCATGTTTTCGTATAACTTGTAATTACAACAAAGGAATGCCTTCGTCCGCCGGCCTTAGCGATCGCGTGATCCCCGTAACTTCTTCCCCCTCGGCCGGTCCCTGCCCCCCCCCCATGCTAATGAGGCTCGCGGTGCTTTCGTGCTGGATTATGGCATTGGAGAGTCGTAAAGAAGGGAGAATCGTATAGTAAACGCGTGGTAGGGGCAGGATGCTGGCGCGGTACTTTTGCCGATAAGAGTTTTGAGCGGCTCGTTGAAATAAATTGCAGCTCGCTCCACGTAGCCTTTAATCCACCGCGTCAACCCGAGCGATTAGCGATCTCTAATTATAGCGTCCGAGGAAAGGGAGGCCCGGGTCCCGGTCCCCGGGCCCGTCGGGATCCTACCCCGACCGGCCGACTGTAGCACCGACAACTCACCCAAGTAGCTGTACTTGGAAACGGGCGACTCCTCCTGCATCGGCGAGCTGTAGACGACCGTGTCCTTGTGTATGAAGTCGTCTGATACGGTTATGACGTAGAGGGTGCCCCTCCAGGTGTGAGGACCCGGGGTCCCGATCACCGCGTAGTTGTCGTTCGATGTCAGGACGCCGCTGGTGCCCGCCTGGCAGTAGCCGAACTGCTCGTGTGCCCTGCAATGAAGTGCATTAAACGACACTGCGCTCTCTCTCTCTCTCTCTCTCTCTCTCTCTCTCTGTTTATTCATTGGAGCCGTGCCACGGCACAGCGAGTCAGATCGCGCGTCTCATTTATACGTCAGCGTCCTCGGTTCCACTAACCTTATCGTCGGTTTCCCGGAGCACGGCTTTTTCAACTCCTGATACTTCAGATCCTGGGTGAATATGTAGCACTGGCCTTGGCCCCATTGGGAATCCTTGTTTTTAACGATGTAACGATGGGCGCAGACCTACGGCGAGAGAGAAGAGGGGGGAAGGAGGATTGTAAGAACCGGCTCTTTACGTTGGACTTCTTAATACGATCGTTCCTCTAGACGATTAATAGACGGACGGACACGGAGGCTGGGGCCTGGGCTAGTGTATTTTCAACGAACGATCCGCTGATTCGCTTTTGTTATTCATCGCCCGTAATTTGTGCCGTTAATAGTCGCGTAGGAGGTCAACGGCGATTAATAGCCCTGACAAGTAAATCTAGATAATAATTTCGTCGACAGCGATAAAGCACGATGGCCCTGCGCGGGTAAAAAAATGACTCAATCAAGATACCGAAATAAAAGACGTTGATTGAAGGCGGTAAAAAATCCTTTTACCCGGCCGTTAAAAAAAAAAAAAAAAAATGATAATACTTTGGATTTGGTGCTGGAGGGGATCCTCCGTGAGGATGCCTTATCCTCTCGAGCCCCTCGTAAATTACTTTTATAGCCCCGAACCGTTTAAATGGGCCTTCGTGGTGGTGATGGTGGTGGTGGTGGTGGTGGTGGTGGTGGTTGTTGTTGTCTTCGTCGTCGTCGTTGTTACGGTTGATGGAGAATCGAGAATGGGGGTGAGTGGGATGCGGAGCATTAAAGTTTCGCGAGAGCGTGGACTCTCGCCGGGGACTCGGGTGGACGTACCTCCTTTAAAATACGATCGACCGAGCGCTCGGCATTCCCCGTGAAAAAAAAGTGTCATTGTTTCGGATCGTGGGTCGGGCGCGTACTCGCGTCGAGAGCAGCCGCAGGAATAATTAGTTCACGAGCGAGCGTTTTAGCATTGGCATCGCGTAGTAAAATGTTTTGCATGCAAACGCATCCGGACGAGGGCCGGGGCCAGGACGGCCAGGCCAGGGGGTTGGGAGGGCGTTCATTAGCGCGCGGCGGGCGATATAACGGAGGGAGGAGCTCGTGGCCGTGAAGCCGGAGCGATAAATAAAGGAGGTGTTGTCGGCCGGGTGACAACGCCGGACGGAACAGGGGTCGGGGTGGGACGGGTCGTCGTTCCCCGTAAAAAAAAAAGTAAAAAAAAAAAAAAAGGTACAAACTGCGCGCAATTACGATTCGTGGTTTGTAAACAGAGCGCAGTAAAGGTATGGCGGTGCAGGTGGCGAGGGGACGAGGGGACAAGGGGTCCGGACGACTTCCTTATGGCGCGCGGATCCGAGTCGAAGGGGGCCCCGTCGATTCGTATTGGCACGAAGTGCGTGACGGGGGTGGAGGGAGGCCCCTTCGATTTAGCAAGGAGCTCGTTTGGCTTTGATGGTGGGCGACTACGCGGTCTCCGACGGCAACGCTGCGACGTCGAGTGGCCGACGCGTGGGAGTGGGGCGGAGGCGGGGGCAGGGCGGGCGTAGGGTTCGCGGCGAAACCGCGCGCGAGGGGGGTGGGGGGCTGGGTGGGGGAGAGTAAAGAGCGATGGGGATTCACCATGACTTTGCCGCCGACTCCGGCGCTGCGCACCGTGACTCCGAGCCACTGGCCATCCTTCACCTCGTTGCTGCTTGGCAGCGTCAACTCGTCCGTCTCGGTACCTGCGACCAAACGATCATGCGTTACAGATATGCGAGTCGCGCGCCCGCTCACTTCCCTCAAGCTCATGTCCATATAGTGAGTGCATAAGATGTGCGGATGTGATCGAAGCTTGGCTCGATGGGCTGCGCACCGCTGCCATTTATTTACTCCCTTCCTTCGGAATGCACACGTCAACTAGCTACGAGCCACGATCCACTATCCACGATCCACGATCCACGATCTCTATCACATACTCTTGCTCTTTTTATCTTCTCTTTCATTTCTCAATTCTCAAATCCTCCCCCCCTCCCCCCATCTCTCTCTCTCTCTCTCTCTCTCTCTGCGTTCACTCTATCTGTCACATCTCTCTTTGCTTGCTGTTGTATTTGTTCATTTGTTTATTTACTGCCTACTGTTCAAGCCGTATACATGTCACATTCGTGTCTCAGTGTTCGCGGTTAAATTGCAACAGTTTTAATTAATTCAATTTTGTTAACATCTACTACTTGTACGCGTACGCACTCTAACCAATTGCAGCCTTATTTTTATCTCTTTTTTCTTCTTTTTTTTTTTCATTCTTTTTTTTTTCCTTTTAATATAATTAACTATTAATTCGCGAGTTAAACACCGACTAATTGAAATACTACGGCAGCCTTAAGCCCGTTCTAATGAGTGCAAAACGTGACTCTGCTCTCCTATTACGGATTCGCATTAAATTTTATGATTTTCGGCGAGCGCGCGGGGAAATACAATTTCGCGGTAACAGTATCCATGTATCGCACACCCGATGACGTCATCCGACTACGGAAGCAATGAGAATAACCCGCTTCGATAGTTCAGCAACTGGCTTTAAAGCTAATAAATACACTACACGGCACACGGCACACGGCACACGGCACACGACACGATGTTTCTGCTTGAGCGGGGAAATAAAACTTTTCGGGTGGCCAAGTTTGCATGCATTTTCTGGAATGCGTACGCGAATTCCGAATCCTCGAGGAGAGCGGGTCACGTAATTTTTAGTGAGTCAATGACTGGCATTTTTATTCGATCGCATTAGAATTTTTTATGTTTATGATAAACAAACACATTTAAATCTAGCTAAAACGTTAGTTCGGTTAGTTAATTAAAAATACTAATCCACTGATTAATAAACTAAATCAACAAAATACTGATTAATGGGATTTCATTTTTTTTTCTTCTTGCTTTTTTTGTTAAGTTAAATCAAAGTTAAATGCAATTAAAAATGGTATTAAGAAGCTATATTTTTACAATTATAAAACAGCCAATTATATTACAGAAAGCACATTTTTTGTTATGAATTGATAATGGGTTAAATGTTAAATTAGTTCATCGAATGAGCAGTATGCGTGCAGCGGCAAAATAATAATATACGCCAAATTAAAGGCATCTTCTTCTCACTATCGCACCACACGCACGCACAAATACATATACTCTCTCTCTCTCACTCTCTCTCTCTCTCTTTCTCTCAATATGACAGTCATGCCGCACGTAAGCTGAGATTAGTATCATTTGATGTAGTTCATGCTCAGTGAAACATCATTCTGGATCATGTGTATATTGATGAAGTAAAAAACAGATACAGGGAAAACGCTTGAGAACTCTTCATTCATTTTAATCGTAAAAGAACTCCGATAGTTAACTTACTTGACTCATACTGACTGCCCTCGCCTTCATGGACAACCAAAACATAATTTAGTGTAAGTTATTCTTTCTTTTAATATGAAAAAAGAAAGGACATAATTACATTCTTAAAGTTAGGTATAATATAAAGTATTTTTTTTTTTTTTTTTTTTTTTTTTTTATTTCTTTGTTTTTGTTTTTGTTTTTGTGCTGTTCGCTCGATTGTGATAATATTGGATTTTCCATTATTCGAGCACATTTTCGTGATGGAACTAGCTATTAATGAATTAATAATAATAATAATAACAAAAATAACAATAATAATAACAATAACAATAATAATATTAATAATGATCAAAGTGTTGATTATGTAAAAGGATAGTAAAATTAAATAAAAAGTAAAATTTATGTATCGAGTTAACCACTTATATGATTAGCTCGGTATTGAGGTAACAACGTTAATAAATCTAATAAAAATTGCAATAGAACGAGCCATCATAGTTGATTCAGACAATTAATTGTTTGTTTGTTCGTTATTTTTTTTTTGTTTTTTTTTTTTTTTTTTAATTGCTTTTATATCCTTTTTATTGTATTATTCAATGTTAAGGAATTGTCTAGTGGAAGAATATAAATAAATTGTTCAAACGCGAATCGATTAGAGACTTGAATAATTGAAATGTAAAGGAATAATTTTAAGTTCAACCTATTTAAGAAATAAAAACCCATTGATAAGAGGAGCGCAAAGCAATTATAATTATTTTAAATTACGCAACAAAAGTATACGTTGTAAAATTAATGCTGTCCTCGATAACAAGTGTATGTCCGAATAACGCATTTCATTCTTTCTTACTGCAGCCAATTATTTTTAATGATCAGATTGAGGTAAAAGTACGATTACCGCACTGCTTGTCAGTTATTTTAACTGTTAATAAATGCTTCTGGGATTCTTTGTACTCGATATCGACATCGCTCTCCTTATCTTCTCTAAATAAAGAAACTTCTCGGCGAATGTTTTGCATTGAAATATCGATTAAACGAAGAACAGGAGGTTGAGGTTATGAGAGGAAGAGGGGTTGGGGGGAGGGGGGGAGAGAGAGAAAAGGAGGAAGAGTGAGGAAGTGAAAAAGAAAATAAAGAACGGGGAGAAGGAATGAGGAAAGAAAGAATGAAAAGAAAAAGGAGAAAGGAGAGAAAAACCGGACTTGCAAAATAGTATATCGGCGAGCGAATAAATAAGCTCGCATGAATGAGTTTGATTTTTTTCTAACCGGCTCCGATATTAATACACTGGAACATATCGGCCAGCATTAATTTTACGCAGTAAGGAGCGACGCTCAATTCATCTACACCGTCTACGAGAGAAAAGCTGCCCGCGTATATCTGCCCTCGCAACTTTCTCCCACCAAAAAGTATTACACTACCAGAGATAGGAAATAAATAAATAAATCATTATAATAATAGTCATAACGAGAAGTTATGAGACATGTTATTGAATAGATTCCTTGTAACCCGAAAATTAAAAGTGTGTTATCTGCTATGCGATAAGAGCGTTGCTCCCTCTTTCAGCATGAAATAATGCCCTCGATTAAGATAGATGGCTAGATACACACCTACGCGCGCAAACATACGTATATACCTACATGCATATATAATATATAATATATATATATGCATGCATGTATATACGTATGAGTACGCGCATGTGTAGGCACGGTCGGGTATACGTGTGGGACTGGGTGGGGAGTGGAGGCGACGGTCGTGTGGGTGCGTGTAAGGTAGATCGGTCGGCTGGATGGTTGGTAGGTAGGTTGGTTGGTTGGTTGATTGGTTGGGTGGTTGGTTGGTTGGTTGGTTGGTTGGTTGGTCGGTCGGTCGGTCGGTCGGTCGGTCGGTCGTCGGGTCGGGTCTAGTCGGGTCGGGTCGGGTCGAGTCGGGTTCTCGGTCTGCTCAGGGCGTGGGATGGGGGCGGAGGAGCGGGAGGGCCGGGTACGCGTCATTATATAAACAAGGGGCGTCGATACTCACTTATACGGCCGTCGGTGATGATCTGCTCGCAGTCCCGGGTATTGGTGGTCATGGGACACTGCCAGAGCGCCCCAGATCTGTTGGTGCCCGGTTGCCTGTTCTGGTCCAGAGGCGCGCCGATCAGCATCCTACGATATATACAATGCACACATGTGAAGAGAGAGAGAGAGAGAGAGAGAGAGAGACGAAGAGAGGAAGAGGCGCGATAAGGAGAGTGGCATAGCGGCCCTGCGCTCGGGCTTCTCCGACTCGCAGATAAGCTCGCTCGAGGAAAGGAGGACAGGAAGGGCAGAGAGAACAGGGAGAAACAGAGAGAGAGAGAGAGAGAGAGAGAGAGAGAGATAGCGAACACGGGAATGCCGTGTTTTCGGAAGCTCCTTGGGTATTTCGCCTCCTTGCCCCCATGCTCGTTTAACGTTGCAATTAAGCTCGTTATCGGCTTGGCTTTTAACACTTCCCGAGTAGCTCGGTCGCCCCTCCCCCGCTCTTGCCCTCGAGCCGTCGCTTTACACAATACGAAAGCCGGAATGCCGTGCTACCGATAGTCCCCTTATCGGACAATCTCGCTTTATCTAACGCTAACGTCAGCCTTTTTAAAAGTACCGGCATCACATTAATACGTCGTCGACTGTCCATTCTCTCTTCTGACTTTATTATTTTTTTTTTTATTATTTTTTTTTAGCGGCCTTCGCTTCGATCTGCACGACTTCCCATCCTCCAGCTGATAAATTGCTCACTCGCAGAATTATATTCCCTTTAATTCAATCGCTTTCTCAGTTTATTTAGAAGCCAAACTCTTCACTTCTGCTGAATTCCACTTTGCATATTAAATCAATGGCACCGAGGCTTTTTAGCTCTCGGCTAACCAGTTGCGCCTCGCATAAGATATTTTAAATAATCCTTATTTGTAGGCTTTACGTGTAAAAACCTGTAATAGCCATTACGTGTCTATGTTACGAAAATTGCCATCTCTCTCTCTCTCTCTCTCTCTCCCCCCAACCTTCCTCTCTCACTCTTTGTTCTTTACATCTCTCTCTCTCTCTCTCTCTCTCTCTCTCTCTTTCACTTGCTTTGGCCAATTTCATGCGCGCGACTGACAAAGTATGAGGCCATTATACATATTATACTATATAATTATAAAACATGCACCCTGTTATTCGATATTACTTAATACGCGTGCATAAGTTTTTAATGCCAATAAAAGATTACGCAGAGCTTGGAGACACGAGGCAGAGAGTTTAATGAAAAGTTAATTGGAGAGTCGAGCAGGGAATAAATACAAGGGAAGAACGTCGGCAACCTTGACTCGAGCGACTTGTTTACAGAAAAGCATGAATGAGTGAATGTCAAGTTTCTTAGATTATTATAATTTTCGCTCGTTTCAGATAAATCGCGGATCGGAGCGAAAGTAGTCCTCGATCCAAAGATACGCCAGAGATTTGCTTTCCTAGCGCTACGAAGCGAAATGCCGGGCTAAAGAATTCCCAAAGAATTTTTATGGGCAATGTGCTTGGCGATGTCGCGGACCCTTAATGCAACCGGCTGAGCAAGAACCATTTAATGGACGGAGAGCCGCTCGTTTTTGTTACGTGTGAAAAAAAGGCGGGATATCTATCACCGAAAAGATTTATAAAGAGCGAGCACTGGAGGAGCGAAAATAAAAATAGTTTTGCTTATCTTGAGGAGGCTCGGGTGGAGCCCTCGGTGCTGCCGTCGGACCGTAGTGATTTTAAAGAAGCTCGCTCGGTCTGACAGCAGCCTGCCCTGGGGAGCCCGGTTTCCATGGGGTGGGTGAGGGGGGGGTTAGAGACAGGGAGGGAGAGGTAGAAAGGCGTATTTCATGGGAGCTCGCGCGAAACACGGGTTTGCGAGACTCCAAGGAGGACGGGGAGACGGGGAGACGGGGAGACGGAGAGGCGGGACGGGAGCCGGGGGCCGGGGAGGGGGCAGGATGTAGGGCTCTCCCGCGATAGTTCGCTAACGACAGCGCGAAATTCGAGGAGAGCGTTCGGAATGCGGGCAAAAAAAAAAAAGAGTCCGCCCCGGGTGACGAATACTCCCCGCGTCTTTCGGGGCTGTCTCACGATATATAAGAGCGGCGCGGCCCTCAGCACGGAGCAGCGTAAAGAGGAAGAGGAACAAAGAGGAACAAAGAGGAAGAAAAGAAGAAAGGCAGAAAGGACGGTAGGAAGGAAGGTAGGAAGGAAGGTAGGAAGGAAGGAAGGTAAGAAGGAAGGAAGGAAGGAAGGAAGGAAGGAAGGAAGGAAGGAAGGTAGGTGGGTCCGGTTACCGGCGGAGGCAGGGGCCACATTCCACGCGCATCCCGGCGTACGGAAATAGTCAGGATGGGGCGGGGGGGGGGGTTAAGCGCCGGCCGGGAATAAGGGGGAGGGCCCACCTTTGTGTCTATAAGTGCGCGTTTTTACGCGGCCGACGCCTCGGGCGGATCCCGGGAGAGCCCGCGAGCCTCTATATTACAGGCCGAAGTGGGTTTATTTATAATTCGACCAGGGTAAAGGCGCTCGCGCACTTAACGCAGGTGGGGGAGGCTCGGGTGAAATTGCCAAACGATAAAGAGCTCGGAGACTCCGGGGTATGAATCACCCGCGGAGAGGACGACTGAGCCGAAGACGTGGGCTATAGGCGAGGGACGGGGAGGGGGATGTCAGAAGGCTGCCCCTCCTTAGAGATCGGAGATGCGGCAAAGTCACTTTTCCCGCCTGTCCGAGAGACTCCGGGATAAACGGGCCTCCGCACGAGCGTATCCACGCTCACTAATTCTCCTCTCTTCTCTCGTTCCACAGTTTTGCGCGGCTTCGCCACGGAAACACGGCTTTTCTCCTCAAATCTCTCCCTCCACCCTACACCCTCCTCCTCCTCCTCCTCCTGTACCATCCCGCGAGCCGAGGCCACTCTTTTCCAATTATTTTTTCTGCTCCTCGGTGAGCCGCTCGCCGTCGCCGCCTTTCGTGCTTTAATACTTTAATACAAGGTGGGCCTCCGGCCTCTTTCTCGGAATTTCACTTACTTTCAAGCATTCGCAGCCCTCGCTTTTTATCCTCGGCTCGTATTTTTGCCGATCTTTCATTATAAAGAGCGCCAACAAAGGAAGAAATAGTCGGACGGATCGACCGGGCAGGGGGGGATGGGGGGATCCTCACCCCTTCGCCCGCCCCCGCTCAGCATGTCGGATCGCAAGTCAGCCACAACTTTTACGTTTTACTTAACGTCAATTAAATCCACCGACGTTTATATATGAAGCGCGTGCGCACCAACAAGGGGTTGGTTGTTCTATGCCAAAGGCCGCTCTCCATCCTCTTATTAATTAATCTCTGCGCTAGTACGCCCTCACCGGCTACACGACGACGACGACGACGACGACGACGTCCTCAATTCCCAATATCTCCAAATCCTCTATTCCTTTTTCAACTTCATATCCTTTTCGCGGATTCAATAGCTCGACGAACAAAGTATTATATCAACCAAATTATCGCAAATCTTCGTCTATATATATATATACGTGTGCGTATGCGTGCGCCTGTGTGCGTATGTATACATACATACATACGTATATATATGCTAGCGATCGCAGTAAACAATCGCAATCTTACGTAAACTAGCCTTTATTTATGCCTACTTCTCGTACTGCTGTTTTCGAAAACGATAACAACGCCGATAATTATTCAGAAACGATAAATCCTTAACAATGAATGAAGCAATGAATTAAAGAGATTTATATGCGCAGGCATTCCTTATTTCTTTTTCTTTATTCCTACTGTTCGTTTATCCGAATCATAGAGATTGTTTGGTAAACAATCTATATATATATATATATATATATACGTATATGTAACCCATAAGATTAGATGTTGCAGTTACAAGAAGTAAGAAAAGTAGGAGAAGCAGGAGAAGAAGAAATTCGCTTCGAATTTCAAATGACTTTGCAGAACTGACATGCGCAAAGACAATGCAAATCATCGCGGCAAGCCAGGTTTTAAAATAATTATCCCTTGCGATCCAATTACGGGGAGTATACGCTAATGACTATCTACCATCTTATATAAATAAAGCATCGTCTTTAAGAGAGAGAGAAAAAAAAAAGAAAAAGAAAAAGAAAGAAAAAAAAATATACCGGAGCCATAAAAATAGTCGAGAATAAGAGTATGATTCAACTAGAGATAACGCGGAGCTCCATGCCGGAAACTCTTTCTCTCTCTCTCTCTCTCTCTCTCTCTCTCTCTCTCTATCGTCTCCGTTGTTCCTTCAATCTTTGTAAGGCTCATTATTATATGGTGTGCGTTGGATGCGCGTGTGCCCGTACGTGAGCTCGAGGGGCCGAGGGCCGCGCTCGAGCGGCTCACACGCCCGCGTGACGCGCTGCCCCCACACATGTATGCACGCGCGTCGGTGCGCACGGCTGCACGCGTAAGTGCATTCGGTGCTCGAAAGCACTTTGAAAAACGAAAATAAGCCATTATATATTGAATTTCAAAAGCTTTGGTTTTCTAACGAACGTCGCTTTGCTTAGAAAGTGGGTTATTTTAGCTCGGCGTGACGGGGACGGGGACGGGGGGGGGATGATGATGATGGGCAAGGACCGCCGCAGGCATTATTGGGCATATCTGGAACTAATGTTTTGTCCATTGTTCGGTCCGCCTCGTAAGAATAGGGATTTTATTAAGGAATTTCATCGGATTTGTGCTCGGTAAGGAGTCCCGGCAACATTTAATGTTAAATTCCGTTTAAATAAAGGATAATCTTACCGAGGTCCGCCGCAGAGCAAAGATGCTGCACACGTGCACGGGGTCCCGGGGCGACTCCTCGATGCTCTTATTTTAAACAATGAAACGGCCAAATTGATCAAAACAGTCACGGAACACTTCACGCGCTTATATAAACAAGATGAGCGTTACGGATGAATTATACCGACCAAGAATCAGACATCACAACCCGGCCCCTATCGCACTTAAACAAGTAAGTCAGCCTCCACTTCACCCTTCCGAGCGTAAAGGGAGCGGTTTTTTTTTTTTTTTTTTTTTTTTTTTTTTTATTATATATGTATATACCGGACAGTTATAATGTCTATGTGATATAAAGAAAGAATGGAAGAGGGTCGAAAGTCGAAAGCGGGCACGGAAAGGCTCTCGTACGGCTAATTACTTAGGTACAGTCGTAGTGTGGATAATAATTACACTCGACTCGTAACTAGATTCAACAATACTTTGACGGTCAATTGTGACTTTTCTCACGGTTATTGTCGTTCCTGTTGTTGCTGTTGTTGTTGTTATCATCATTATCATCATCATCATCATCGTCATCATTTTTGTTAATTGGGCGAGGGCGAGGGAGAGGAGTGGGGGAGATGTGATATCTCAAGCGTTAAGTCATGAACGCTTTTAGAGGGGCCGGAGATACATGCCAGAACCTAATATTTCTCGATGATATAATAATGAAGAGGCAGAAGAAGCGAAAGAAGAAAGAGTTGTTGTTGATGGAGGAGACGGCGGCGACGGGGGCGACGGGGGCGCGGGACCGTGAGAGAGGTGGTGGAGGGGGAACGGCGGAAAGGGGTAGGGAGGAGGGAGGAGGGATATGTGAGTACGAAGCGTAGTCGTGGAGCAGGTTAGCCGCTCCGATCTTGCCTCTCCCTTTCCACTTATTACCATTCAATTAGGCCGAGTTTTATAAACGTCGAGAACGTGCCTACGTCAATTCCCCATTGTTTTCACTCAATTACCCATTCTCTATATTAAGCGGGCACTGAGGCGAGATCGAGGGAGATGAGGGAGTCTGGCCCGAGCGAGAGCCGGTAGAAGAGCTCACACCTAAGCGTGTTGAGTGGAAAGTGCGATGGCCAACGGATTTTTCCTACAAAAGCTACGATTTTGTGGGTAAGTGAGAGGCAGAGAGAGAGAGAGAGAGAGAGAGAGAGAGAGAGAGAGAGAGAGAGAGATAAAGAGACCTGTCGAGAATTTTTTTCTCCCCCTCTTCGACCTTCTTCTTGTTATGCTTTTTGGCCAGTTAAGCCGGCCTGCTGGGTTCCGGACAGCTATTTCGACAATGGTCCTAGACTCGAGTTAGCCGGCTAGGCGGAGGAGGAGGAGGAAGAGGACGAGGAGGAGGAGGAGAGAAAGGAGCCGAGGACAGGAGCGAAGGCAAGTGCTGGGAGAAAAAATCTCAGGCGAGCGACGTCGACCGGCGATATCAACTGGAAAAGGCCGTGGAGTCGCTCCCGCCGTCGCCACTGCCGCTGGTGGCTAATGTTACAACGAGCCAAGCGGCAGTCGTTCTTATCTCCTTCGGTGTGTAAGAAAACGAAGATGCAGAAAAGAAGGAGGAAAAAAGGAGGTAAAGGTCCGCCGTGTTAAGGAAAGAAAAGATAAAAAGCGGATGAGTGGGAGGGAAATCACGAGGCGGCTCCTGTAGCTTAGGTAGGACGATGTGAGCCGACGGTGCAGGTGCATTGGACTCACCAGCTAACGTATCGCGGCTTGAGGTCCTCGCGGTCTTCCTGGTGCTCGGCGACGGAAAAGCCAAAGTAGCTACCGCTCGCGCCTCTCTTCAGCACCGGTATCCGCGTCTCGAGGTTGAAGCCCTCGGCCAGCTCCCAGAGCAGCGTGGCCAACAGCAGCAGGTACGCGCGTATCCGGGCCATTCTTCCTTCCTTCCTCAGGCTGACGGAGTTGCTCCTGCTCCTGATCCTGCTGCTGCTCCTGCTGCTGTTGTTGTTACGAGTACTATTGCTGCTGCTGCTGCTGCTGCTGCTGCTGTTGCTTCTCCTCCTCTCGATGCTGCCACCGTCGGTGCTTCTGCCGCTGTCTCAAGAGAAGGGCATAACCGCCGACGGTTACCTATCGGAGGAAGGCCCCCGAGCGTTCCTTTCCCCTTACCTGACTTCTTCTCACCTTCGCGCGCCGAGTGAGATTTCATTAACCTCCTCTCTTTGGCTCACACGTACACACGCACGCACGCACGCACGCACGCACCCACACCCGCGCGACTCCGCTCGCCGAGGAGTCGATTATCCTCTCTCGCCTAAGCCCCCCCCTGCTCCTGCGGCCGTCTCGTCCGCTGCGGGTCCACCCACGCACGGTTCTCTCCCCCCCGCTTATACGCTCGACGTTGCCCGCTTTGGTAAAGCCGCGAATCCGCGTCTCGTGGTGGCTGCGGCCCGTCCGCGACTGGCGGCACTGGCGCCCGCGTGCGCTCCGGCTTCCTCGCCTCGGCCTCGTCTCCCTCGGCGGTTCCGAGAGCCTCGAGCGCAAGACGCAGGCGCGCGACACCGAGACCCACTACGCAACCTGAACGGCGAACGGCAGGCCACGCCGAATCCCAACCAGTTTCACGCAACGACGACCCAACGTAGGTGGTGGCAGTGGCGGTGGCGGCGGCGGCGGCGGCGGCGGCAGCGGTGGCCGTAGCGGCAACGGCGACTGGATAGGCGACGGCTACGGCGACGGCGACGGCCGTGGCGGCAACGGCGGCTGGATAGGCATCAACGGCAGCACCGGACGAACCGACGAACGAACCGAGCGACGACGACGGCGGCGGCGGCGGCGGCGGCTACGGCTACGGCTACGGCGACGACGACTTGGATTTGGATGTTCCGGAGCAGCGGGGTACCGGCGGTGGTATGCCCCGGTCACGTGACTACGAGGGACCCGTCCCTCGGACCCGCGCGAGTGTCAAACGCCCGCTGAAAGCAGGCAAGAGCCCGTCGCTGCCACCGCCGTCTTGCATCTTGTGCCTTGCGGTTTTCCCCGACTTTCGGGCCTTACCTGCTCTTGCTTTTCATTATGTCGGCGCGAAGAGGTGCGCCATGCCGAGCCGCTGCACGAGAATACCGGTGACGGGTGGATGGGGGGGGGCGCGAGGACATAGGCAGAGGCTCGGGCGCGTTCCTCGGCTTAGCTCCGGTCTAGCTGGTGCTTCCTATTCTTCTCTCGCTCTCCTAGCAGCTCCTCCTACCCCATACTCCCCCCCCCATCCTGCCCGACCGCTCTTCAGTCGCCTACCCCCGGAGCAGGGCCCCCTTTCACACGACGAGTTCGACTCACAATAAATCGCGCCTTCCCAAATACAAAAGACCCGAGCGAGCGGCCTTTGCGTATGCGCTCCTTCCCTGAGACTAATGATCTATGTGCCAGGATGTAGGCGGCCTTCCTTCTTCATCCATCTCCTTTCAATAATTTGGCTTAAATTATTTTACACCATTTGACAGGTACTTATTTCTATTACACTTTAACGACACGCACCGTGAGTTGCGCCTCGACCGTCTGTCTCTCCACTAATATTCCATCAACATTCATAAGTCTCGCACTGTTGCTTCCCAAACCCAAACTCAATTATAGCTACAATAATACTTTTACGCTAATAGTCTGCATAAAAAGCATATTAATCCTCATCGCTGCAACTGCGCTCATCAGGAATCATAGAAAAATTCATCTTCTCCATATTGCCGCAGACGTCATTCTACTCCTTTGCATTCCTTATAAATATTTTTATTTAAATGTTGTAAAACTGCATTTAATTATAAGCCATCGTAATCATTATGATGAATTTGTTTATAAACATTACCTTCTGCTAACAATTGCGTAATTTATCGATAATATTATTTTTATTTAGAAACAGTATGAAGAATTGTAAAGCTTTAAATAATTCATTTTAATTTATTTACTTACTTATGCTTTAACATTAACGTAACAGAGGTAATTCTTTATTTAGATTTAATAATACATTAACGTTTCTCTTTATTGGTTAGTGCACACTTAAATAAAATATAAAATGATTAAAAACTCAAATGTAAATGTATTGTTGTAAAATAAAAAGGTCAATGTCTAGTTTTTGTAAACGGTTTTGTTTTGCGATTTCGTATGATTGCCTGAAAATATCAGAAATGAGATTCGTAATAAATATAAGGAAACAATTACTTCGGAATTATTTATTATTGCTTAATATAAGGAGGTTAACAGTTTCTATACATTATTTATACATATTCCATATGCGACGTTGTATACAATATTTATATTGTTTTAATCAATGATAAAATTGACATTCCATATTAAAATGACAACTTTCATATAGTTAATATTATTATTATTATTACATATATATATATATATATATATATATATTTTTTTTTTCATTTCTATTTTCATTTGTTTAATCGTTTCGAGTGCGAAACGTTAGGCTTGTTACAAATGTTGTTCCTTAAAAAGAAGATAATACATTTTAGTTAATGTAAACAACTAAGACGCATTTGCCAATTTATTTATTAATAAATTGAACTTATTTTATTAATCCATTGTTTATATTCTGTTTATAACGAAAATAGCTTTATGCTTTATAAATTCAAAGAATCGTACGACATAATAAAGTTTAATAAAGAAATTTTGTACTTATACATCCGCATCATATTTCACTGAACGTGATGTATGGAATTATTTTCGTTCCTTTTCTTTTTTAAATTCAAAAAGCCGTTACTCAGCAGCTAATTTTGACGTGTAAAAAAGCAAGCTGAAAAATTTCCTTCGCGATTAATTTTGCTTTGTCTGCAATTATAACATAGAATGATGTTCGAAGGCATTATCTCGCTGTGATAGAGATTAATTAAAAATGCAACTTAGGTTACTGTAAGAATAGAAAGTAATATAAAAATTCTTTGAAATACCTGTAATAATTGATAAAATATTCAAACGAATAATTCTCAATATAATTTTTTTCTGATAATCTGTTTCTATGGAATAGAATTTTTCTAATCATACGCTCTCTTCAATCCGATTTACTATGGGGCACAAATTATTCGATCATCGAGATATATACAAAGTATCATTGTTTTCTGTACACCTTTGATGAGATAAATAAATTATGTTTAATCTTATTATTCAAGTACGTATACAAATAAAACATTAATCAAAATTAACAATCGACTAGAAAATTTATAACTAAAGGAAAAATTATAAATTTCTGATTTTTGGAGATTATGTACGACGCATTACAACAATGTACGGACACTTCTTAATAAACACAATTTGTTAATAATAATAATAATAATGATGATGATTTTTTTTTTCATTATAATAAAAATGCTCGGGGCAACATTACCAGTGGCTTAGTAAATTATATCGGTCTTAAGGAATAATTAACATGGCCGAAGTTTCTTTTTCAAAGCAAAATGTTCCAAAATGTTCATTAATAATTAATAAATTTATATTTACTTCCATAGAGTAAGCGTCGATTAAAATAAATATAATATGTTATTCTTCTCATTAATTATAACCATTGTTATTGAATTGAAGCTCGTAATTCATAATGCATCGAGCGAGCAATAAAGATATAAAATATCGAATTTATGTTTCGTAACATAGTTTTAACATTAATATTAGATATTTATAAATATGAAATATCAATTTCAGTAAGTACATTCATTATAATAAATGATCGGTTTCTAAGAGATCAACATTCACTTGACATTCGAACATTGTCTTTCAATTAGTATTAAAATTATCTTAACAAATGTTATTCAACGCTGCATTCGAATGCATCTTTGATTTATAAAAATTACAAAGACGATCAAAAAACGCTACATAATACTGTACTTAGATTATAAAATTCATTTTGTAAAAATATCGATCAATGTATGCTATTTAATGGAGCTACTGCTAAATAAATCAAAAAATATTATAATGTTCAAGAATATAAAAAATTGCTCAGAGAAATACGAAACGACATGAAGAAAATTTGCACTCTCATTAAACTTTATGCTATGTTAATGCTCCGTTGGTTCAATTTTTTTTCAATTAGTGTAAACAGACACCAGGTGATTTTATTTTTCAAATTTTAATGCACGAATAGATTAATGTTTTTTTGTAAAATACAGGCTTCCCGTTGTGAAGTAACAGGTACTAACTGCGTAAAAAATACGATATTTCATAAAAATGCATGTTTTACGTTACTCTCCTATGACATCCAAAATACACCCCGACCCCCTTTCCCCTCTCCCAGAAAAAAACCCCACCCCATCCCCCGTTATACCGTTGTTAAACTCGTGACTATCCGTTCTATGAATTCTATCCGATCTAGTGGAATGTAATCCATTTCTGCGTGAGCGAATCATAATCAATACGCACACTGTGATTCGTTTTTCTATTTTCATTATTTGGTTATCAAGGGATAATTGGTACAAAAAGTCATGACTGTCACAATCTGTTCTATTGTCAATGGAGATGAAATTAATTGAGAGCGCGATTAAAAAGCTACGACTACATAATATAATGGACGCATCTGTGTAGTCAAGTTTGTGTACACGTACACACGAACCAGCTACGCAAGGTAGCATAAAAATGGCTTTTATCTCACAAACAAAACTATTTTTGGTATTTCTTAGCACGTTGATTTCCTGTATATAATATATATATATATATGTATTCGGATTTACATATAATTACATACATACATACATATGTATCTGGACTTTTAACAGAAGGCCTTAAAGTGAAACTAAATGAAAAATCAGCCTTTCTTTTTTAAAATATAAATTTGTTTATACTACAATGTTATATACTATGTAATTTGTTTTTGATATTGAAACTTTAGTATATTCCACAGTTTATGATTATCCTACAGTGAATTTTTTAATTTCTATAAAACATCCATTATAAAGTAATTATACGGTAGTAGTATTAGCAGTAGTAGTAGTATTAGCGGTAGTAGTAGTAGTAGTCGGAGTCGTAGTAGTAGTAGTGGTAGTAGTAGTAGTAGTGGTAGTAGTAGTGGTAGTGGTAGTGGTAGTAGTATTAATAGTAGTAGCAGTAGTGGTAGTGGTAGTAGTAGTAGTAGTGACATTCATGAATTACTAATTACACAGTAGCTCTGTCAAAGGAATCGTAAAAACATCGTAAGCTCGTTTTTCGATTCGAAACGTTTAAATTACTATAGAGTTGTTTTAAAAATTATGTCTTGTAATACCAAATAAAATTACATACGTGTGTACGCGTGTATGTGATTGTGTGTATGCGTGTGTACGTATGCGTTCCCTGTGTATTAACAGAATTAAAATAAGATCGTTTTAAGGCGCCTTCGTTCAAAATGCATAAAACTTTTATTTTCATTCTAAGTCTACTTTATACCTATAAAAATATATTGTTAAGGAAAGAAACAATCGTTAAATATAATTATAAAATAACAAGTAATAAATTATTAAATTAAACATTATATATATATATATATATATATTTTTTTTTTTTTTTATAATTTAAAGGAAACCTAATTTCCCGCCTATTTCAGTAAGCCACCCCCATAATTTTCCGTCTTCTTCAGTTGTACATATACATCTTATAACGCACAACGCACAAATGCTTCAATATGATAAATGTACTTTTTACCTCTTAATCTAAATTAGAAATAATTAATATGCTCCTAGGCTGGTAGATTAGCAATAAGATTTTTACAGCTAGGTCATTTGGTATTTATAATTACAGTAGATCGCTGATTAGATACCGCAATGCTAAACAATTATGCAATCGTTATCCGCTCAATGTACTTGTTAAACAAGATAGAAGGTGGTAGTAATGGAAGCACCAGCGGCTGCGAAATCATTTCTTCAATGTCATACGTGAAAGTTTTAAAGAAACTTTATCACAGAGAATGGTTTTTTATTTTTTCTTCTTTTTTTTTTTTTTTTTTTTTTTTTGTTTAATTTATACAATATATCGAAATTGGGCTTTGCGCACGTGAAATGTTTAACTGTACAAAATCTAGACATTTCATTTCCTGCATAAAAAATTATGAATAATCTAATACATTTGCTGTTTTAATCCCAATTTCAAAACTACGATGCCCAAATAAGTAGTATTATTTTTACAAGTATTATTAGTATGGACATTCGAATAAATTATCCTCTAATAAAATATAAGTTAATAAAAGCTAAAATACGTAAAAATTATAGTAATATATTTTCTATTTCAATATTCATTTTTGTTAAATTGAAATTAAAAAAATATCGTATAAAGCAAAATAATATTAATGAATCGTCTATAATATATTGCATGTATTATACATACCAAGTATACCACTATTAGTGCTTCCTAATTAAACTAATAAGTGACAAAGTTATCACTAATTTTTCTTTACAAAGCGTAAATGAACACAATTATTTTCAATGTGTGATGCATAATGTTTTAAAGAGAGTCGTGACGCGCGCCGAGGATCTTCCCCTCCGCCCTCCAGCCGCCTCGTCCTATCTATCAAACGTCCCTCCGCACACCTGCGCATCGCCCCTGTACAATACAATGGGATGGGAATCACGCATCGGAGTAAGAAAAATATAGGGAACCGGAAAGAAACAGGAGAATTCACGGGGCAGGACTCCCTCCCTTCAGTTAAAGTTATTTCGCCCTGGTCTTCTCGCCTCCCCCCCCCCCCCCCCAATTTGACAAGTTTTTTTTTTATCAATTGGCGTTCAACTGATTGAGAAGATTGAGATAAAGAAGCGCGAGCAAAACAATAGGAGAAAAAAAAAAGTAAGTCTGGAGGGCCGTCGTTCGTCTCCTTCCAGTCACGCTCGCGCTCACAAGCGTTCTACTAGATCTGCGTCTTTTAAAGCTAAGAGGACACTTCCTACTCCCATAGTTACGCTTCGACGACGACATATGGGCTCATTCATCCGATCCGCAAATTATCAAATTAACAAATTATGCAGATTCACAAGTACGAACAAGGGCAAAGAACATCCCTAGCTGATACATTACCATCCGCTCACAGGGCGATAAGAGCGTAGGGTAGGCGTAGGGTAGGCGTAGTGTAGGCGTAGTGTAGGCGTAGGGTAGGCTTATTAGGCAGGGACGAGAACAGTCGCTGACCAGGTACATTAGTCGGTTCAGGTTGGGGAACAAAGCTAACGTTATCCAATTCTCGGGACGATTCATGGATGGAACCCTTAAGTATAGATATTAAGAAAAATGCTATATCTCCTTCCAGCAGTGACTAGGAACAACCCAGAGTGATAAGTAGAGGACCACCACCAGAGCGATAGAGGTTATTGCAGGACTGAAAAGCTTTTTTTAATCCAGATGATGGGACGGCATCGTCGACGCGACCTCATCGCCGTACTCGTCCCCCGTATGTCGCGAAGAACGATGTACGCTATTGTTCCTGCGCGGATTGCCGGCGCTTCCCGGTGCAAACATCCAAGTCGGAGTAGATGCTCTCGGGTTTCGCTTACGGAATACGCGCCAAAAAAATGCACCGCGATTGTGACCGCACCGGATGTACGGTATGGTACGACATGCTATGCTGTTTCGATATTACTTGGACAACTCGTGAGTTTGATTCTGCAGCTGGCTCGGGCATCTAGTAGTGCACCTTGCCAAGGTCTTCGGGATCCGGAACACGCAAGGCTTGACGGGCTCCTTTTACTCGCTCACAATAATACAATCGGATGGGATCCGGGGGTTATCGTAGGGAAGAGGAAGAGACGGAGAACCGGGGAACGTTCGTCCAGATAAATGGGGGGCGAAGAGCGAGGGCGGAAGGCGGCAATGATACAGAAGGAGTCTCCTGGAAGAGAGAAAGAAGTCGGCTTGTCCGACCTCCTCGCGCGCGTCAGTCATCCTTAAAGAAAAAGAAGCGTGTCGTACTAAACTTATTCGACCTTGAGCTGATACCCCTCTCGCCCCTCCGCCATTCTTTCACAGGTGCTTTCGTCAAAATCATATTTGGAATAAAAAGAAGGTGAACTTAAGATTTGTCGGATGTCCCGTCGATTGAAATTAACGGTAATATTTTTTATCGTACTTTTTCTCTATTCTTTTTTTTTTTTTTTTTTAATTTTTAATTATTTTATTATTATTATTATTTTATTGGTAGGCCCTAGTTACCGTTTGTCACTTTAAGAATATAGTCTTTTTATGTAAATTATTTTGTATTCACCTAAACGCTAGTTAAGAAATAGAAAAGGTTCCCGTGAATGAAAAACGCATACAATCGAGTCTTAACTTCACACATTTTCCGGCGTGCGTGCCAATGCACGAACTTCTATGAATTAAACAAACCGTTATTACGGAACGTATCTCTTTTATACAATTTTATATAGTTTATAACAGTCGTCTGAAATAATTGATTGATTAATTTCTTCAAGGAAGAAACGGCGCTTTTCATTTCAATTTCGAGATTGAAAGCGTAACGAGCAATTTTACCTGAGAGAGAAAAACAGTTTTTGCATTATTCCGGTTTTGCGATTTTGATATCTGGTTTACCATTTTGCTGTTCGATCGGTTCTTCAGGCTGAATTGGAATATCATCTAAGAGGAAAGTAAACAGTAAAATACAAGTAATTAGTGCATTTCAATCTAACAAATAGTTATTAATAATAATAATAATAATAATAATAATAATAATAATAAGGGTTTAGATAAATAGCAAATACAATAAAAATAGGTGAATATATACATTATGTACAAGGAAAAAGATAATAAATACATGTGTATCGTATAATAATATGGTGTTTCAAATAAATTCTGAAATACGTGGATTAAACGTTAAAAATAATGTAAACGTGATGTGCACGTTTATGCACAATGTAGTAGTAAGTGATTTGTAGTAAACGCAAACAAAACCCAATGTTCGTAAATAAATAATTAAACAAATAAATTGTGTGTGGCTGTCACGTATGCTGTAAAATAAAATAAAACTTAAATTAAAATTAGTAAAAAAGTGTAAAAATACTTGATGAACGTGTTTCATTGTTTTTTCTTTTTTTTTTCTAGCAAAACTACAGAGACGACGAGCGGAGATAAGTAAATTTATTTTCATTCTAATACATACTTATACAGGGGAAAAGTACAAAACCAAGAATTAAAAGGAGAAAAAAGAAAGAAAATAAGATAATAGGAAAAATAGAAAATAAAAAGAAGGAAAGTTATACGTGAGAGTCAGTACTCGAATCGCTATCTACAAACGCTTGCAAGTTCGCCTTCTCACAGACGTCTAATTTGGCTGTGTGTTTCTGTGTGTGTGTGTGCGCGCGCGTGCTCATAAGCTTTAGTTCTCGTGACTTGTGTCGAAAGCACGCGTTCAGAGAGCAAATAACGAAAGATAAGGAAAGAGTGAAGAGTGAAGAAAGAAGACAGAGAATGGCAAGAAAGGTAAGAACTCTAGTGGGTGGGTGGATGGGTTGATGGGTGGATGGGTCTCCTCTCCACTGAGGGCTCACCTCGCTGTCCTTTAGAGACCTCCATCAGAAATCAATCACCACAATTTCAACAAAGTCCCTCCCGAGCGCTTCGCGTGCCTCGCGTGACCGACCTAGAGCGGGGCTTTTTTTTTTGTTTTTTTTTTTTTTTTTTAACACGAGTATCTGCTAGTTGTCGAGAGATCCTCGGTTGCGCTTAGGTTAAGCGGCTGTTGTGATTGTTGCTGCTGGTGTTGCTGTTGCTGCTGCTGCTGTTGTTGTTGTTGTTGTTGCTGCTGCTGCTGCTGTTGCTGCTGTTGTTGCTGGTGCTGGTGGTGCTGGTGATGGTGATGGTGGTGGTGGTGGTGATGGTGATGTTTATAGACCTTCGAGTACTCGGAGATCGACTTGCCGATACTCTCACCGAGAGCTTGTTCCTCGAGGAGTCTGTAAAGCTTTTGGGCGGCCGAGGACTTTGGACCGTCGACGCCCGACTCCTTACTCGGTTCCTTGATAAACTCCTTGCGCGAGCCACAGCCGACCCCGCCACCGACGCTTTTCCTTTGACGGATATCGCGGCTCCGCCACGGGGAGGACCTGCTCGGCGAGCCCTGACCGCTGCAGAAGCTCTCGCGCCTCGAGCCCTCCTGGGAGACGGCCTGGCCCTCGGCCATCTGGTGCCGGTCCGCGAGGGCCATGTCCTGGTCATCGAACGAATTGTGAAGGGGATTCTTCCACAGCCAGGCGCGGCGTCTGCTACTACTCAAGGCCGTTCGTTGGAGCGGGCCGACGCTCGGCGAGGCTCCTGCCGACGTCTCCTCGCCCTTGCTTTCCCCGTCCTCGAACAGCTTCTCGTCCAGGTCGTCTGGCGAGCAAGTTTCTCAAGGTCATGCGCGATGGGGCTCTCCTGGCCGAGAAGTGTGACTCCACTTCCCGAACCACGGTATTCCTTTCTCAAGTTCCCATACGACTGCGGATGTGCTTCTACCCCAATAACCATGGTGGAATCCCTCCCCTCCCCCCCCTTATCCCTCACTCATCATTTTTAAACTCACCCTCGCGTGTGCTATTTATTTAGCACACGAGCTAGGCTCGCTCGTGCCTTTTACGTTTTCTTTCTTTTTATTTATTTATTTATTTATTTTTTAATTTATTTTTTCCCTTTCTTTTTAATAATAATCAACTTCCTCTTCACCGCAATATTCTATTTATTTATTCTTTTGCTCCTCTCACTCTCTTACAATCATTATCCTAACTTAGCACACTTTCACTATCAATCCATGAAACTTAAACATGATAATATATTACTAATAATGATTATTCACAATGATTTCATAAATGCTTGTACTATCTGGTAATAAATTTCAACAATACGTGATGTAATAGCCTTCTAAAATGAATCTACTTTCAGAATCACTTATTCATACTAACTGTCAATATTAAATAAAACGACTATTTTTACGCAAAACAAGATAATTATCGGTTTGATTTTAACTTAATTGGAATATTTTCTGTGTTCTTTTTTACTTATATTCTTGTCGTTGTTGTTATTATTATATTATTATTCTCTTATCATTGAAAATAACATTAATATTTTTAATTAAAATTATACTATCATGTATTGTTACCAAAATTATTTGCCAGTAAAAAAAAAACAAAAACAAAATATATATGCATTATGATGAAATGAATACAATGATATGTCTCATATATTTTCTGAAGTCTCAAAATATACCATTGTAAATGTTATTTTTATTTATTCAAAAGTAAAAATATGTAATACAGTTTTGTATTTATAAAAAAAAAAATATATATGATTTCTTATCCCAATTGTATAGAAAATGATAATGAAACAAGTTGCAAATAAGATAACTCACCTGGTAATTTTTTAGTACGAAATGATGCGTTGGTGATTGGTTTTAGTACGGATGAACTTGTAGTAGAAGTTACAGTTATACGTTCAGACGCATCAGGCGATTGTTCTACAAAAGTAAATCATATAAAAATTTAGCAGTTGAAACAATGTACAATTGAAAAGATTTTTTACTTTTTAAATTTCACACATAATATAATTGTAGAATTTTATTTCAATCAATCAATTTATTTATTACAATAAATTAATATCCGTTTTAATAAAATTTAATAATAATACCTGATGGACCAGAACTACTGGAATTGCGAATGGCATTTGTAACAAGCATAACTTCTGGATATGTTTCATAACATCCTCGATTGTGAATATCATCAATACCTTGAGTTGCAAGAGACCAACAATTATTATACCTGCAACATGTTATTTTATAAATGAATACCTTCTTATATGAAACTAAATACAAGTATATTTGAAAACAAAGATCTCATACATAGAAAAATATACTGCATGTAGGAGCTGAAGAAGAAACTGACTAGATACTGGTATACGAGGTAAAAGTCTAGGGATAAAACTAGACTCACTCCCATATGAAGTACGTTGATGATGGCCTTGTTTCATAAATCCTTGCGTAACTATTCTGAAATATAAATACACATATCCATCATTATTACATGATAATTGTATTGTCATAATAGCAGTTACATAAAATTAATTTTCTTACTTTGAGGCTACTTTACACAATTGTTCCAAGGCAGATTTTTTTAAAAATCCTATTTGTTGATTGAAAATAAATAATAAAGTTGTCATTACATTCAGCCTGTTTTGAGCATTTAAAGTTTCAACATATTTTAAAGGACCCCAACTAACTAGTTTTGTATTACATTCTTCAAAACGTCTTACTGCACTTTCTGTAAGTGAAGCCTGGCTTAAGCTGGATGGCTGAAAAATAAATTTATATTTATTACATTTATCTCTTTATATTTTGTTTAAGTATAACAAGAGATTTTAATATCTTACTTCATGATAAATAGATGTCATTGCGAGTGAAGGTAAACGAAAGGATATTGATTTTGGCTGACCATCTTCATCAACTAAGTCTAAGTTATAAACTCCAAGAAGTAAAGTTTCTACTGTTCGACAATTCTGAAAATAAAATTATAAATGTTAATGATTTATTATCTTTCACTATATTTTAATAATTAAATAGTTTATTATGAACCTCTACATATTAGTGGAAGTTAAATTTACAGATTTTTATAGAAATTTTTTTATTTAATTAAGGAAGTAGTTAAACATATATTTACTATGAAAATAGTAGTTTAATATCAATCAAATTATATCTTACAATTCTTATATAACCAAAACGATCTTATCTATTACTAATAAGATAAGCCTCAGATATTAAACGCTTGTAAAAAACTAGCTAATGATCAAAAATGTTAATTAGAAAATTTAAACTTAATTATACTCTTTTATTTTATTTGGTATTCTATATTGTTTTCTTCCTCATAATACTAATTATTAAAAAAAAAATACCTTAACATCTCCATGAGCAGCAGCATTTAAATAAATATAAATTAAGGTGGGTAAGAATTGCAAACTAAAACGTTGTAATTGACTTTCTTGGGATCTGTAGAAATCAAAAAGCTGGTTACAAACAGTTTCCACCAACTGTAAACAAAAGTAATATATCGATATATTAGAAACTGCTTTACATTAGGAATTAAGCAAAGGAATTATGAATATAGATCAAGAAGTAGCAATACCTGATTATATTTAGTCCGCTCTTCAAAAAGCAAGTACAGAGCCTGGACAATTTCATCATTTTGAGCCAGAGTATTGCCAAAGGTAGTGAGCTCTGTTGGCGAGTGCTCTGCATAGTCTGCAAGCCATTCATTGATAGTACTCTCTACCATTTTGCCCAGATGTTGTTCTTCTCTGGACTCGGTCACTTCACTTCACTTCTAAATGAAACGAATTAAATTAAGTCCTTCTGACTCATGGGTTCACTTGAAATTTCCATCTCTCTTAAAAATGTTATTGAATTTATTAAAGCATCATTAATTCTGGCATACCTTCCCAAAGATCCATGAAATAGCCTTGCAGACTCCACAATTTTATATTATCCTCTAAACACTAATGTCGGTAAATAATTAAATATATTAATTATTATTCTGTCGTTTATTCCTTGATTATCACGATCTTTTATAATTTAAAGTCCAAATATTGAGTATTTTACAGATACTCCCATTAGTGTTATCGTCAATCCAGGAAACAGGCGCCATACCATGCCATACGACTCGTAAGAAGATTTGTGAAGTATTGACGAAATTGACCGAATATCAGGTATTTATATAACCGACAATAGCGACTCGTACGGATAAAATCAGAAATAACCGCGAGAATATCTGCAATTTGACGATCAGCAATAATTAAATAAATTTGGAGAATATTGCGAATTCTACACGCTCTCTCTCTCGTCTCATAGACTTTTTCGTTACAATTGAAATTATAATTAAAATGTCTCGCAACCAATGAATGCATTATTATATTTCTATTATTTTTTTTTTTGTTACATTAATATTGTAATTGAATTTTCTTTTTTTTTTTCTTTTTTATTAAATAGCAATGAATATTGACGGTTCATGGCAATGACAGATAATCAGATGTTAGCGCAAGTGTTACAATTATATCTTTAGTCCCTCGGATGAAAAGTTACATTAATAATATTTACCGCTTGATAACAGTATTCCATTTAATAATGAAATATTTCACATTATATTTCATAAGGCAATATTACAAAGGCAATTATTGTTTTTGAATGACCTCGTTATACGTAATCAATAATTGACATTCCTCAATTTATCAAATTGTCGTTATTACGAAGTAAAAATATTTTAACAATAATACCAATAATAACAGTAATAATATTAACAATAATAAATAAAAATTACTTTTGCGTTTATATAATATACATAAGTAGCTTTATTTTTTATGTACAAACAAGTATTTTATATTACATTGACTTACATGTTTTAATATTGTAACTGATTATTACATAAATGGAAATAATTGCGCTTACAAATATATTTATAGGATAGGATATAGGTGAAAATTAATGTGAAAAAATATATATGTATAGTATTCGATCTATCTCATTTATTGTATATAATATTATTGTACACAATCCACCGTTCTGTGAAAGGTTCCAAGTATAGCAAAAAAAAAAAAAAAAAAAAAAAAAAAAAAAAAAAAAAAAAAAAAAAAAAAAAAAAAAAAAAAAAAAAAAAAAAAAAAAAAAAAAAAAAAAAAAAAAAAAAAAAAAAAAAAAAAAAAAAAAAAAAAAAAAAAAAAAAAAAAAAAAAAAAAAAGAAAAAAAAGAAGAAAAAAAAAGAAAGAAAAAAGAAAGAAAAAAAAAGAAAAGAAAAAGAGAACAGGACATTACGGGACACAAGTCCAATCATTGTTTTTTATTCATTGATTTATTCATGTTTGTTTTAACTTTATTTTTCATCAGTTATCTCATTTTTACTAAAAATGTATCTAAATGTTCACACAATGTTCATCATGAATTCTTTACAGTCAAGTAAAAATCTTCGTTCTCTCAACGTTCTCATCACCTTTCATAGTTTTGTCCTTAAAATCATGAGATATGGTTGATTAGAAAGCTGCTTGAAATATAATTCTAAATTTTATAGACACGCTATTCAATTGTCATCGGCCGCCGCTGTCTCCTCCTCGTCGTCGGATATACACTTTTTGGTTATTCTTTTTCTCCGGCCACCCCGACCGCCGCCCTCGCTTTTCCTCCCTTTCAATTTGATTTTCATTCTGACGTTGGCATCCAAGTCGGACTCCTCCTCGACTTCTCTCACCTCCTTCTCCTCGTCGGAAACGCTGCTCTCGGCCTCGAGTCTCTGGCGCGCATTCGTGAACACCGACTGCAGGACGATCGAATTCTCATGTATCAATGACGCCTCCTCGTTGTATATCTGGGCGTTTTTGCACAGCTGCATAAAGTCCTTCTCCAGCTCATCCAGATCTGCGTATTTGCCCTCCTCAATTTTCTGGACCAATTTATTTATGGCCAGGGGCTTCTTAATGACTTCGTAATAATCCGGGAATTCACGACGAGGTGGCAATTCCATAAACGGTTCGCTCAACGCTCTCCCATCCGAACTGTCCGTATAATTAATAACTACAGAAATTAACTTCTTCATGCTTCTTTTCAATTTCGGATCCATTCCTGAATTACCTCTCCTCTTCTTTGGGGCCAATTCTTCATCTTCCTCTCCCTTTTTTCTCCTCTTTCTCGTCTGCTTTTTCTTTTTATCATCTTCTTCTTCCTCGTCAAAGTCAGCTCCCTCATCTCCAATGGCTTTCAACCACTCCTTCTCCGTAAGGCTATTCGTGTAGTCGACTTCTTTCCGCTGTCTCGAACCTCTTCCTAAGAAGGCCTTTTCTTCATCCTCCTCATACGTCCATCTTTCCACTTCATCTTCATCTTTCACCAACCATTCGGGAAGCTCCGACTCGTCTAATAAACGAGATCTTCTGTTCGGTCCAATTTTCGCTTCATCCCTTCTCCTTTCGATGTCTAATTTCTGGAAAATTTCAAATTCACCTTCTGACCTGGCAATCATTTGATTGACAGTTTCATCATCTGGGACTTCATTTTCCTCTTCATCGTCCGCATCATCTTGATGCAATATAGTTTGGAGAAACTGTTGTCTCTCAGACCCTGTAGACTTTTGGTCAAACATACCAGCTTGAATGACCTTTTCGTCCATATTCAATTTATATCTCGCTGCAGCCAGGATTCTTTCCTCCACAGAATTCACGGTCATCAATCGCAACACCCTCACTTCGTTCTTCTGACCAATACGATGAGCTCTGTCTTGAGCTTGTAAGTCCTGATGCGGATTCCAGTCGGAATCAAATATAATGACCGTATCCGCAGCCTGAAGATTTAAACCAAGACCACCAGCTCGAGTCGATAGAATAAATAAGAAATACTCAGATCCTGGATCGTTGAATTTCTTTAGAAGATCCCCTCTGTCTTCAGCTTTTGTTGTTCCATCCAATCGTAAATAAAGGAAACCCCGCCAATTGAGGTAATCCTCCATTATAGTCATCAACTGCGTCATTTGACAAAATAGTAATACTCTGTGATTTGTAACTTTTAATTTAGGTAAAATACGATCTAATAATTCAAACTTCCCAGACGCTCTATATAAATCTGGACCACTAATAAGTCCAGCTCCTTGAATACCTAAATGTTCGCTGTATTTTTCTTCAATTGCTTGGAACATAAATGGATGATTACAAAGTTTACGAAGCTGAACAATAGTGTTCATTAGTGCCTTGGCACCTCCTTTGCCCCTCTTTCCTTTCTCCGAACCATCAGTCAATAATACACCCTTACTCTGCATGTGTTTATAAAGAACTCTTTGTAAACCGGACATATCACATTTAATAATGTACTCGACTTTATCAGGCAACTGGGACTCTACTTCTTTCTTGAGACGCCTCAACAAGAAAGGACGCAATACCTTATGCAGACGACGAATAATAAGAATTGTTTCTTCTTCATTCAGTTCGACTTTTTCTCCGGTTGTAGCAAAGGGTGCATTAAACCATTGTTCGAATGTACTACAGGATTTGAAAATTGAAGGCAAAAGGAAATTGAGAAGGGCCCACAGTTCTGGTAATTTATTTTGCAATGGTGTACCAGTAAGTAATAGTCGATGTGGAGCCAGATAATGAGTGTTCAACACTTGGGTTAATTTACAATGGTGGTTTTTCATTCTGTGACCTTCGTCAATAATCATGTATTTCCATTGTAATTTTGCCAAAACGCTCTTGTCTTTTATTATGTATTCGTAGGTAGTCAGCAAGACATTGAATTTAGTTGCTCGCATTTGTGATTGAATAGTTCTCCTTCCAGCTGGAGAACCTTTGTAGGATACGACGACTACACTTGGAGCCCATTTCTCAAATTCGAGAATCCAGTTGGAAAGTGTGGATAATGGTACGATAATGAGAAATGGCCCGTTGACCTTTTTCTTTTCCATAAGGTAGGTGACAAGAGCTATTGTTTGAATTGTCTTTCCCAAACCCATCTCGTCGGCTAAAATGCCGTTGAGGTTATTATTGAACAATGATACCATCCATTCTAAGCCTTTGATTTGATATTCTTTTAGTTTACCGTTAACCATAATGGAGGCTTGTTCGGTGACACTTTCGTGTACTGTATGGGCAATACTGTAATAAGTTTGCTCTTCCGTTTTGTACTCGTCATCTTCTACTTTGGCTTTTTGTATTGTCTTTTTAACTTTATCTTCCTCTCCTATACTAGATTCTAATTTTTTCTCATCATCTTTCTCATCTTCATCCTCTTCATCTTCATATTCACTATCTGACTCAATCGGTTCCCATCCCGGATGAGAATCCAAAAAGGCATTCAGTTGACTCATCAACGGTGCTTCATCACCACTTAAAGTACGACCAGTTGAAATTTCAATAACACTAATTCGAATATCCTCTCCATCCCCACCATCTCCATTTTCACCATCCTGATACTTTTTCTTTTTCTTTTTCCGTTTCTGTTCTTCAACCTGCTTTTTCTTTTGCTCTATCTTATGCTGCTTCACCATCTCCGTGAGATTACTTATATATTCATCTGTCTGTGAAAGTAAGAACGCCAATCGCTTATCCTTCTTTTGATCGATAAGCTTCCTGTACCCTTCTTCATCCTCTGCCATCAAACGTCGCATTCGTTCCTTCTCTATCCTCTCTTGTTCCTTCTTCTGCTCCCTCTCTGCATTGGCATGATGATTAAGTATTGCTTTATTTAGACGAGAGAGTTTGGCAACATTATTTCGATGGAATTCTTTGAAATCTTTACTATGCTGCAATACAGAACTAATGAATTCTTGATGTTTTTGCCTTCTTTTTCTTTCAGCTTCCAATTTTTGTTGTTTTTCAAGTTTTTCTGTTGCTCTAGCTTCCCGCAGACCTTGTTTTTTTGTTCGTTTGTACGCTTTTACATTTACTGCTGTTTCAAGAGTTGTATCCTTACGAGTACATGCTAATATTTCTGTTCGTAACTGTCGCTGAAAGTTCAACACTCTCAGCATGCCCAACTCAATCTGTGCTTGAATACGCAAGTCTTCGGGCATATTTGTAGGCAAATAATTAAGTTGTTCCATTCTTAAGGCTATTCTAGCTGCAACTCGATTTTCTCTTTCTTGCAATATAACTAAGGGGTCTAGTCCAGCAGGTTTTACAATTGTTGTAACTTTATTTGATTTTGCCATATTTTGTGATCCGGGTGGTTGGGCTTGTTGAGAGCCTTGACCTGGTTTTTGAGGTCCCGTGAATCCAGATACACTTGTACCGGGAGGTTGGCCTTGTGATCCTACAGGAATTTGAATTGAATCAATAGATCTTTGACCTTGTACAGCAAGTACTTGTTGTTGCGATAAAGGTTGATTCCTTGCCAGTGCACGATAAGCCATTATTTGTGCACGTAGTTGTTGGATTTGCTGAGGATTAAAAGCTTGCTTGTCATTAATACTACCACTTTGTCTGGCCCTCAAAGCCAAAAGTTGTAAATAACGTGGATCTTCCTGCAGTCCTTTTTCTTCCATAGTATCAATAGCTTTTTGTAAAGCATTCAGGTTTTCCTGTGTAGGTCCAGGACCTGGACCAGGGCCAGGGACTGGTCCAGGTCCTGGTGAACAATTTTGAGTAGGTGGTCCAATAGGGCCTTGAACAATTGGAGATGGACCTATTGGACCTCCACTAGGTAGTGGTTGATTACCTGAAATACAAAAGTTAGTTACACATTGATACTTGAACATAAAAAAAAAAAATTAATTAAATAAAATAAATATGTAACTAATATAATTCTTATATGAACAAAGAATTTTTTAAATCATAGGTTTTGACGACTCTCTATATGAATCATTTCCATTACTAACTTATTAACTATGAATTATTTTACTTTTTAACTAATATTTGTAAATGCAAGGCATTGAATTGAAACCAAAATAAAGAATTTTTTTTACAATTTAACTGTACAGTTAGTTAAATCTGATAAAATATTCAAATTTTTCGCATGCATAGCTTAAAGTAAAAATATCAATAAAGATAAGATTATAAAGTTATTTTTTATTTTGAATATGTGGTTGTATATAAGAATTTATAACATATTATAGAATGATTAAATATGTAATACCATGTATTAAAATAATACAGATTGTAATAGAAATAGAAAAACAATTGGCAAATATACATTCATACATATATATATATATATATATATATATATAGTGTGTGTGTGTGTATATATATGTTTGTAAGAGGATAAAATAACTTAGTTACAAAAGGTTACCTATATTTTGTGTCATTTGCGGCATATGAGGATGTCCTGTAACTTGGGAATGCAAAGTTATATTAGGAGATGATTGTACGGGTCCCATTGGTCCACCTTGTTGTATGGGTGGCACTTGCTGAACAGGAACTATTGTCCCGGGAGGTACACTTTGTCCCATAATACCCATAGTACCTGGAATTTGAGGTGGGTGGGAAGGGTAGTGCTGTTGTAAAGGTGGCTGTTGAGGCATCATAGGTGGAGCTCCAGGGGGAGGTGCTGTTCCAGATTGGACTCCCTCATAACCTTGTGATGGACTCTGTGGATGATGCGGGGGTGGCATGCTCATATTTGGTGGCATTTGCTGTACAGAATGGGGATAACTCTGGATGGGCTGTTGCTGCTGCTGCTGCTGCTGAGCAGGGGAAGATACAACGTAACCCTGCTGCTGAGGAGGAGGCAATTGTGGTGCTGGACCCTGTTGTTGCTGGGGTCCTGGTTGACCCTGAGCTTGGGACTGTGGAGGTCCTTCTTGAAAGCCCGGAGCGGGGCTGTGCGGGTGATGCTGGGGTGGGATACCGATTGGACTGCCCTGGGCCTGATTCGAGGACGAAGGTACTTGTTGGGGTGGTCCCATTTGGTTACTCGGCGGCTGCTGGGGCGGCGGCATCGTCGAGGTCATTGGCGAGGGCATTGGCGAGGGCATTGGCGAGGGCATCGGCGATGGCTGCGGTGACGAGCTCGCCATGTTATTGCACACGCCTATCTCTTACGTTCGTATATCAGGCGCCCTTAATTTTCAGCATTCTATCACGTATCGGTCGCGAATATGTGTTCCAGGTTGTAGCGCTGGGCGCTACACGCGCACGTTTTCCGCCGCGTCGACTCGTCCCACTAGCCAGCGGTTACGGGACACTTACAAAGTAACGCCACCGGCAACTTTCCTCCTTTCATTGGGTGTAGCGTGCATTTTCAACAGAATCAATGTCAGACGCCATGTACACACACTGACAAAGCTGCATTCCCGCCAGCTTTCTTACGACCTATGCGATTTCCTTTAACTACCCTTAAACCTAATGGTAGCTGAATAATGCCGAGCACGATATTTATTTATTACCAATTTAAGCCTTCTTACTTTCGATATCGAATATTTACAACGCTGCAACTCCAGTACCTACGCTTTACATAACCTTAATTCGAGAGGAGAGGTTATCTTATTATCTGGCCAGATAATGCCGATACATCTGGCTTCGTTATCTGTGAAAACTATTATATCTTTGTTTGCCTTTGCTTATTTTGAAATATAAAATAAAAATACTGGAAGCCTCGATATGTTGTTGAATAAAAAAATTTCCTATCAACTTGTTATGAAATGATGTGTCAATTACTCGCTATTTAAATTTAAATTAACTTTTAAAATCTCAAGTCAATACATTTCTGCATTTGTACGTTTAGATCATCTACGCAATTGTCGACGGTCATTATTTTAAGTTTGAAATAAAGTTACTAATGCATTATTTTTAAAATCACTTATTTTTATTTAACATATGCGAACACTTTATACCTACAGACATTAATAAAATAGTAGTACTTATAATAATAATTATAATTATTATTATTCTTAAATTAACATTATGGTTTTTAAAAATAATTATATTTTTAATAATTATATAAATTGAAATAAAAATATTTCCATAGTAATATAGACTTTACATATTGTACAATTGAAATTTAACAAATAAAATCAATGCAATGCTGATTAAAAATTAAACGTTTATTTCGAGTAAAGGGATTGGATAATAAAGGTATAGAAAGTGACAAATAAATATATTTAGTACGATCTATTTCATTTACTGTATATAATTAATATTATACACAATTACCATTTCTGTGAAAGTTCTCGGTTACAGACAAAATTAGAATAGGGCGATAGAAGGGAAATTCAAGTCTATATTTTTTCACTATAAGTGTACTTAAAATAAAAAAAAGTCTATAAATTTCCTACAGCTGTTAAAAAATTGATTTAGCTTTTTATCGACTTTCGGTGTCTTTAAAATCATGAAATGTACTTATAAGAAAATTTATCGAAATATAATTTAAAACCTTACAGATTTCTAAAGCTTTATATACACTCAATGATCATCGGCATCCTCATCGTCATCAGAAATACACTTTTTACTTATTCTCTTTCTCCGGCCACCTCTGCCCCCGCCTTCGTTTTTTCTTCCTTTCAATTTTATTTTCATCCTCATATTAGAATCTGCGTCCGATCCGTCTTCTCCATCCTTATTGTCATCGGAGCCTATACCCTCGGCTTCGATCTTTTGTCGTGCATTTGTAAAAACAGATTGTAAAACAATGGAATTCTCATGTATCAATGACGCTTCTTCATTGTATATTTGTGCGTTTTTGCAGAGCTGCATAAAGTCCTTTTCCAGCTCATCTAAATCAGTATACTTGCCTTCTTCAATCTTTTGTATAAGTTTATTGATAGCGAGAGGCTTTTTAATTATTTCATAATAATCTGGAAACTCACGGCGTGACGGCAGTTCCATAAATGGTTCACTTAATGCTCTACTGTCAGTATTATCTGTGTAGTTAACCACCACAGAAATTATTTTCTTCATACTTCTTTTTAATTTGGGATTTATTCCGGTGCCACCCCTCCTTTTCTTTACAACTGGCTCTTCATCTTCATCACCCTTCTTTCTCCTCTTTCTCGTTTGCTTCTTTTTCTTATCATCCTCTTCCTCTTCTTCAAACTCAACCCCATCATCGCCAATAGCCCGTAATAATTCCTTTTCCGTAAGGCTATTCGTGTAGTCAACTTCTTTCCGCTGTCTCGAACCTCTACCTAAAAATTTATCTTCTTCCTCGTCGTAGCAGCATTTTTCAACTTCGTCGTCATTTTTCACCAACCATTCCGGAAGCTCCGACTCCTCTAATAAACGACCTTTTCTAGCAGGTCCCATTTTTGCCTCCTCTCTTCTTCTTTCTAAATCTAATTTTTGAAATGATTCAAATTCGCCCTCTGACCTGGCAATCATTTGATTGACAGTTTCATCATCTGGGACTTCATTTTCCTCTTCATCGTCCGCATCATCTTGATGTAGAATGCTTTGAAGAAACTGTTGTCTCTCAGACCCTGTAGACTTTTGGTCAAACATACCAGCTTGAATGACCTTTTCGTCCATATTCAATTTATATCTCGCTGCAGCCAGGATTCTTTCCTCCACAGAATTCACGGTCATCAATCGCAACACCCTCACTTCGTTCTTCTGACCAATACGATGAGCTCTGTCTTGAGCTTGTAAGTCCTGATGCGGATTCCAGTCGGAATCAAATATAATGACCGTATCCGCAGCCTGAAGATTTAAACCAAGACCACCAGCTCGAGTCGATAGAATAAATAAGAAATACTCAGATCCTGGATCGTTGAATTTCTTTAGAAGATCCCCTCTGTCTTCAGCTTTTGTTGTTCCATCCAATCTTAAATACATAAAACCACGCCAATTGAGGTAATCCTCCATTATAGTCATCAACTGCGTCATTTGACAAAATAGTAATACTCTATGATTTGTAGCTTTTAATTTAGGTAAAATACGATCTAATAATTCAAATTTCCCAGACGCACGATATAAAAGAGGTCCAGTGATAATACCAGAACCTTGAATGCCTAAATACTCACAATATTTCTCTTCAATATGCTGAAACATAAATGGATGATTACAAAGTTTACGAAGTTGAACAATAGTGTTCATTAGTGCCTTGGCACCTCCTTTGCCCTCTTTCCTTTCTCCGAACCATCAGTCAATAATACACCCTTACTCTGCATGTGTTTATAAAGAACTCTTTGTAAACCGGACATATCACATTTAATAATGTACTCGACTTTATCAGGCAACTGGGACTCTACTTCTTTCTTGAGACGCCTCAACAAGAAAGGACGCAATACCTTATGCAGACGACGAATAATAAGAATTGTTTCTTCTTCATTCAGTTCGACTTTTTCTCCGGTTGTAGCAAAGGGTGCATTAAACCATTGTTCGAATGTACTACAGGATTTGAAAATTGAAGGCAAAAGGAAATTGAGAAGGGCCCACAGTTCTGGTAATTTATTTTGCAATGGTGTACCAGTAAGTAATAGTCGATGTGGAGCCAGATAATGAGTGTTCAACACTTGGGTTAATTTACAATGGTGGTTTTTCATTCTGTGACCTTCGTCAATAATCATGTATTTCCATTGTAATTTTGCCAAAACGCTCTTGTCTTTTATTATGTATTCGTAGGTAGTCAGCAAGACATTGAATTTAGTTGCTCGCATTTGTGATTGAATAGTTCTCCTTCCAGCTGGAGAACCTTTGTAGGATACGACGACTACACTTGGAGCCCATTTCTCAAATTCGAGAATCCAGTTGGAAAGTGTGGATAATGGTACGATAATGAGAAATGGCCCGTTGACCTTTTTCTTTTCCATAAGGTAGGTGACAAGAGCTATTGTTTGAATTGTCTTTCCCAAACCCATCTCGTCGGCTAAAATGCCGTTGAGGTTATTATTGAACAATGATACCATCCATTCTAAGCCTTTCACTTGATACTCTTTCAATTGTCCATTTACCATAATGGAGGCTTGTTCGGTGACACTTTCGTGTACTGTATGGGCAATACTGTAATAAGTTTGCTCTTCTGTTTTGTACTCGTCATCTTCTACTTTGGCTTTTTGTATCGTCTTCTTAGTCTTTAAATCTTCTCCCATATTTGGCTTATCCTTTTCTTCTTTTTCTTCTTTCTCTTCAGTTTCTTCTTCGTCCTCTTCTTCATCTTCCTCGCTATCAGTCTCAACTGCTTCCCATCCAGGATGGGAATCGAGAAATGCATTTAGCTGACTTAACAAAGGCGCCTCGTCACCTGTCAATGTTCGACCAGTTGACGTTTCCATGACTTCAACTCGTACGTCTTCCCCGTCGGCCCCTTCGCCGTTTTCCCCCTCTATCGATAGTCTCTTTTTCTTTTTCTTGCGCTTTTGCTCCTCGGCTTGCTTCTTCTTTTGTTCCATCTTGTGTTGCTTCACCATCTCGGTGAGGTTGCCAATATATTCATCTGTCTGTGAAAGTAGGAACGCCAATCGCTTATCCTTCTTTTGATCGATAAGCTTCCTGTACCCTTCTTCGTCCTCTGCCATCAAACGTCGCATTCGTTCCTTCTCTATCCTCTCTTGCTCCTTCTTCTGCTCCCTCTCGGCATTGGCATGATAATTCATTATGGCCTTATTAAGACGCGCCAGCTTAGCGATATTATTACGATGGAACTCTTTCAAATCCTTGCCATGCTGAAGGACTGACGTAATGAATTCCTGGTGCTTCTGCTTCCTCTTCCGCTCTGCCTCGAGCTTCTGCTGCTTCTCGAGCTTCTCCGTCGCCCGGGCCTCTCGTACACCCTGTCTCTTCGTGCGCTTGTAAGCCTTCATGTTGACCGTCGTCTCGAGGGTCGTGTCCCTACGCGTGCAGGCCAAAATCTCGGACCTCAGCTGCCTCTGAAAGTTTAGAACTCGCAGCATCCGCAGCTCTATTTGGGTTTGGTTACGTAAGTCCTCGGATATGTGGCCTGGCAGATATCCTAACTGCTCCATGCGCTGTATGATCCTTTGAGCGACCCGACTCTCGCGCTCTTGTAGTATGTGCAGCGGATCGAGGCCGATGGGCCTGGCGACCGTCGTCACCCTATTGGTCTTGCTCCCGCCTTGGGGTCCTTGCTGTTGCGGATGTGGAGGCTGCTGATGCTGATGTTGTTGCTGCTGTTGTTGTTGCTGCTGCTGCTGCTGCTGCTGTTGCTGCTGCTGTTGTTGTTGCTGCTGCTGCTGCTGTTGCTGCTGCTGATGTTGCTGTTGCTGCTGCTGTTGCTGCTGTTGTTGCTGCTGCTGTTGTTGCTGCTGCTGCTGCTGCTGTTGTTGCTGCTGCTGCTGTTGTTGCTGCTGCTGCTGCTGCTGCTGCTGTTGCTGATGCTGCGGTTGAGGAGGCATCCCGGGTCCTAGTCGCGGTGGTCCCGCGAAACCGGGGACGCCTATAGGCGCATGAGGGGGACCGACTGGCGGTACTCCTGGTCCCATAGGGCCTGGTTGGGCCGAATCGATGGGTCGCTGACTGATGCCTTGAACGGCCATCACTTGCTGCGGGCTGAGCGGCTGGTTCCGTACCAGGGCGCGATACGCCATTATTTGAGCGTGGAACTGCTGGAGCTGTTGGGGACTAAAAACCTGACTCTCGTTACTGCCTTGCCGGGCTCTAAGGGCAAGAAGCTGCAGGTAGCGCGGATCTTCTTGAAGACCCTTCTTTTCCATGGTGTTGATAACTTTTTGAAGGGCGTTTAGGTTCTCTTGGCCTTGTCCGGGTACGAGGCCAGGGCCAGGGCCAGGGCCGGGGCCGGGGCCTGGGCCGGGTCCGGGCCCTGGCCCGGGTCCAGATCCAGTTACCGAGGGAGAGCCCGATGGTCCATTTTGGGCGTTGGGACTTATGTGGCTGGGGCCTTGACCGAGTGGCGGTGGACCTCCAGGACCCATCGGGCCACCTGGTCCCATCGGGCCTCCAGGACCCATGGGACCTCCAGCTCCCATTAGGCCTCCAGGGCCTCCAGGTACCATGGGGCCTCCGGGGCCTGCACCGGCTCCGGAACCCATTGGACCCATGGGGACTCCGGGTCCACCAGGGCCCATAGGACCTCCAGGGCCCATGGGACATCCAGGTACACCTGCGCCCATTGGACCCCCAGGACCACCAGGACCCATCGGTCCTCCGGAATTCATAGGGCCACCAGGAACTCCAGCGCCACCGGTACCCATTGGACCTCCAGGGCCCATCGAACCTCCAGGACCAGACACGCCCATAGGGCCTCCGGCACCAATAGGACCTCCAGGACCGCCTTGATTTTGTTGCTGATTACCTACTAACGAAATATTAATTAAAATCCTTAAAAGTCAATTTTACTTTTAATAAAACGGAGTCGAGCCAGTGTCAGCTTATAATTACAATAATTTTCAATTAGCTTTGACACTGGAGATTATTTATTTATACTAATACAAGATTGTGCACTACGTGCTGGAACGTATTCATACGTGATAGATTTTTGACGAAGGAAGTGCATGAAACCATATACGTAAAATAAATATAATTGCGATGGGCGTTTACCTATGGGTTGTCTCATTTCCGATGGATGAGGCAGTCCGGGTCCTGGTGAATGCGAAGGAGCATTATGACCAGATTGTCCGTGGGCCATCTGAACAGAGCCCAGCGGACCTTGCGGAGGCGAAGACTGTTGCTGTCCCGGCGATGACCCAGGAGGTCCGGCTTGTCCAATACTGCCGGCACTCCCACCAACTTGCGAAGGATGGGGCTGATAATACTGCGGGACAGGTAGTTGAGATTGATGGGGAATAGGCTGATGACCCGGTCCATGGCCAGGTTGATGAGGAGGCTGATGAGGTGGCTGATGCGGATTCTGCTGATGTTGGCTTTGATGAGGTCCTTGATGAGGTCCTTGATGAGGTCCTTGATGAGGTCCTTGATGTGGGCCTTGATGTGGGCCTTGATGGGGCCCTTGATGCGGGCCTTGATGCGGGCCTTGATGCGGAGGCTGATGCGGAGGCTGATGCGGAGGCTGATGCGGAGGCTGATGCTGAGGCTGATGCGGAGGTTGATGCGGAGGTTGATGCGGAGGTTGATGCGGAGGTTGATGCGGAGGTTGATGCGGAGGTTGATGCGGGGATGGATGATGGCTAGATTGTGGATGGGGTGACTGGGAGTGGGGACCCTGTTGGTGAGATAATTGCTGATGGGGGGATTGGGTGTGAGGAGGCGCTTGGGGATGAGGGGGTTGTTGGTGATTACCCTGTTGATGAGGCGGTTGGGAGTGAGGACCAGGTTGATGAGGCGGTTGAGAATGTGGGCCTTGTTGATGGGGTCCCTGTTGATGAGGCGAATGGGGCACCTGCGGATGAGGCGGCTGGCTATGTGGACCTTGTTGATGGGGTGACTGCGAATGAGGCCCCTGGGGATGAGGCCCCTGAGGATGAGGACCCTGAGGATGAGGACCCTGTTGATGGGGCGGTTGCGTATGAGGGGATTGCTGATGAGACGATTGCGGATGAGGCCCTTGCTGATGTGGCGGTTGGGGATGCGGAGGTTGTTGATGAGATGACTGCGAATGAGGAGGAACTTGATGCGACGGATGCTGATAATTTCCTTGCTGTTGAGGCACTCCTTGTATTTGCGAAGATTGAACGTTTTCATATCCTGGCGAAGGGCTGTGAGGATGATGCGGTGGCATCCCCATGTTTGGGGGCATTTGCTGAGGATGAGGATAGTTCTGTGGTGGTTGTTGATGGGGCTGAGGTGGTGGTAAGCCACTGTAACCCTGCTGCGGTGGTTGTCCTGTAATATGAAAACCGAGAGCATTGATTAAAATAATGCACGGCAATCAGTTCTTTGCTTTATTTGAGAAATAAAATTTTTTATATTCAAAGATTTTCATTGGAATGGATTCATTGGAATGCTTGGATTTTGCACAGTCGAGTTCTCGATGGAGATGAGAGAGGTCGAGGTAGATTACATGAACTTTGGGCATTGCTGAGTATTAAGTTACGAGAGAATTGGTAGTAGTCAGAGTGGAATAGAATGTAGTGGCAACCGAGACAGTCTCAGTTACAGTGAAGGGAGCGACGGGGTAGATCAAAGGTGGAATTAAGGTGTTATTATTAATAATTAAAAACAATTGTGGGGACATGGTTATGGGTGTAGGGGGGGAGGGGGGGAGAAGGGTTGACTAACCAGGATGCTGGGGCTGGAACATGGGTGGCGGAGTCTGCTGTGACTGCTGAGACATGGGCTGCGGTGGGCCCTCCTGATAGCCAGGTGCTGGACTATGAGGATGATTAGAGGGCGAGGGGGCCGGCTGCGGCGGCCCCATCTGATTCGGAGCCTGGGGCGGCGGCATCGGCGAAGGCTGCGGCGACGAGCTCGTCATGCTATATGGCGCTCGAGCTCCACTTTTTTTATCCGCTTTGCCTTCACTCAAATCGACATTTCTGGAAGGAAGCGCACCTTTGTAGGGGCGTTCTCGGGGCGGGGGCTGCGTCTTACTTACTTTGCGACTCATGAACGCGACAACAACAACAGCATGCGCTTTGAATAAAAGTTAGCCCGATGACGGCACGTCACCGGCCACTTTCCTCCATTTAAAGGGAGTATTAGCGTGCATGATTCTTGACGCGACACAAACACCAGCGAGCCTGCGCTCTCGCCATAGATAATAGCCGCTGCTTTTTAAGAGGAGCGTACGGAAACAGTCCATGGGAGCAGGGCAGCGCACGCTTACCGAATGGGCCAAGTATCGCGCGGGCCCGCTCGCGACTATTTACAAAGCCGAGCAACGTCCTTAGCGCGAGTATCTACATTTTACATAACCTTACATTCCGAGGGAAGCTCGGTAAACGATCCCGAGAGGGGCGGAGTGGGGGCGCGATGGCGGGCGCGCGAGGGGCGCCGATAGAGCCGCAGATCCGACAACACTAATGTACGTGCTCGGACCACTACAGGCACAGCGGCGGTACACCAACAATGCTACAGCGGCTATGGCTATGGCCGTGGGTAAGAGGTTGAGTACGAAGGCGGCCACGGCGACGACGACGACGACGACGACGACAGCAACAGCAGCAGCAACAGCAGCAGCAGTAGCAATAGCAGTAGCAGCGGCGGCGGCAAAAGTTATCTTCATATCTTTGAGCTGCTTTCATCTAGGTGGGCCGGGATTATCTGGCGGCGAGGTGGGTCGCCCTTGCGATGCTCGAGCGACCGGAGGCTTTCGGTACCACCCCTTTCCCCCCCTCCCGCGCTGCTTAAATAAAATCTCACGGCTGTACGAACAAGCTCTGGCTGGCTGATTCCGGGCTAGGCCGGAATCCGGGGCTATGCGGTAGCTCTGGGGATAACGCTCGACCAAAAAGGCCAGGGCCCGATCGCGTCACCGCGTCCGGCGCGCGAGTTCCAGGCTAAAGTCGCGCAGCCCGACCGAGGCAGGCTTCCCCTCTCATAGCGCCTGCTCCGTGGCTTCGGCAAGCGACCCAACGAGGCAGCAACGTCCGTCCACGGACGCGGGCCCGACGAATCGGGCTACGAGTCCGAGCGACGCCGCCGATCCTTTTTTCTATCTTTTTTTTCTTTTCTTTTCTTTTTTTCTTATTTTTCCTCTCCTCCACCCACCCCCAATAAACCGCCCGCCCCTCTCAGCCCCTCCCTGACCGCCGACGCCACCGCCAGTGCTCGCTTAATATCCTCGTACTCTCGGTCTCTTTTCTTATTTCCCCGGCTGGCTCTCCGCGCTCCTTTTCCCTCTTTTTAATATTGTACGGAGGAGGCAGACGCGCGTATACGAGAGGATAGCGCCGCCGCTCCCAGCCAGAGAGCCGAGATCCGTCCACGAGGAGGAGCGAGCGAGGGAGCGAGCGGCGAATGATGAGCGGCTGGCGGCTGCGGTGGCGACGACGGCGGCGGTACTAACCCAAGCGCGGCTGGTTATTATTATGCAACGCGCTCCGTGGCTGAGCCCGGCCCCCTCGATCAAATGCTCATTCGGCTGTGAATCGCTCGGGGAAGCGTTTCGGTGCTGAGGCTATTGCAGCCGCCCAAGCTGGAGGCTCAATCCAGGTTCGAGACAGCTTTGACACTCCCCTCCAATCCTGTCATCGCATCCTGTCGCCCTTCGCTCTTCCTTAAGCCCCAACCCTCTACTCCCCCCTCCCCCCCAATCCCTCCTTCCTTATCTGCCTTTTGCACCCTCTAGTTTTACTCATGCGGAGCAAAGTCCGGATGCTCGAGAGTTACGCCATTTACCAGGCCCTCTCCTCTATCTCCCTCCCGTCCACTCGTAATCCCATCGTTTATTTATCTTTTCCATTTTCCTTCCCCCCTTGTTTTTCATTTATTACATCGCGGACCCACCCTTAATGCTTGTACCCTTCTCTCTGTCTCTCTCTCTTCCCTTCCTACCATAAATATCTAGATCGATTATCGATCCCACCCGTTTACCTCAAAGTTCACGCTTATTTATTATTAACCTTGTCATTTTATTGGGAGTATTTTCTAGCCTAATGTAGAATGCGCGCGTGACACCTCGATCGAAAAGTACGACTGCTTTATTCGTTAACTTTTTACCACAGAGCTTAAAATGATAACCCACGACATTTCGTATTTCTCTCTCTTTCTTTCCCTCTCATATCCTTCCCTAGTGAAACACTTATGTATTTGCACACGCATGCACGCACTAGTACATACATTTTTTCTTATAGATAATTTTCTTAACAAGAAAACTGCCCTCTAGCAGATGTGATCATTTTGTGATTCATTACATTCATTCCTCAAGCCAACCTTAGGCCATTGTTATGTCATCGATATGTAAATAATATCACTGTCACTTCAGAATTATTCTCTTCTTTTTCAGAATGAGAGCAAAAAGCTATTGATCTTAATCCAGTACGTATTAACATGATACTTTCTTTACGACCCACCAGGTTTTGTTGGAAACTATCATGCTTACCCACAACAAAAATTGTTATAACACCCGTAAGTCATCTTTTTATTTCTTTTTATATTCCGCATTATTGAACCTATAAAATACTTATAGATAACACACATTTCATTTCAACATTGTTCTTGCTCATATAATAACAGTATTTCATAAATAAATATGAAAATTGTGAGCAACAAACTTTTTATTTTATTGCAAGATTTCTTTAATTACTTCCAACAAATTCTTTCGTTGAAAATTAATAAAAGTTGAGAAGTACATTTCTCAGACTTTTACTATCAACTATGATAATCTGTTTTTAGTATACTGCCAGTGCAGCACAACCAAAACGAAGATCTCTACCCTTGAAGGAACCACCATGCACAAACATAAACGAAAAAAAGAAAGTTCGTCCCAGTGCAATCAGTTTGAAATCTTCCACCTCTCCTGACATAGATTTTTCATATTCTAAAACCCAGGAAGAGCTTAAAAATAAAATTATTAACAACTCAACATGGCACTGGGGTACAATTGAGATTGATCCAACGCAACTTCATAAATACTGCCTCATGTTATCAAAGATAAGATTAACATGTCAGTGTTAATAATCCACCACATTATATAACGTTTAAAGTTCCTTACCAGTTTTAATTAATAAATTTCCAAAATTATATTATAGCTTTAGTTGTAATTACTGCTATGGGTGGTTATGCAATAGCTCCAGGTCCATTTGATCTTACCACATTTTTGGCATGCTCTGTTGGTACTGGCTTAGTGTCTGCATCTGCAAACGCTGTTAACCAATCAATGGAAGTTCCTTTTGATGCTCAAATGGCCAGAACAAAAAATAGAGTTCTAGTCCGCGGTCTACTTAAGTATGCAGTTTTTATTCTATTATTGTTTTGTAAGTAATTAAATACTTGAATTTAAAAGAAAAAATTTTTAATTTTCAGTCGAGAGCATGCGATTGCATTTGCTGCACTCTCTGGTATAGCAGGCTTATCATTATTGGCATTTGAAGTCAATGGTTTAACAGCAATAATGGGAGGTGCTAATTTGATTTTATATACATCAATTTATACACCCTTGAAGAGAATATCAATTTTAAATACATGGGTTGGATCTGTAGGTGTGTTCTTTTATTACATATATATATATATATATATATATATTATTTACATTTTGAAGCTATTAATAATTGTGTCCTCAAAATTCATTTGTACACAAATTATTAAAGTTTCATTTATTTTATTTTTAAACATATTTTACTCTATTTATTACATTTTTTTGAGAAGTATAGTTATAGAAGTTTTTATAAAGTAAGGATCAACATACACATGCACACACTGCTACTTCTTACTTTCAAAGTAAGAACACAGTTGCATAAAAAATTAATATTTTTTTCAACGTATTTCAGCAAAATTTATATCTGATAACCTTATTTTTATAAATAAACTTAATTAAAAAACCAAAATCAAACACTGATCAATTTAATAAGTTTGCTTGATACTTGTTTTAATGCTTCTTCAAAATTTCTTTATCTTCAGTGGGAGCCGTTCCACCTCTTATGGGATGGGCAGCGTGTGTTGGTAGTATAGCTGACCCTGGTGCTTGGATAATGTCTGGTATGTTATATGCATGGCAGTTTCCTCATTTCAATGCGTTATCATGGAATTTGAGACCAGATTACTCGAAAGCTGGCTACAGAATGATGGCTGTTAGCAATCCTGATCTTTGTCGTAAAACATCGTTTAATTATACAATTGCCTTAACAGGACTTTCATACATCGCTCCAGTTTTGGATGTAACGAATTGGTGGTTTGCATTCGCATCTACCCCTTTAAATGCTTATTTTCTCTATCTGGGTAAGTATTTCATCAACTACTTTGATTAAACGAAACAACGGAAAAGCTAATATTAATGTTACATGTATATATATATATCTCTGTTTAAGCATGGGAATTTAAAAAAGAAGGCGATGCGCGAACATCCCGACGATTGTTTCGCTTTTCCTTACTACATTTGCCACTTCTAATGATATTAATGCTTGTAAGCAAAAAGTATTGGTTTATCAACAGCGGCAAATCGGATTATTCAAAATTAACGGAAACTCCAGAGCATAGACGAGTTATCGATAGGATAATTGAATCTTTTCAACCAACGTCAGCTTAAATTAAACTTTGTTGTGTGATAAGCTGAATACGTAACACAAAGTGTTATTTTTATTCGTACAAATGTAAAATAATACTTAGTAACTTATACTTAATAAATAAAAAAAAAAAAAACGTGTAACATAAATAGAAAATTTAAGATTACTATTGATAAAGAAATAATTTTAGCTAAATACATGATAATTTTAAAATAAAATAATAAAATGTATTGCTTATAGACTGATAGAAAAGAAATTAAATTCAGACTAAAATAAACATTATTTACAAAACTTTATTATATATTTCAACAATTTTTTTAAATGTCAACTTATACTTTTATTTCTTTGTTTAGCGAATTCTATCGCCATTTTCCTTCTGGTCTTGGTCAAATTTCTGTGACCCACACAATCTAAGTTTTCTGTAAAACACTTATTTCGACAACATTGACGGCACAGTTGATATTCGCATTTTAAACTCTGTAATTAAAAAATTTATTTACAATGTCAGACAATTAAAACAACGAGATTATATACTAACGAAACAAGGAAACTCACTAAAGGGTTCGGGCAATTTTCACACAAATTCGATCCACGTTTAATATGTATTGCTGGCCTATTTGGTCGTCGAGCTATTCTTCTTAATTTCTTTAATCGTTTTCGAGAAATTTGATTTTCTTCTTCATTTTTATCCAAATTTTTTATATTTTCTTTTCTCATCTGTATAAAACGTAATTAATATTCATTAAAAATCTTTTTCTGTTTGTTTTAATTACAACATTTTATTGCAGGATGATTAATTTATAATAATAAAATAAAAAAACAACAAAAAAAATAAAAAAAGAAGAAGAAAATCCCGAGTTTGGGCTCTGAAAAATCTTTTATAAAAATTTAAAAATTATACGCATTCGTATATTTGTTTCGTATTGTAAATCTCGCGCTGCGCATTTTTTTCCCCATAATTTTTGGGGCTCCAATGTTATATCCATGTACGCGCGCATAAGATAAAAACGCACGCGTAAATATACTTTTGATAATGTAATTGCGATTTATGGATTTCTGCATCGATAAATCGAAAGAACTTGAAGAAGGCTTAAATCTTAATGAATAAATATATATAAAAAAAAAAAATCATAACCGTCTGAATTTTATTTACTTCTATTTTATTAATATATTCTTCCGGACTGTGGCGCACATACGGCTGGCACAACCAGGGTGGAAGAACTAAGTTATAATCTGCAACAAAGTAATATAAATGCATAAGTAAATTAATTAAGTAAAAGAAGAAAAGTAAAGGGCGCACCTTCGTTCTGCTGGTGCCAAATCAAATGTCCTTCGTGGTAAGGCAAGTATCTGTCTTTCAATGCTTGGACGACATTACGGAACGACTCCATCGTTGAATTTTCAGCCAATTGAGCCCTTTCGTTCGCGTTCTCTGTTAAAAGAAACCTACTCTCTAGTTAAAACAATGATACATTTATTATATATATATACATTAAGAGCATTTATGATCGATACGGTGTAAAATACAAAATTGATTCGAAATTGATTTTTACATAACAAATGAAATTAAGATATAATTGGTTCATATTTAACGCACATGTGTTGGAAGAGCTTGAAAAGATGGCCCCGAACGAAAGAGGAAGGCGCCGGGTACTTCTCAAGGAGATCGAGGTATTCGGTCGCGGGTTCCCAACTCGGCGGGTAGATCCCTTCGAATATGTACGGGTTGTAGAGATTGCCCTCGGCTGACATGACTCCCTCGACCCCAGTCTCGTCCAGGCATCTATTTACATCTTGCAGGTACTGTATATTGCCATTAGCGAATATGGGAATCTTTATCGAACGCCTGAACATTGAAACAACAGTTCTTCAATTCAATTTGCCGGGGCAATGTAATAACAGCTAACCGAGCCTATCCATAATCAATCTTATGCATCGAAGCTACAGATTACAGATGGATCGGTGCACCGATGGATGGGCGGTAAAAAACAAAAGAAGAAGAAGGAGAAGAAGAAGAAGAAGAAGAAGAAGAAGAAGAAGAAAAAGAAATTGTGCAAAGTTATACTTGACAGCTCGTATGTGCTCCCAGGACGCCACGCCCGTCAATGGTCCCTTCTGCTCTCTCGTTCGGCCGTGGACCGTTAATAAACTGGCCCCGGCCCCTTCCAGCATCCGAGCGTATTCGATAGTCTTGCCGATGTCCGAGAAAACTCGAAGCTTGCAGGTAATAGGGATTCGAATCCCCTTGCTGATCGTCGACACTGCGTTCATCGATAATCGTTAACGTCTAAAGCCTTTTCATTGCAACATCCTTACATCCTTACATCCTTACGCAGTCTATACCCTGTTACTTATTATTATAATTACCGATATCTTTTAACAAGTCCCAATCGTCTTGAAGGAAAGCTCCGTAATGGCCTCTCTTCGCTATGGCTTGAGGGCAACCGATATTTAAGTCAATCGCATCGCAATAAGGCTCCGCTAATAAAGCCGCTTTCAACAGTATCTCCGGATCGTTCCCGCAAAACTATATAGAAAATCATCATTTGTTATCACGACTCGTGCCAGCCAGCGTCGACATCGGGCGGAGAGGTGTGTGTTTGTGTGTGTATATATATATATATTATTTATTAATATTTGGACAGAGATAGACAAGTTTATCCAGATAAATGTTTGGGTATACCTTTAATTAATTGTCGGAAGGGAATTCAATTTAATCTTATTTTAATTCGTTATATTCGTTTTAATCTTAATAACAAGAGCTTTTGGCCATCTTCGGTGGCACTTGTTACGCATTCGCGAACGAGATTATGACGAATAACGGTGCTTGCTATTTTGAAATAACGATTCTAGAGACGATTTCGTAACTCGCGAGTGCATTGTAGTCGTAACAAGCGATAGCGAGTCTGTTTTATCGAGCGATACGTAAGCGTGCATGAGAAAGAAAAAAGAACGAAATACAAGTACGCGCGGATGCTCAACGACGCGGCGAATTAATTTTATATTGCGAGCCGCGAGCCCGGGCCGCGGCCTCACCACGTGGCCAAGTTGACCCAACCCAACCTGTGAGCGAGCTCGTGCTGACGGGGACTGGCCGTACTCGGTTACTCTGCTAAGAGATTCTTTCCGCTCCCGCGGCTCTGTAAAATCGCTCGGTGTCCATCGAAGGCGTCGTCCTCGAGGCATTCGAGAACGACGTAGCCCCGGCGAATAGAATTTAACCGGTCATTATGGGGGGGGGGGAATTTTTCCTTTTTTCAAATATTCCAGGCTCGTTGGTCTAACGGCGCTTGTTTCGACGCCCCGTACTACGGGAGTCAAGTTGCCGTAGGAGGGAGATTCGAATTCACGTGGGCCCGATTGAAAATTAACTTTTTACGTGTGATAGTGCAATGGGGGAGGGAGCGGGGGGGGGGGAGCAGGGTTCAGAGCGAACGGTCGATTCTGTTTCATTGGATGGAAATTTGAGGACACGCTGACTCGGTAATATACGATGCATTCTTCTAGGTAGGGAGAAAGAAGGTTACTTGAACGATTAAAGGCCGATCTTCCGGGGTACTGGCGAGGGCTTCGGCCCGGTACTTGGGATCGCGGCAGAAGACCGACGAATGCAGCATTGGCGTGTAACACAACTGGGCACCGTGCTTTCTGCTCAACAATCTCCAGGCGAGCTCGCTTGCGTCGACCATCGGCGCCACCACGTAACGGGGCGATCCCAATAACTCGCTCCAAGCGTTAACGTCCGGGAGTCTTTTTGACCTGGAAGCCTCGTCGTCAACGTCATCCATCCTCTCCATCCTTACCTGAGAATCAGCCAAAGCAACAAAACTTTATTTTCGCATCAATAACAATTTAACAAGCCGCTCACTTCGATCGGCAATAATTCATCATTAACACGACGCGAGCCTACCCCTCCCCCTCCTCTACTCCTCCTCCTTGCTCTCTCTCTCTCTCTCTCTCTCTCTCGCCCCGCTACAACCTCAACCAAACAATTGTACTTATTTATCAATCCGACTTATTGACGTTTTATCGGCAGGCTTCTTGGCACTACAAACTTCCGCTGTCCGGATAATTATTTAAAGCCATTATCAATATACGATCGTGTTCCTGGAACTTTAATTCGCCGACTTGCAATACCGCCAGTTACTTTCTTAGCACTCAACTATGCGATCACGCTCGACTAAATGATTAATCAATCCTTACGTTCTTGTTTACTGTTTTGGGTTACGTCCTTAATGCTTTCATTACTTAATTGGCTCTTTTTAATCAATACCATCAAGCTCTAGTCCTTTAATTTATATAATGCAAACGAAACTGTACACCTTAATTCTACTTAAAAATTCTATTCTCTCTTTATTCTATCTCGACTCGCTCTTATCCACGATGTTTATAAAATTATATAACTTTTTATTAAATAGAACTTTTCGAATTCCTGCTCTCGTTCCACATTTATTTTTAGACAGAAGACTCATTCGGCACTAAGGAAAGCACTTTAAAACTATCGTTACATTTATATAATATTATTTAAATATGCCAATAAAATATTACGTGTAATTCGGGTTACGTTAACAAATAATATTAATAATAATTACGTTTTTATTATCAATTAATCGTGTGGCATAACAGTTATTGAGTAAGTTATTTCTAGGTTAACTCACTTGATATCGACGAACTATCTATTCGAACTACACGAAGCACTTAAAGTTTTATAGTCAAGCGTAATTGTCAAGTCACTTTCATTCGCTTAATTAGCAGGTTATTTGACATAATTTATTCTCAATATTTGAAATGAATTCGATCCTTTCATACATCGATCCAACTTTCTTTATTCTTTATATTTTTTAAATATATTAACAGTTGTAGGTTTAATATTTGCAATTTCTGTTCGTATGAGTTCTCACGGCAAGTAATATTATTGTTAAACAAAAGAAATTCCATACATTTTTGTAAATATTTCGTTTTTCAACATTTTCGAAAATGAAAACAAAAAATCTTCGTGCACAGAATAAAAAGAAAAAAATGAAACCAGAATGAAACCCTGTTTTCATTATTATGTTTAACGTAAAGTTAAAGTTTAAAAATTTTTAAAAACAAGTAATTTTAATTTATATACATTATTATTATTTATTATTGTGCAATTTATAAGAGCGTTATGAAAGCTTTCAATTTACATTTTTTACTCAATTATGTTGCCTTTACTTGAATGAAATTCGCTAGTTTAAATAGTTTAAATGTAGATAAATTTCCTGTTTCCTTATGAAATTAAAATAATGTACAAGATTTGGTGCAACTAAAATAATAATGTTTTAAATTATCATTTGCATTTACAAGAATGCATTAATTAGAATTTTTATTTATGCATGAAAAGGGTATTGAATTCAAAATGTCACAATCTGATATTATTTATTTAATTAAAATTTTCAAGTTAAATATTCTAATAGATATTTTTTATCTTCGAATTCGAATAATCGTAGGTGTACCCATAAAAGCTTTGGTTTAAATTGAATTGGAGTTAATTAATTATTTACGATGTAGTTTAGTGAATCCACCATAACAAATAATAAAATAATCGTAAATAAAACATTTATTAAAGGCATAGTCGAGTGGGGCTTAATAGAATTGTTAAAAATAGTTGTAAAAAATAAAAAACTTTTCTTCAAATTACTGTGCATTCATTAATGAATAAATGTTCTTTTACAAAGTATAATTTTAAATTTCTATTAAGAAATTATATTATTTTTATAAAATAATAAGATTTTAATAAATTATTGTTTTTGTCAAAGGACAAAAAATTAACAATATGTCAGCAGTGTAGTTTATTTTAAAAGGCTTCGCCTTGAACTATGATTGTCACTATTATTATTATTATTATTATTATTAATATTATTATTATTATCATTATTATTACCTTTAAAATTGCAATGATAAGACGAATTTCACCGTTAAAGTAATTTGGATAAAAATAACGATTCCTAAAGACATGTTCACCCCCCTTCCTGATAAATTAAGCTATATATATGGCTTATTATTAAATTATTTATTCAAATAGGAAAAAATGAATGAGTATATCTTAAAAAATAATAAAAATAAAACAATTGCAAGTTTTCTATAATTTTATTCGACTTCATTATTAAACAATAATATCGTATGTAGGTATAAAATTATTTAAAATCTTAAATCCTTTGCTTGTATCAAATGCAAAATGCGCGTCGTGTGCTCGTTGGCTCCAACTTCATTTATTCTTAATTGTGTTCAGCCATGATTCGCATTACATACAATGCTTGTATATGTCTTTTCATTTTGCATATGCAGAGACAATCAAAGCTAGTGATGCGTCGGTTTTTTTACACATACGGATTCCTTAGGATCACGTGACGTGTTTTCATACTTACGTTTTTTCAGTCTTAAATATTCAATGGAATAAGGCTTATAAATGCACGTGAGGAAAGTGCAATGCATAATATTAGGATTCACTTATATCTACATTGTTTCTCATTACTTTTATTTAGCAGTTATAAGAAATTTCATCTATTTATTTGTATTATCATGCGTTCTTTCGAAGTAGAATGAATCAATAAGCACACAATCTGCTCAGGATAGAATTTTTTATTATTATTTTCATATCATGGTTATTTATTAGTGCGGTCCCGGGTGAAGCGATGCATAAGAACAATTTTTTCATAGAAAACTTATTATTATTATTATTATTATTATTGTTATTTTACAAAACTTTAGGAATACAGAATATGTCGGGTCTCTGAGCTTCAATGAGCAGCTTCAAACATTTTTACATTACGTCTTACCGTTTTAGCTTTATTACATTACAATCGAGTAAATAAGTTAATTGGTACTTTATTATAATTTATTGATGATTAAGAGAAGTTACGCAAAATTTATTTTAATATTAATAAATTAAATTGAATTAAAATTAAACGTACCATCTTTAAGCTTTTGCAATCTTAGCTAAAATATGCTGCATAAACTGAATTAAGCTTTTATTTGCGAATTTTCAATATTATACTGCACTTAGGCATGGCCGTACGGTCATGTATAGATCTATTACTTTAATAATAGTAGATATTATTTTTGTAAGTAAAAATGTGAAATATTATTTATAATATACATATTTTAAAGAGAAGGATCTATTATTAAAATTATAAAATCTTTATTTCCCTTAAAAGAATCGTAAAAAATGCTCTCGTGTATGCCCAACATTATTAATATTGCTATAGCACATCAAAATTATTTAAAAATTATTACAATCTTAGAATTATATTTATAATATAGCGAGCTATACAGTACATTTTATGATTGTAATTGACACAATAAACTTACAAATGCACGCATTCTAGATTTTATTGATTGCAATTGGACGTAGCCGCGTGAAAAGGATATTTTATATAAATATGGTAACTTTGTATTTATTGTAATAATATAAATTTAAAAATTATGAAAATATTCTACTGATTTTTTTTTCGTTAAGTAGTAATCGACACTATTTTGTACAGAATGGCTTTTCACCTTCATTATTTAGTATCTATGACAGCTTAAAAATTAAGATTGTCAAGTTTGAGAAGACATTACGGTAATAAAGGAAAATTTATTTTAACAAAATTTACGTAATGGTTTATATTATGATACCGCGTTTACATAAAACTTGGCAGTTGAGTTATTTGTAAAAGAGCCAAGTCTGGAATTCGAAAAACAAGCGATAATATCATATTCGAGTAATTTATCGTAAAAGTATAAGAATTAAAATTTTTCAATAGTTAAGATTTTAATATAAATTTATATTCTCTTTTTCGTCTTTAATCAATTAACCTTAAAATGTTTTAAAGAAAATAATGTACTAGAGGATCATTAGAACATATGCTCTGCGCGCAGTGTATGTGTATGTATGTGCGTGTGCGTGTGTGTGTGTTGTCGTACGTACGTAGGTACGTATGTTTATGAGGATGTGTACAGGTATGTATAAATATTGTTTTACTTTGTTATTGAATATAGATTGTATTTTTAAATCGTTCTCTTGTTCGCCTGTCAATTAAAGACTCGATGTCTGGTAGTCGAGTCCAATGCGTGAGCTGCAATGCGGATTAGATTAGACGATAACCATGGGCTTGACATTCATCAGCATGTTCGGCAGTTGAGAATAAATGTCCATTCATTATATAAAGGATTGACGTTTCGAAAGAAATATGAAGGCGGTCGGTCGAGTCGGTCGATCAGGCCGGCTCAGTACGAGATAAGAATCGCAAAGCATAGTTAAAAATTGGCGGCCAGGGGGTAGTCGATTAAGAAATACTCAAGGGCGGAATGGCTAAACGGTTGGGCAGGGCTGCCAACCTCGGTGACGTCGGCTCCGAGAACTCGGACTCGGATATCGGCGAGAGCTGGGCCGACTGTCCCAGGAGGAGTCTGATTTTGAATCTGGACCTCTTGTGCGCGAGATGGCCCCGCTTCAGACGATTATGCACCTGGCCCCTCTTGACCGCGTCCTGGAGAAAGAACTCCAGCCCCAGGCCCTGAAGCTGCGTTTCAAGCTGTGCCTGAGCCTGAGGCTGCGGCTGAGGCTGAGGCTGCGGCTGCGGCTGCACTTGGAGCTGCGGCTGATGGGCCTCATGACCGCCTCCGTCCGAGACCGAGGCCGACCCGAGGCCTTCGACGGCGACGACACTCCTCGTGACCTCGTCCATCGGTCCCCCCTCGGGCTTGATCCTGTTACCGCGTCCGGGTCTCGGCTCCGGGCTCGCGGCCTGCTGTCTCGCGTTCTTTTTAAATCGCGAATTCAGGAGCCGGCGATTGAACGCGCTCGCCTTCGACTTGAGCGCGGCTCTCTCGTGGGTCTCGGGGACCTCGGGATCGCGTGGTCGCTGCTGGGACTTGTCGTACCCCGAGCTCGGCTTGAGGGAGAAGCAGAAGGAGACCGCGGGCGCGGCCGGGGGCTTAAGGAGCTCGGGAGCCGGTCGACGACTCGGGGCCGGGCGACCGGCTTGCCCGAGCACGTCGTTCCTCGTCCGCAGGCTCAGCTCCATCGAGGCCTCGTCGAGGCGAGATTTGTGGAAGAAGCAGAGCCGCGTGGCGCGCTGCCGTTCCCGAAGAGGACTGGCCGACTTGGCGGTGCCCGAGTGGCCGACGCTCGCCCGGTACGGCTCGGGGCCTACCTGGCAGGTACCCTCCTCGGCTTTGCCGTTCGTCGCCGCGCCGGCTGGGCGTTTGACGGGCCGTATGGACGGGAAGCCGAGGCCCGGGGGCCTGAGCTGGCCGGCCCGTCTGCGCCGCACGTACTCGTAGGTGCTCAGCCCGAGGCAGGCGAGATAGCCGTGGAAGAAGCATAGGTGGATGAGGAGGACCGCGACGATCGCGGAGAGGAGCCCGAGGACGGATATGACGAGGAGGGAGCCCGGTCCCGGGAGTGGCACGCTTACCGGGAGGGTGACGTTGTCCATGCCGGGCTCGAGGCCGGCCTCGAACTTGACGAGGACGAGCTCGGCGACCGAGAGGCCGAGGACGGTAAGGGATGCCAGGACCGCTGTGACGAGGCACGCGATGAACGCCGGATAATTCCGACTCCCGACGCAACTGTTGAGCCAATTGCAGTGGTGATCGAAGCGCTCGACGCACTTGTTGCAGACCGAGCAGTGCTTGGTTTGCCGGCTCGACGCCTCGACGTTGCACAGGTGGCAGCGCCCGTTCTCGATAACGTGCCTGTGCACGCTGCGATCGAACTCGGGCACGCGCTGATTGGCCGGCTGACGGCGTACGGCCGGTTCCGCGGGGTCGAGGAGGAGGGCCGCTAGGTGGGAGGCCCCGTGGAGGAGTAGGGTCGCGAGAACGCTCCCGAGGACAGCCGGGCGGATTTGGGGACCGAGGGTCGGTATAAGGGAGGCGAAGGTGCCGCTTGCGAGGCCGACCAGAGCGAGCCAACCGAGTAGCTGCTGGGGATGCAGGGGTAACTGGAGCCCGTGACTGCGTCGGAAGGGACGCTGCTCCGGCGGCGTCAATCCGACCTCCTGGAGGGAACAGTAACGCGAGAGCCGCGCGGTCAACCGGGATCCAAGGGCCGGCTTTCCTCGTTTCCCACCGTTTTCCACGTTCTCGCTGATGCTGATGCTGCTGCTGCTGCTGTTGCTGCTGCCGTTGTCGCCGCCACCACCGCCGCCACCACCGCCACCGCCCCCGATGTTGCTGTGGTTGTTATTTCCACTGCTGGTGTTGCCGCTCACGGTGCTCCGAGGGTCTCGCATGCCAGAACGAGTATTACATCCTGGCAATTAACTGGGGCTTGGCCAGCCCTCGAACCGACCTACGGCAATTCCCAAAATTCAGAGATCCCAGCCCTGCGCCACTTGAAACCGATCTTCACGATTCGTATCACGCGTCCTGCACCTCACGGCATTCACCTACAACGCGCAAAGCTCGCTTTAACTCGAAGCTCTTTAACGATTAATGAGGTCTCGGTTAAAAATCCACCACTGTCTTCCCTTTACGATAACCACCTCCCTAATCTCCACGTATGTCGCTATTTTCATTCTATAGTTTACTTTACAACGCGTCTTCATCTTGTTCCGTAATTTCTTTTTACCATTACCTTTATTCTCATTAAATAGAAAATCGATTGAACGTTTCTAAACCTCTTGTCCTCGTAAACTTTAAAAACTATTTTCATGACATTTTTCTTCTCTCATTATAAATTCTCATTATAAATTCCTTTAAATTAATTACTGTTATTATTAATGGCGTACAGTATTAGCCTTAAAACAAATAAATAAAATCAAAAGTCTTCTTCTTTTTTCTTTCTTTTATATATATATATATATATTCTTCATTGTGATGAAGAATCTAATATGTAATTAATTATGTAAAAAATGTAAAGAATAATTTTTAGCGTTATCAATGCATTCATTGCCTTCAAACAATGCTTACGAAGACTTTGGAATATTTTATTGAATTTTATTACCTTCAATATTACGAATAAGACGAAAAGTAATTAAATGCCATATGTTCTTTATTATGCGTAGACGTGAACTTGTATTCGAATAAAAGCAATCATAACTATACATTTTTCTAAATATTGATTTTTTTATTAAATACTATTATATGCAAAACGTGTTTAAGTTTTCGGAGCTTATAATTATTTTCTTTTAAATTCTTTTTAGTGTTTCAGGAAACGATAAAGCGATTACCAGAAAGTTCGTTGCAGTATTTAAGAGTACGATAATAATCGTAATAAAAATTTAGATTATACAACAATATATCATTGTTATTTTACTTTTTCGATAAAAATACAACGGTATAATTTATCTATTTACATATCATTTATTCTCACAATACTATCTAGCTTCGCTACGTACCGTTATTTCGGACAATTGCAGGAAATTTCAAAGGCACGTGGCATGTTTATTTATCTAACGTGTATTTGAAAATTCGTCAAGACTTTAAATACGCTTTTAGAATTTATATATATTGTATACTCGTCGAGTAGATGCTTATCCGTCAAGGAATATGTTATTTCGGCATGTTTGCATGACCAGATATTGGAATAGCTATAAAATTTATCATGTATGTAGTATTTATGAAAGTCGATTGAATTCCGGTACTAATAACCACTAATTGCGCATTAATATCAATTGTTAAGGTGCGCACCGTTGCACCATTTGTTGAATATTCGAATCGTGAATTCAGTTAAAGATAGGTTGTTCCCGCCGATAAAAGACCGACTTACTTAAAAAATCTCTTTCGCATGCTGAACGTTGATCTCGTAGGGAGATGAGAGTCATCTGCCCTCGTCAAAATATAACAAAACAACAACAACGACGACGACGACGATGACGACGGTGACGACGCCGATGACGACTGCAGCAGAGGTGATAGGAACAGTGATAGCAGCGGTGACAGGAGCGGTGACAGCGGCGGTAACAGCGAGTACCGCGACAGGATTAATAGCATAGCTATGATCCAAGGAAGGGAGCGCTCAGGATCTCGAGTGTCCTTCTATTTACAGTCAAGGTTTCGAGGCAACGCAAGGTCAGAGCTGGTTCACGCAAAAGCACTTGCCGCCTCCTCCGATGTCGGCACGGCGCTCTTTCTCGAGGTTGTTAAGCGAATCGATAGCGGCATGGCAACTCTGGCTTCGTCGGCGTCGTCTCCGCGTCGGCTCCGGCTCGCGCGCCTCCTCCACGCTCGTCCTGACTGACTCGATGGAGACGACGAGCCCCATCCGTTCGTTCTCCCTCTTCGGCCTACGCGCCTGCGCCCTTTCCCTTCGTTCCTTTTATCCACATACACCCCCCCCCCACCCGTGTCCCGCCGTCAACGCACAACTACGCCGTCATCCTTAACCAGCCGGCGCGAGCCTCGTCAGAACCTCTGACTCCCCGGCACCGGCGCACCAGATCGATAAATCAGCGCGGACGCTGCTTCCACTTCAGTCTTCGTTTCAACTTCTTTTTCCCCTTTGTTTGAGTACCGCACTCGCGAGGGATGCAGATCTCGAGAAAGGGACCTTCTCGAGAGCCCTCGAGAGCACCACTTCCATTACTTTTTAACAAAGCTCCGGGGGGAGGGGGGAGGGAGGAGGGAGGGTCTCTCGTCAAAGTCTCTACTATACTGCCGCCCGTAGAAATTCTTTGGTCGCGAGTCACTATCTGGTTATTTATATAAACAGTCAATCTTCCTCTCTGAGCTTTATTACGCCAAAAGCCGAATAGCCACGAAATTCCTTGGCTGAGAGTGGGGTGACGCCGTATTTATTTGCAAGGCTATTGTTTCACCAATAGTACTTGACGGAACAATTCGAGTACGAGGTTGTCGCTACATGTGCTGTTTATCAAAGCCTATAAAATTATAGGCTCGAGTATTTGCTTCCAAGGGTCGACTTACACCTACTGACCTTAAATGGCCTTTTACATTCATTAATCATTGTAGGATAAATTTATTAACCACCCGCAACGGTACATTCGTTGTTTTACAGATTCTTTACTCTGCTAACAATTATTATTATTATATATTAGTCTTATATTATAATATAATATATTAGTCTTTCTGTCGCTAAGGACAAGATTTAATTAAGATGCTTTATACGCCGAAGCAAGAATTAGCCGAAATTTTGAATGTTTAGATCTTTAATCGAAACTTGACCTCGAGATTTGTTTCTCTCTCTCTCTCTCTCTCTCTCTCTCTCTCTCTGTTTTTTCGTCTTCGATAATTCAAATTAATTTATCGACTAATGAAGACCGAGTATTACTACGACTGGCATTGCTAAGTATTCAATTTTTTCATTTCAAGGAATGTATTTTTCAAATACTTTTCATTCGCGTTACCTTTAACTTTTTTCAAGGACCAAGTTATTATAATTTATTTCATTTCTTTTTCAATTCCTTATATAGCGTACGAAGGGGAAAACCTTCACCGACATAAATAAATTTTCATATTCGTATGGATACGATGATTTTCATTATAATTACTTTGCTACTCCTAATGTTAAACCAATACAATGCTCATTATTTTAATCGGATCATTAATTATTATAGTTATTTATGCTACGTAAACTCATAATTTAGCTACTGTCTTTTTAATGAATTAAAATGCTTTGACGAAAAAGTTCATTTTTGCTGATTAGTCATCCTAAGTATTAAGTGAAATTCCTTTATTACGATCCTTACTGCGAAAAATATTTTAACACGCTCTTAGGTAGAATATAAAAATATACGATCTCAGCATAATGGTAAAGTAGAATTAAATTTCACTTTTTATAGAGCGTAGTTCATTTCAGTGTCGATTTAATATACCAAAAAGTCTTGGGCAATTAATTCACTATAAATACGGAGAAACTCTCGATTTTAACGATTTTTAAGATAAAGGTAAAATAATTTAAGTTAATGTCTATTAATATCTCGATCGTTTTTAAATATAATTGTATTGTACTGGTACTTAATTAAAATTCATTGTTCCAATTATTTTCTCCTTTGGTATATAAAAAAAAAAACCATTATAATCCACTTAGTACAATCATAAATCGAATTTTAGAAGATTCTGTTTTCATTTCGTTCGCTCATAAGATATAGCCTTGAATTATCAAAAATATGAAACAAAAAAACTTAGAATAAATAAATGTTATAAATATTGCTCCAACAATTTGACCAAATCATATTTGCGCGTTACACAATAATACATTGTGTGAAGAATAAATTAAACTAAATATATATGATTTTATATACCAGTACACACATACACTTTTCGCTAATAAGCTAGCAATGTTTTCCGTGCTAAATATTCATTCATATTTAATTATAATTTGGTAAGTAATTATTTATAATGGGTATGTACAGACGATTTACACGCGTGTATTCAAATAAAATATCTAAAATTAGGTAAGGTATATAGAAAGATATAAATTAATATTTACATAAAAGTTTAATATAGCCAAAGCTTTTACTTATTTATGATTTCGTTAAAAATAAGATTGTTTGATTTATTCAATTTACATTCATAAGGCAACATTACATTCAGCTTTTTAAATCTTCAGATACGAATAAAGAAACTAATTAATTAATATTATGACAAAATTCGAAATTATTTTTTAAACTAAGTTTTAAATATTATTCATACATATATATATATATATATCATGGATATTTTTTAATATAAAAAAAAGCTTTTTGCAATTATTGTTTATTTAATGCAATATAAAAAAAAATTCTTTTTTCTTTACAATTGTTACTAAATAAAATAATATTCTAACAAAAATAATTGTAAATTGTATATTTTAGGTATTTACTTATACAAAATAAAATAATCCAAATATTTAAACTTTAGATGTATTAATTTCTTTCGAAATTTACGAATAATTATCGTATAATAATAATTTTATATTAGTATTTCTATTTTTAATTAAGGAATATTTTAGGTTTCTATAATAAATAATTATGTCGATCTATAATTTATATTTATATTTATGGATTCTATTTTAATTTTTGCACGTACAATTTTATTGTACCAAATAACGATGTCTTTTTTTACCTCAAAAATAAATCAACAATTCAAAAAAGAATAAGTTAAAATTTATAAAACAATGTTTAATGATTCTAAATACATTGAATTCAGTACTTAAATATCATGGTTGTAAAAATAGCATTATAAATTTTTTTTTTTTTAATATGATTACATTTATTAGTTAATTAGTTAACGGAAACGAAAATTTTATCACGATGACATACTAAAATTAGTAACGATTATTATAAATTTGTTAAAAAATGTCTATATAAATTTACCGTTTACCGTTGAAATTTTGTAAGATTATAAATTTTGAAAATATAATTTCATCTAATTTATTATATTAATAATAAAAATAAAGAAAAATAAATAATACGCATATAATTTAAGATTTCTATGGTTATGAAAATTTCAATTTTCATATAGCAAAATAAAAGCATTTTAAAGTATCATTTACAATTCAATTGAACATAATCGCATATTTAATCGGTTAAATTACTCGGAATGCAAATCACGTGTAAGGAATGAGTTTCAATAAAAGCACTATTTTTTTTCGATCAAGTGAAAATATTTTTATTAGTAAAGAATAAATATTTAAGGTTTTACTCAACCTGTATTTATAATCATTTTAATTTACAGAATATAAAATAGAATTAGATTAAATCTTTTTAAAAAAATAAAATTTTTTAATTAATATTAATGTATTTGATAATAGTTTATTAAAATTTATTTAATTCTTATCAAGCAAGAATTGATCATATAGTAATAAAATATATATTAATTGATTAATCAAAAAGTTTTCAATTGTATTATTATTATAGAAAATTATAAATATGTGATAACAGCCATTTCATTTTTTATGACCTTTATATTTAAATTGAGATTTTTTGTAATTCTACTCAATTTAATATAAATTTAGCTAAAATATAATGGTTTTAATTATTATTATGATATAAGAATTTTAAGATAAAAGGTTAATTATTAAGTTTTTACTTGCTTTATTATTATGTATTTTTTTAGAAAGTAAAATAATTACTGCGATAAAATAATTATTTTTATTTGATAATTTCATTTAAAAAAATATTTACATTAGGTAAATTAAACCTTTCTAATCAAGTAATATATTTATAGAAGTGTGTAAAATATAGACAAACAACCTATTTAATAAAGATTTAATGAACTCTATTTTAATGCATACAGCTTTTGAATAATTAAATTGTACTAAGATATAAATAGTATGAAAATGATTATATTTTATTTCATGTACTAATTAATTGCTTATTATTTTCATATTACTTATGAAAAATTAAAATATTAGTTATCAACATATATACAATATGTTTTAAGACTTTCAGAGTTGAACGCATATTTATAAATTTTTCTAAATTTCTGTTAAGTGAATGATTAAAAGAATAGAAAAATAATATGCCCTTCTTAAATTTAGCTTAAAGTTCATGTACAGCATTTTTCTTTAACAAATTAAACAGGCCATTTTATTTTCTAAATTTTATTAAACACAATTCATTTATAACCTTAAACTTTTGCTGCTACTGTTTAAAAACAAAATGTTCACAATCATATTTCTTATATATTTATTACATATATGATTTATAATTTGTTAAAATAATATTTGGTTTACAAAGTGATTTCTTAAACAAATGCTTAATTAAAATAATTTGTAAATAACATTTTTACAATATTTTAAAAGTGACATAGTTTAAAATGGTAAATGAATGCAAAAGATGGAACGTTGTGTTACTTACATATAGGAGGTCAGGTCCCTAATATAATGGATTTATCTAAAAACTATAAACTTTCTCACAACACAAACACACCTGTACAAAATGAAGGAGCACTTTATATTATTATTGAGTTCACTGTCCTCATTATTGCTATCGTTGATATTGTTCTGATCGTTTAAATTATTGCTACTATTATTATTATTATTATCGATGTCGATGATGATGATGACGATGACGATGATGAGGATGACGATGATGTTGGCGACGAGGACAACGACGAAGACGACGACGACGACGACGACGACGACGACGACGACGGTGACTGTTGATTATTACTATTATCGTTAATATCCTTACTATTGTTATTATTGTAACTATAGCTATTATTATTGTTTTTGTGACATGTATGTAGAAGTATAGGAAGATAAGAAACTTGTCGTTGTAAATCAAGTCGAGCGAGCGATAGTGACGCTAATTCGTAGCGGGTTATCTAATGGCTGATCGATAAATCTGCATTAGCTTGATATTAAAGAGGCTTTAAAGTTTTGTCTAATATTAAATAGTCTGATAAATATTCCGAGGCGAAGTAAATAATGGGTCGGCGATCGATGGTGGATCTGACATTAGTCCGATCGCGATAGCTTTTCGTCCGAACTGAGAGCTTGAGGCAAGGCTCTCGCAGATGTCAGTCAGTCAGTCGGTGAATTTTCATTCGGACGTATTTTAAAGAGCCGCCGACATCACAGTAGCTTTGTGTTCCGTGACTTTAGGCTCATCCAATCTCTCTGCCACGTACATATTAACATTTAATAAGGCTAGAGCGTCTCTGGTCTGGGTAATAATACTTTCCGCTAACCGGGCCTTTTTTCTTCGTATATTCATGGTTTTCCCCGATCGATCCTCAGACACCTGAAAGTTTTTCCGCTACGGGACTTGCAGAATGGGAGGATCTCACAGTGTCGAGATACCCGGCGGCGGTACCGAAGGTTACCACGTACTCAAGGTAAGAGGCAACCTGTCAATTAGATATCGCGTGGCTCGATACGAGAGCAGCCTCTCGTGCGCTGCCTCGGTATCTTCGATCATTGACACTCGTCCTCCTTAATTTCCAGGTACACCAAGACTCCCCCGGACAGAAGGCTGGCCTCGAGGCCTTTTTCGACTTCATCGTCTCCATCGGGAATACGAGATTGGTACGGGACGTATTCTGCTTTATTATTTCCGCTAACTTGACCATTATGCCCTCCGTAGTTTCGTCACAATAATTCTTGTAATTTACCAGGACCAGGATAACGATACATTGAAAGAGCTTCTTAAAGCTGGCGTTGGAAAAGAGCTGTTGATTACTGTCTACAGCAGTAAGACTCAATCTACAAGACAAACAACTATTGTGCCCAGTATGACATGGGGTGGCCAAGGACTGCTCGGAGTCAGTATAAGGTTTTGCTCTTTTGAAGGTGCTAACGAGAACGTATGGCATGTTCTGGTACGTTCGATTTTAATTCACATTTAACCTTATTTCTGCTTTTAATAAACAATGTACATTTTTTAAGTATTTTTTTATTACTCGCATGCATGTTTTATACACAGATTGAAATTAATTGTAATAGATTAATTGTGTACTGTAGGTAAAATTATATAAATATTTTATTCACCCCTTTTTTTAATACCTATAATTTTATAAATATTTCATATTCATTGATAAAAATTTTTCATCACGTTTTTTCTACAATTTTTTATGTGGTTTACAAAATAATTGAAATTTTGAAATTACTAACCAAAAATGTAAATGTTTTAACAATTTTGAACTTTACTTAAAAATATATATATATATATTTTATATCTTTTTGTCAATGCAATTATAATATCTTGTTAATATGCTGATTAATTAATAAGCAAATAATTTTCAGGAAGTTCATCCATCTTCACCAGCTGAATTAGCTGGACTTAGACCATTTGCAGATTATATTATAAGTGCAGATTCTGTACTACATGAAAGCGAAGATTTATTTACATTAATTGAAGCTCATGAGTCTCGTCCTCTTAAATTGTATGTTTATAATATCGATGATGATTCTTGTAGAGAAGTAACAATTACTCCTAATAATACATGGGGTGGAGAGGGCAGGTATGTTATCATATAAAATTTTACTGTTTATTTTACTCTGGTTCCTTTTATATTTAAAATATAATGTTTTTTAGCCTTGGATGTGGCATAGGATATGGTTATCTGCATAGAATACCCATTAGAAATATTATAGACAATAAAGCTCATACTGCTCCTTTGGTAACAAATCATTTTTTTCTTAATTATAATAGTATTTCTGATAATAGAAAATAATATTGTATTATTTGTAATTTTAGAGTAATATTTCAACTGTACCGAAAAATATTCAGTCACCGACTATGCCATTAAATGCACAAATTTCAAGTCCAGTTACACAATTTACAATGCCTCCAAATTATACATCATCTGTAGTAGATTCTACTAAAGTAAAAGATCTATCTGGATCTGAACAATTCACTGGATTATCAAATTTACCTCATACTAATTATACTCCAAGAACAGATCCAAACGTAATAATAACAACTAGTACAAAGGGAAACATGGTCCCAATGTACTCTCCACAGCAAACGCCATCAAATATTTTAATGAATTCACCACAACAAATGCCAGCAAATTTAGCAATAAATTCACCACAACAGACATCGGCGCATATTTTATTGAATTCAGCAAGACAGGGTTCAGCAGGGATTCCACAATATTCTCCACAGCATACCCCGAACTACCCCTCAGGTAAAGAAAATATTTCATTTACTACCCAAAACCCGTAGAGGAAGCTTTACAGTTAAATGATACATTTATAGGTATATTTTTTAGACTTCAAAAAATGAGAACAATAATTAATTTACAAAATAGTTTTTAATATTCTATGAAATTAATCATCTTTGCGTTGAATCCTTTTCATTTTAATATACACAAAATAATATTTAAAAAATTGTAAAGTAAATGTTATCGTTATTTATTTATTTTTCAGCAATAGAGACAGCGAATTATATAAATACTCCGAATATTCCTGGGATGCCCATTAGTCCATCCTTGCCACCACTGCCTACGAATGTGCAAGCCACACTTGTCAATGACTTCCATCCGAATTATAGTACACCAACTACAATGTCAATGCATATACCAAATTACGATATGTCTCAGCCTCAATCTCAACCTCAGCCTCAGTCTCAGCCTCAGCCTCAGTCTCAGCCTCAGCCTCAGCCTCAGCTTCAGTCTCAGCCTCAGCCTCAGCTTCAGTCTCAGTCTCAGCCTCAGCCTCAGTCTCAGCCTCAGCCTCAGCTACAATCTCAGATTGTGACAACTCCAATTTCATTGCCGGGGATGCCACCGATTACTGTTAGCGCATCTATGCCTCAAAATCCCGCATTTTATGCTTCACCATCTTTGCAACAAAATCCAATTCCTGGTACAAATGCCATGGCCTCGCCAACACAATAACAAACGCAGTGATATTAAAATTGAGAATAATAAGTGCTATACTGAAACTAGTAAGAATGTGATGTGTGAGACAACATTGTTATTTTGAATACCTTGAAATTTGTTTTTGTAGTAACGAAGAAGAAAAGGATGTCGTTGGGTTAAAGTTATATTGTATTGATTAAAATATTAAGCATAATAGTAGTTTTGTTGTGCAAGATCAGTAATCAAATGACGGCTACTGCGTTTTTATTGTACATACATAATTATCTTTGTCAATGATTTTTTTAAGCCAATAATCTTTGAAATCAGATTCAAAGTTATAAATAATCATTTTTAAATGATAAAAAATTGATATTTATTTGTATAATATACCTAAATGAGTCTAATGTGAAAATAATATTTGGAACGACTGTGATACAGTCTAACGATTGTTTTTCTTGTTGAAAAATAATTTAATATTTCACTTTGAGCATTTGTTTAAAATTAACTTAATGGCTCATATTTGATTAATATATTTCCCAAATCTCTAACATATTCATAAAAGTTTAAAAGAATACATTAAGAATTCGGTATACAATAATTCTATCATTAAACTTTCACTTTTATGTTTTGTCCATTTTTATTCAGTGATAGATCTTTTAACAGTATTTGTTAAAAAAAAAAAAGTATTTTTAGAAAGATACTACAATTTATTTTTTTGATAGTTAATACTATAAAATGAAAATGTATATTTATTTTTAAGCAATGAACTATGATATTGTCAGTTTTGCATAAAGAATTCAGAATAAAATGATCTAAAATATAAGTAATATCTTAATGAATGTAATTATTTGTAAAAAAAATTGTACTAAAAAAATGCATTTTAACAATTTTCATATCATTTAATACAAATTTTGATTGTATAAAATAAATGCATGTACGTGCTGATTAACTGTTCTTAAGAAAATTGTACAGATTATAATTTCTTTATTATGTTATTATGTTCAATTAAGGTAAGTAGGATAGGTGCTTTTTCATAAAATTATCAGAAACTAAGGCTTAAAATTTCGCGTTTCTTGAATAAGTAAAATATTCACAATAAATTAAGTAATTAAAAGAGGAGTATAATTTTATAGGGTCTTTTCAATCTTGATTAGAATACAAATATTAATATAATAAAGGTGCTTATTAATGTATTTTAATGACATGTTACATTATCAGATTCTGTAATGAAATATTAATATTGTGGGTTTATTTCCCATTTTTATAAATGAATTTTTAACAATAGTCTTAGTTCTAAATGTTTAAGACTTATAAACAATATCTAAATAATAATTTCTACGCCTTCTAATTCTTCTTCTGTGGGTAAGTGAACTTTTTTTGGATCAATTAAGTTTGGATCGATTGCTGGTAAGCCTAGACATTCCCTACGCCTGAGCTCCAAGTAAGCTTCTCGCTGAATCCAATCATTCATTTGAAAATCAGGTCTGTATGTTGCGAAATAAATGCCGAAAGTTATGCCAACGGATATCATGGTAAAAATTGTTATGTGCATGTACCACTTGTCATGTTCTTCGCTAACGACACTAAAGCCAAAATTTACCCAATTCTTTTTAGGTGTAATTTCCTCCGAACAAGTCTTGTTCTGATTAGCCGGAAAAACATTGAAGTTATAGACTTTGGTTGTGCTGATGGGCCGATTAATACTTTGCTTGACATTCACTTGTGTTGTAAGAGAAATGCGACTTAGTCGATTAAGTAACTTGTGACTACTCCGAAGAACTGCAATACCTGACATCTTCGGTATTACCGAATTCTTTTCTTTTCTTTCTTGATTATATCAACTTTGAAGAAATTTCACAAGTTTAGGAAACTCCTTCAGCAGACTTGTTCCTAGGAAATAAAATTTAAAATGTTTTATTATTACCAAATACTAAATGTAATTTTAATAAATTGCAATTTATGATGATTAGTCTAGGATAATCTGAAGTATTTTACGCGATTTAATTTGTAGAATAGAAACAAAATTCGGCATTCCTACTTTTGTTTAAATTTTCAATTTACTTATTCAAATAACATCTCTCGTTCTTTACAATTTATTCTAGACTTAGTGTAATATAAACAAGCAGTCTGTTTAATATTTTAATATATATCGTAAATAATACAAATAAACTTTGTTATTTACAAATTACAAATCTATCCCAATGAACTGTCTTACAACTCTGGTCGGAATTCTATGTTATTTCATCTCTCGAATGCTCATTTTTTTTCGAATTAAAGGCTTAGTAATATTAATCTAAATAATAAGTATTCGATTAGAAAAAATGTATAATTTGCTGGAAAAAATTTATTCTATACTAAATGTGCAAAGGTTAACTCACTGTCGGATGATTTCGATGGCCACTCTATTTATAGGCACATAACCTAAAAGTGTGAAATATTCAATTGTATGTTATATAAACACTAATTTTTTAATGTATGTTTTTCTATGCGTGATTCAAATTTAATAAATTACCTGTAAATTAAAAAGCAAATATTGTTGCCTTTTACCGATTATATTTTCTAATCATATCGATAAAGTATATAATAATAATAATAATAATAATAATATAATGTTTATCCGATTTTGAGAGGCAATCGGTATACCTAATCTGCAAAAGTCTTACTAGATAGTTAAATAGTTAATTTTATCTGAATAATTATATTTAGTTTTGAACTTTCCGTTACAAGAAATATAAAATCGTCAAATGTAACGCTATAAAAAACGTAAATTACTTTCAATAAATTTATATTGTTTTAAAGTTTTCCATATTTTATGATATTTAAATAAAAATTATAGATTAATTATTATTTTTTATAAGTATTCGGACGTATGTCGAGCCTTTAAAACATTTTGTGTAATTTATATGACAATAAGCGGTAATATTATTATTATTATTATTAATAATTAGTTTAGTTTATTGTACTGTTACAGCGCGATAGAAACTCCTTAAAAACTCGTGTAAAGTTTATTAAATAAATTATATTTAAAACACAGGCAAGTGACGCGCGTACTGTCAACAGCGAGGAGCAGAAGAGCATTAGAATCTCGTCTGCTGCAACCGACTGTGCCGACGGGGTAAGTACAATATATTATTATTATTAATAATAATAATAATAATAATAATAATAATTTTTATTTGAATTTTTTTTTTATATATTATCGATTATTTGAAACATAATCGTAGGAGAAACAGAACGGCAGCCGTCTTTCCCAGTCATCCTCGTCGCGCAAGGAATATGCAGGGAACATCGGCTTCTTCCCCTATCGAATTTTCGTAACCGCAAACTCATTGAAAACGTTTATCTATTTGTAATTATTCACTCATATTTTCTATAAGCATTTGCAGTTCTTTTTATATCACTACCTTTATCCATACTATTCAAATTATTATCACATTCGCATTATCGTGAAATAAACGGCCGAAATAAACGGTCCCTTCTTTCCTCAATCCCTTTGCCAAAATTTCCTTTTACTAATTTCCAATATAAAAATACCTAAAAATATTCTTTTTACGTGTATATATACATATATATATATATATTGATATATTGATATATCAATTTATAGATAAACTTAAAAATTTAAGACGTTTTTTAATTTTATTTTAATAACGTCAAATTATAATAATTGAAAATTCCTTCGCTTAAATTTCTTAGGTCAATTTAAATTCACAATTTGTCTAATTAAGTTAAACTCAAAATATTTTAAAAATCATATTTGATTTATAATTTATTTTCAAATTTAATTAATACTTTCATTTATTGTATTTATAATCTATTTATATTTAAGTATTATATTATATCGTATTAATTTCTTAACTACATAGAAATATTTATTCCAAATTTTAACATTAGATATACTATATATTGGAATTATTTTAATTAACTTCGAAAATAATTAAACATATTACAGTCTCTTATATTGGTATATGTATATATGAAATAATAAGACATTTATCTTTTGATTCATCATATTAAGAATTACGAATAGTACTTGATATGAGTAATAAAGTGCCTGTAAAAGGAAATGTTTATATGAACATTTATTTTTTGATCTTGAGTTACGTAATCTAAAGTCGGCCCAATGGCTTTATTTATGGCTACAATATCATCTTCATAAAAAAGCGGGCCGCCACTGTCTCCCTAAAAAGTTACAATGAAAATACAAATTGATCTTCCTGTCGGCATATACATTGCTAATACGAAATACATAACGTTTGTAAATATTAATATTAATGAAAAATTCAATTTACAGTAAATTATAAAGGAATTATTTACTATGAAAATATTTACTATAAATATATATAATTTAAATAAACGTGTACAAATAAAGGTCATAAATTATTTTAATTCGTAGTTTTTTTCTTTTAATTGGAATAAAATAAATAATCATAATATTACCCTTCCCAAAATAGCGTAAGGATCGGCAACGGTGCACAAAAAAATTTCTTCAAGATTAGTCGGAGATCCTCGTAGTCTAGTCATTCTCGCATTACATTCGTCTTTTGATATAATTGTCACTTCGACCGTTTTCATAATTGGACTCGTAGTGAAATTGTTTGATTTACCCCAACCTGCTAAGGTCGTTTTAACATTGGTCAAATATTCATTAGAACAGAATGAGGTGATCGCGGGAGAAAATCCAAGAGGTGCCCTTTCCGTTAACTGAAACAATAAAGCATCCGCATTTTTACATCTAAAAAAGTTTACTTGTGCAAACGTGTATATATATATATATATATACAATAAGGCTTATATAGACAATTGAAGTCCCTCGAATGAGAAAGGGAAATCTGAGACACCCGTGTGAGTTAAAAGTGGCGCAGTGCGGGGATGAATGCAGAAGGAGTAGCACCCGAGGTACGCGAATATCCGATATCCGTCGTTACATCTAACGAATAAAGAAGATTTTCGTATATAGTGAATGCACTCATGCCAGAGTGAGCTGAAAGCATATTGAATTTCACGTTCTCCAATGTATCCTAATGTATCCGAAGCAATTTTAGATGTGGATTGGGGTCGATACGAAGATGATAGAATTTATTAGGTAAAATGTTAATTGTCAAAACAATTGTTCATTTCTTTTCTTCCATCATTGTATTCGTAAATACATGCGCATATAAAGAGAGAGAGAGAGAGAGAGAGAGAGAGAGAGAGAGAATAATTATCAATGATTTACATTTTTTTTCTAGTAAAACTTACCCTTATAATGGCAATATCATTTTGTGTGTAAGTTAATTCGTATTGCCTATAAGTTGCCCATGCAGCATATGATATCCACCATGCAGCATAATAGTTCGTATTGTGATTTAAATTGATTGATCCCAATGATATACGAATACTATTAACATAATTTAGATCGTCTAAGCAGTGATAAGCAGTTATAACGTCCTCTCTTGATATCAGTGTCCCAGTACATACGTGTTGTTCAACTAAAGTTCGATTTTCAGCAACAATCTGAATCGATACAACACCTAAGAATTCACCCTCGACTGCTGATCTAATATTATTCCCCATTAATGGATGGGTAGTAACGAAATGATATTGCCAGCCTAGAAGGTGGTACAAAAAAACAAATAAAAATTATTGTTGCAGTATTATTTTGTAATAAATTATAAACAAATCTTTTTACTTACAAAATATAATGCATTGCCCATAAAGGAAGGAAAATAATAATCTCATACTAACAGATCAGTAATTATTAAGTGAACTGAAATATTTTTATAAGTAAAACCTAATTAACGAATATTAAATTCACATAAAATTATTCATACAGAATAATATGTATTTGAGCATAATATCTTTGATTATAAAATAAATAATATTAACATTATAAATATATAAAGATATCTTTTATGTAGATTATGTAATCGAATTTTTATAATTTTCAAAGTCAATTTTTACAAATAAAAACAATATTTCAACTTCATACACAAAATTAATGGTAAAATATATATTTTTTCAAACATGTACATGTAAAAAACTCGAATATCTATTTAATAGATAAAATCATTGTATATTTTATATTAATATTTCATAAATATATAAAAAATGGTAAAAAAGAAAAAAAAAAAATTAAATAGTATTAGCAAGTGTATTTTTGCATGAAAATAAACAAATTTAATACTATCCCAAGAATTATGATTTCAAAGTATTTAATAAAGTAAATTAAATTATAAATTATAAATTATAAATTATACTTTAAGTTTTTATTTTTATTGGTAAAATTGTTAAAATAGATATATATTTATTTTGTTCGTTTATTACATAAGATTAATACCAATTTAACAAATTTTAAATTTAAATTTAAATGACTAAATCTTTTTTCTGTTTATAAAGGGAGAACTAATACTAAAATTTAAAACACAACAAATTTATATACATTTATATATATATATATATATATATATGAATGTATTTAAAAAAAAACTCATTCAATTATGCTATAAAAGGATGGACGTTACATAAATAATATATTAATATTTATGAAAAAATCGAATTTACATTTTGTATTTCTACTAAAATTTATTTGTTTAAAAATATATGTAAGCCATCAACTACTTTTTGAATACAAATAATCGTTAATAGCATACTTTGATGAATTTTATTCTCTATAGTTATTTGTTTGTAGTTTTTTTTTTATTTTTACTTATACATTGTTAGAAGACTGTGCTTAAAAAAAATTTTTTCTCTATAATTAGTGAATAGAGGATGATATTTATATTCGCTTATTTATTTATACAATAATGTTAATGTGTGTCAACGTTTCCATAAATTTTTTAATTATTTCTGATAATATTTATTTTTTTTTTTTTTTTTTATTATATTCTAATACTTAAGTATTTTATTATTTAAATAATATTTTCAACTTATTTTTCTTTATAAATGGTGGAAAAATAATGTTTGAAAAAATGTAGTTTCAGAAGATGCATTTGCAATATTAAAACGTACAAAACATTCTGTGTATATTATTTCCTTATAAAATAATTTTAATTTTTGATATACTATAAATTATAGTTATAATAAATAAACTACAATCATATAATTCACAAACTAAAATATCTTATATTCCATTTGTAAATATTACAAAAATTAGAAAATAAAGATAATAACAATAATAATAACTTTTACATGCTATTAATAAAATTATATGACTTATTATAAAAGGGTATTGATTGACCTGCAGTATTTATCACTGGAGTTATATAATTGGCTTACTTATTTTATAATTAAATTTAACATTAAGTTTAAATATAATCAAACTTTTCTTTAACTTATTACGTTGGAGTCAATTTTTATTTTGATCGTGTTAACGTAATAAATAAGAGCAGTCGAATTATTTAAATTTCAAGCGCTGCAGAAATATAAAAATGATTATTTAAAAATACTTTTAAATCTTTATCTAAATATATACTCTTGTTTCGCAAATACTAAATTGGCTAACCCTAAATGATTTTCTTGCCCTTCACCATACTCTTGATCATATCTGTATCTGATTCTATTGGTCCAAATGTATATAATAATTTATATTCTTTGGGATGTGCAGCATCTGTAGACTACAATAACTTAATACCTTGAAATATGGAATCAAGACTTGCTATTATGCGTTAGTAAATTATATTCTATTCATTATGGAAGGTTTTTTTTCAATAATTTCAATAATATGCTTAATACTGTTATTTATTGCCCGTTTTCAAAGTAATAAATGTTAAACAATTATATTAAAATTTCTGCGGTGCAGCCTGATGCTGCAGGTCTATTTGATGGACCAGTTCGACTCGTTGCACCAGGTCGAAGCGATGTCCCAGAGCGATCCGATACTCCAGGTCGGTTGACCAGGCCATTAATCAAATGAATCTTAGTCACTCAAAATACAAAAAACAAAATGAAGAAGATGGAAATATTTTAATATCCATCAGTATCTAATAATTTGACTTCAAACTTCTTTCCGTACAAAAACCTTTCATTTTCATAAAAATATGTCAAAGGGAATCGTTTTGTATATTTCAAATTTTAGCAAAGTAAGCCTGAAGCAATTTTATTCAATTTTTACATGCGAATTTCAAAGGATTTCTAATTCCATACATGATATAATAAAACATTCAATCGCAATACTATCGATAACACTTTAATATGCGAATTCTTTTAGAATATATAAATTTATTCATACATAATTGGTAATAAATAGTATGATAATTACATGTGGTATTTTACGTGCTCAATAAAGAGCCTATAAAACGAAAGATTTATGTGAACATTTATTTTTTCTTCTTGATTCACGTGATCCAAAGCTGGTCCAGTGGCTTTATTTATGGCTACAAGTTCATCATCATAAAAAAGCGGTCCGCCGCTATCACCCTAAAAATAAAATTCATAGCATATTAAGAGAACTGTGTATTATTATTTATAATCATTAGCATATTCATAATTATGAATTTGAGATATTTATAAAAATTCAAATTGTTGCATGAACAGCTTGACGTTCAACACGTACATATAAAAAAGTAACGTTATTTGGAGTAAACATTTTTTTATAAATATTCAAATTGGTCAAAATTTATATAAATAAAAGTATGTAGATGTAGATTATTTTAATATGATTAATTTAACCTTTCCCAAAATAGCATAAGGATTAGCAACGGTGCATAAAAGCATCTCTTCGAGATTACTCGGAGATCCTCGAAGTCTACTCATTCTCGCATTACATTCGGCTTTTGATATAATTGTCACTTCGACCGTTTTCATAATTGGACTCGTAGTACCGTCGTTCGATTTACCCCAACCTGCTATGGCCGCTTCTTCATTGGATAAATATTCATTAGACTGATATGCGATAGTCGCAGGTTGGAATCTTCTCGATATCTTCTTTGTTAACTAAAATAATAATTTATGCTAAATATTATAAGCCAAAATTGTAAAGGCTTCGTAAGTAAAAGTAATTTTCACGCGTCGTATTCCGAATATGGGATCTTAAGTAATTGCGAATGTGTATTGTTTACCTTCTCTATGAAAATATTTAAATATTCTCAAGAATATTTAATGCTTAGATGAACGACAGAGCAACACGTAATCTCCTTTAAAGATTAACGTATACAGAACGCATTATGCATAGATTATAATATTTATAGATACTACAAAGTACACATTAAACATTTAATTTATTTGATTTAAGGATATTAAACTAAAGAAATATTACTTATTACGAATTATTTTTGTAAATTTATCTAACGTATCACTTCATAAATAATACCATTTTTTTTTACCGTTTGATTATAAAATTACAACATTATAAAATTAAATATACTTTAGTCGGAGTAATTTTAATCTTTTTAAATTTTATATTTAAAAAAATTATACAAAACGAGAATCTACTTGAAACGATTATATTTTAAAATTTTATATAAAATACATAAAAAATAGTATTATGTTATAGTATAATGTTATAAATTATACGTTGTAGCTTATACATTTAATAAATACATTAACAATATCAAATGGAATTTAAATTTAAGATAAATTTCTAAAATTAAGTTAAAATAAATTTCAAGTATTAAAAAATTTCAGAATATTTAATTACATGCCTCTAAAGCAAATGATTACATGTACTTATTAAAATGAATTATTTTTTTTCGTATAATTAAATAGAGTTTTTATATAATTAGAAGTTAGAAAACAGCTTACCCTTATAATGGCAATATCATTTTGTGTGTAAGTTAATTGTACGCTCCTCTGCGTGGCCCATGACACGTATGATATCCACCATGAAGCACGATAATGTGTATTTTCATCTAAATCAGTTGTTCCTACCGATATTCTAATACTATTGTAACCATTTGCATCGTCTAAACAGTGATCAGCAGTTAAAACATCCTCTCTTGATATCAGTGTCCCAGTACATACGTGTTGTTGCACTGGTGTTTGATTCGGAGCAACAATCTGAATTGATACAACACCTGGGAATTCACCTTCTATTGCTGATCTAATATTATTTCCAATCAAGGGTTGCGCATTCGTAAAGTAATATCGGCTATCTACGAGTTAAAAAAAAAAAAAAAAAAAAACCATATCGATACGTTGGCATTGATATTTTCAACATTATTTATCATTGTGAAATATAAGAAATGCGATTTTACTTACAGAATATAATACATTGCACGTAAAAGATGTAACTTATAAGTCCCATACTAACAAGTCAATATAAAATAATGATGAGTAAAATAAATTGTTAGATTTAAGTTAATTTTTTAAAGTTATTTACAAATTCGTTGGGAACATTTTAAGGAAATATAAAGGTGAAAGTCTAATTTTAATTCAATTTTCGAAAATATTTGTATTTTCATTCAATATTATTGAATTTGAGTGTTGTCTTTAAAATTATAAGCAATAAATCAATTCTAAGAAATTAAAATTTCAAATCTACTCACGATATTAAAAATAATTTTTTATATATATCTTTTTAATAAAAATGATTGTATGTCACATATTTTATATTAAAAACGATATTTGTATATACTATGTAAAATATCTTGAATTACGAGATTAAACACAAAATACTTATCCTTAAAGATAGATAAATTGTTCAAGCATATCGAATTTATAATTGTGTAGTTCATCAGAATTCATTAAAAGAAAATCTACTAAATACTATTAATATATATGTACTTTAATATAAATGCGCACATTTAATAGCGTATAAGACGTTACTAATGCTTATTTACGAAATTAAAGTTTTTTTACAACGATATTAATTAAAGGGATTTACAAATTTACTTTAAATTTCCTTATTCATATAAGATATACGCAAGATAGATATCTTTAGATAAACATTACTTTAATACCAAGGTTTAATTCATTTTTAAAAATTTGTTTTGTAAAATTGAAATTACTAATTTTTTTTTTTTTTTTTTTGTAAAAAGAGAATTTATATAAAAATTTTAAAACCAACAAATTGTATGTATGCATGTACCGAAATAGAAAACGGCATCTAATCATAATATAAAAGCATGAACGTTAAATAAATAATACATTAATGTTTTAAAGGTTGAATTTAAAATTAATATTTATAGTATATTTTATTTATTTGAAAATAGATATACACTGATAACTAGTCTCTTAATACAAATAATCGCTAATATCATACTTTGTTGAATTTTTCACAGCAATATTTGTTTATAGTTTTTTTTTATTTTTACTTATACTTTTTTTAATATATGATGTTTTTGAAATGTTTAAATTGGTTTTAAAAAAAAAAACATGATGATAAATTCATTAATTTATTAAGCAATAATCTATACGTGTGCCGAAGTTTTTATAAATTTGTAATAATTCACGATAACATTTACATATTTGATAATATTACAATAAAGTTTTTATTTTCTGAATAATATATTTAAGTTCTTTTTTCAGATATTAAGTAGGACAAGTCCGCTACGTGAGCTATGTATATTTGTTTCAGACTGATACAATCGTTTCAAAAGTATATTTAAGAAAATCTCACTAAAACCAATGTACGCGTAAAAAATAAAAATTAATCTAAAAAGATAAATGTAAAATAGATTCGAAAATCTAAAAAAAAATAATAAATTAAAACTGAAACTTTGAACATAAAGCGTAGATTGAAATTCTACATAGAATATACTCAATTATACTGTACTCGCTGTATAATAAAATATGTATTCGCTTAAAAATAATTTTTTATTTTAATATATTCAGCCGAATATATATATATAGAAATATATGTTACATTAGATAAACTATTGAACATAACAATAATTTAATCTTAAATTATTTTCTACAGATAAAAAAAAACTCATTTGTTCTTGTGAATATGTACTTATAATTATTTATGATCCACAATGTCTTATTTGAAAATAGTCGACATTGATAAATGAAAAGCGAATGGATGCTAAAACGAGATAAACTAATGATAAGTTAACATAGTAGTTGAAATTATTTAATACACGTTCTATACGTTATATGTCAAGCTGTTATACGAATTTAATAATAATTTTAGAAATTCTTTTACAGAGTGCGTATAGTTTATTGGTATATTAATAATAATATTTTTAGTAACTAAATGTATCCATACGTTTATCTGTTTTATGAAAGTAATAATGCCAGAGTTTAGTTGAATTGCGAAATATATTATAATAATAAAAGTAATCCTTTACCTTTGGAAGTATATGTTAACGAAAGGTTTCGGTCATTCCATTAGGAAAATTTAAATATGAATATAATAATAGATTGTATTCTTAAACATTATTTACAAGAATCAGTTTTTTTTTTGTTTTAAATCATTTATTAATTATTTATAATCTTAACATCATATAACGTCAGTAATAAAGTCTTTATAGTATAAAATATTTAAATGAATATTAACTCTATCTGATTCATTTACGAAATCCCAACCAGGACCACTAGCCTTATTTATACCTACGACTTTATTATTATAAAAAAGAGGACCACCGCTGTCTCCCTAAAACATAATAATTGACTTGATATTAGATGAAAGATCATTTTTGTATATGTAATAAACGGTAGAATATTTTATGATCGTGAACTTGATGAGATATTTATGAAAGATCGTATTCACGATATTGACATTCACACAGGCAATAAATAATTTTTAGCATAATGGAATGAAAAATACCAAAGAGGCGTTTAATTCGAATAAAATAAAAAGTATCTGAATATTATTAATACCGTTCCCAAAATAGCATAAGGATTAGCAACGGTGCATAAAAGCATCTCTTCGAGATTCGTTTGAGATCCGCCGAGACTACTGATTCTCGAATCACAATCAGCTTTTGATATAATTGTCACTTGGACCGTTTTCATAATTGGACTCGTAGTACCGTCGCTTGATCTGCCCCAACCAGCTAATATACCATTTTTATTGCTCAAGTATTCATTTGTTCGAAATGATGTAGATGCGATGTATGATCCACTGGATACTTTCTTTGATAACTGAAAATATTTTGTACTTTATATTTTAGAATTATTAAGTATAATTGTTTAAATCTATGGCTTTTTTCTTCTTCTTCTTATTATTATTATTATTATTATTATTAGTATTAACGTATAATTTACTCTTATAATAGCGATGTCATTCTGTACGTAAGTAATTTTTATATTTTTCTTTATAGCCCAGGAAACATATGATATCCACCATGAAACAGAATAATATTTATTTTTATTCAAGTCGTTTGTTCCCACGGACACTCGAACGCTGCTATAACCGTTCGCGTTGTCAAAACAATGATCAGCAGTTAAAACATCCAATTTAGTTATAAGCGATCCAGTGCATATGTGCACATCAGCTGGTGACTGATTTTTAGACAAAAACTGAATTGATACAATACCTGGAAATTCACCTTCTGTTGCTGATCTAATATTATTTCCAATCAAGGGTTGCGCATTCGTAAAGTAATATCGGCTATCTACGAGTTAAAAAAAAAACAAAAAAAAAACCATATCGATACGTTGGCATTGATATTTTCAACATTATTTATCATTGTGAAATATAAGAAATGCCATTTTACTTACAGAATACAATACATTGCACGTAAAAGATGTAACTTATAAGTCCCATACTAACAAGTCAATAATAAACAGATTTTTGCATTAAATTTAAATGGAAATGCATTTAATTAATATTAGAATTAAAATAGTAACGAAATAAACAAAAATGGAGGCTGTTTGTCTGTTTTTTTCAGAATGTTTCGAAATCTTTAAGAATAGTCAGACAAGTTATTTCGATGGTAAACCACGTCGGACGACACAACAGCTGTTACTTTGAATTATCAGATTATATATGCATATAAACATGTACGCATCGCGTGATGTTAATCCCTACCTTATTCTGATTCGATATCTGAGATCGAATCTGAATGGGACGAGAAGTTCGGTCCCATTCAGGCAATGAATATTTTTTTCCACGCATAGCTTTTCCATCAAAAATAGTCTCTGTACGGTGTAGATTTATCCAACTTGCGAATTCTTTTGAAACAATTATACTTTTTAAACAGAAGCATTTAAGCTTTAAGAAAGAAAATGTATTCGTGACGTAAATTATATTACTTTCTACAATAATATTTTGTTGAATCAAAAAACCAATGTTATAAACTTTTTTTAACATATGTTTTGCGTTTTAAAATCAATAAGTAATTTAATCAAATTAATCGAACAGAATATGTTGTTAGTTTTTTTTTTTTTTTTTTTTTTTTTATTTAAATAACAGTACTGATATGAATTAATTTCATGAAATTTATTTAAAAACTACAATCCAAAGTTCGTTAATAAATTTTTAATAAAAACAATTGGTTATTATATAATTAAATGATTTATATGTTTTACAACGATTACTTTGTTTTATTTTATGGAATAATGTGAACTTGGGTCAAAGTTTTCATAAATTTTTTAATTATTCAAGATAACATTTACTTATTTGATAATATTACACTAAAGTTTTTTATTTTTTTAAATAATATCTTTAATTTATCTTTCTTTGGGGCTGTTAAAAAGAATTTTAGTTTAGTAAACATAAATCTTAGTATATTTATATATACACTGCGGTTTTAAAAAAATTTGGCCGATTTGCTATGTGCAGATACATTAGAAATAAAATTTCCTAAGTAATTTTAGGAATTATTAATGTAACTATACCATTATTTATAATTTCCATTAAAATGTAGGTAATACAAATTGTTTTTTTTTAATAATTTTTTTTATTTACATTTCTGAATATACATAGAATGTTGAAATTGCGTTAAATATTTTTCTTTTAACTAAAAAAATCATATTTCATTACATTCCAATTGTTGAGGAATATTTTTAATTCTGATGAAAATTATGCAATAGTTATAATAATTAATTTTAAAAAGATTTTATTATTTGTATAATTAGGTACGTTGTCTTTAATAGTCATCTATTGTTAAAATTAATAATGAAAGTTGTCGAAATGCGAGTGTTGATGCTTTTATTTCTTGCTCAAAGTCAGTTGTGTGAGTAAAATAATCTTTTTACTAATTTTATTTATTTATTTATTTATTTATTTTTTTTTGTAAAATGTAATAAAAAGTAATGAAATTAGAAAAATACTTGACCTGATCTGATTTCTAATTTGCTAATTTTTGTGCTCTTAGATAATAAGCATAATTCCGTATATTCGAAGGCTATAGTGGGTAGAAACGTTAGAATTGCACATGAAAATGAGATTCGCTTTTTAGTATGTATTTTAGCTAATAATAGCGATGATATTAATATGTCGAGAGATTTAATCTGCTCAGGAGCACTGATTTCATTAAATGATGTTTTAACAGCTGAGCATTGCATGTACGATATACCTTATGTTGGCTTCCGATTAATGGTTGGATCGGCTAATTTATTAAAAGGTCAAGCATATTATCCTACATGGTATCTATCGTTTACTCAGTGGTCAGCACAACTTAATAAAACGATAAAATATTATGAAAATGATATTGCGCTTATCAGGGTAAGTAGAACTATAAATATTTCGAAGAAGTCATGCGTTTACAGTTATTTTCAATTCGTCGACATTGACATGGAATCGCGTATACCTGTTTCCGTTTTCAACTTGCCCACAATTTTATTTCAGAAATTATTTCAGAAATTTAAAATGAAAAAAAGAATCGCCCATTGAATGAGCTTATGGGAGAAATTAGAACGGAATGCGCTAGTTTTATTTTTTTTTTTTGTTTTTTATTTATTTAAGCATTACGTTGAATTATTACATATCTCGTAATAATATACAATTAAGCTCAATCAAGGCTCGAGAACATTTTTTTTTAACGATATTATAAAAAAATAATTAGGGCTTATATAATTATTATGTACAATACTTCGGGAATCTGTAACAATGTATTTTTACATTAGATCTTTGAAGGCACGTGCTCGCATAGTTTGAAAAAAAAAAAAAAAAAAAAAAAAAATATTATAAAATTAACAAGTAATATTGGATACTTGTTTTAGTTAAACAAAATCGTACCCGATGAAATTCCTTACGCATCAATAAGTAATTTAAAAGCATCCCAACTCTATGGACATTCTGCTGTTATCGCAGGTTGGGGTTTTCTAAATGATAATTCACTTCCTACAACTGCACACATGGCCGATGTCAATATTTTGAGTATGACCGACTGTGAAAGCAGAATCCGCGGGATTCTTCAATATTACATTTCTGTTGATAAGATACTCATATGCACTGCTGCAGAGCCGTTCGCATACTTGAAAGGTGTAAGTATATACAAATTTTTCTCTACTCGTAGTAGTTTTTTTTTTTTTTTTAAGTTATTTTACCCCAATAATGGACGCTGACAATATACTTTGAAATTCGTACAGGAGATAAATGTTAAAATCGTTTAAATATACAATAATTCGGTTTGCTAAATTAATGGAATTGAACGAATTCCTATAATCGATAAGATTTCTTAAATTAATTTTATTAATACACAATTTCGATTCAGTACTATTTATTATTTTACTTATTATTTTATGCTATATAACAATGTGTGTGCAAGTATTAACTACTGCCTATATAAAAACGAAAAAACAATAAAAAATATTGTAAATAATTCTGTGCTTTTAAAAGCTCTTATAAATATATATATATAAAATAATAATGCTTATAAAATGATCTTGATAAATAATTATCCAGGTGATTAAATAGATAAAAACCTTCTTACTTAATAATAATAATCAATGGTAATTTTTTGGCTCGCATATGTAAGAAGTATTTTATTACATACGTCGCCGCCTCATTTTATGCAGATTTATGCAAATTTCTTCTTAATTTTATTCCGATCGATTTCTCGGGCAGTATATTAATATTTAATGCATCCGTGATTTATGTAATAATATTTGCCGATATTTACGTAACGAAGTCAGTATTTCAAATTGATTTCAGTCCATTGAGTTTATATACATATCCCGTTATAACTTTATCTTTGCTTTTATAGGCCAAACAATTTTATCTTGATTATGTAAATTCCTGACATTCTAAATTCTGAATATGCATTTTACTTTTTAGGGCGACAGCGGAGGACCACTTTTATATAACAATGAAATCATAGGCATTAATAAAGGTGTATGCCCTCTTACGAAATCGTATGCTCCAAATTCAGTAAATGCTCACTTTCGTATTAAACATTACGTTCCCTTTATTTTATATACTCAATTCTTTCTATAATGATATCGTTCACTTCACATATAGATAACTAATTTATGAATTTTATTATTTTTTCAATTTCACAACTCGACATTTTGAAATTACGTAGACTTTGTTCGGGTGTAATTATAACAATAATATTATATTTTACTTTCAGTTACATTATTTATTAACATAATAGCTAATTTTGTTTGTTTGTTTGTTCGTTTGTTTTTTTTTTTTTTACTATTTAAAGCCTGTTTGTTGTAATAAAACTTAATGTATTATTTTTATTTAAAAATAAATATTATGATAAATAATATAACGTATATTAAATTTAAACATACATGATATTTTGATCAGTTGCAGTAGTAGCGATACAAAAATTATGATTGTACTTTTGTATTAATTACTAAATTGGCTTAAAGAAACTCTTCGCTTTATAAACCAGATGACATTAACGATATTATTTTGCTCGTATACAAATAATATTAGTTTCTACAATTCAGATCGCGTAATTCATTATATTTTATCAACGAAGCAAACGTTCATTGCTTAATAATATCGACGTTTATTATTTTGATAACAATTTTGCACTCTTAATTGATGAAGTTATTAGATAATCTTTATTCCAGTTGTTAATCTTCTTATTTTCATTTTATTTAATATTTTCAAAAGTGTTATGTTCAGCAAATAAGAATTCTTATATTCTTTCGACATTTATAATGACTGTAGCTATATTAAACGTCACAAGAATAATCTCAAACTCATATTAAGTCAATAATTGCTGCTATTACATGAATTTACTAGAACGCAAACGTTTATACCGCGTAATTTAATTTTGTTTTGGGATTTTTTAAATATTGGATTAGAACATTATTACCATTACTTTCCATCATATTTAATAAATTTACCCTTTATATTTCATAAGTATCTTAATCTTTTTAAAAACTTACGCCGAGAAATAGTTTTATCAAGGAAATTATCGATTTATCAGTAGTAGGTCATTAATTTAAATTTAACCGCCAATTATAAAAATAAAAATTTTAATTTTAATCAATATGGCGTCATATTTTCTGTTCTCTGCAGTCAATAATTGTAGCATTATTTATAACCAATATTTTAATTTATTAGACAAGAGGTCTTATAACCAAGGTATTCTAATATATAGAAGATATATTAAGTAGAATAATCAACTATAGAAAATTTTAAAACTTTTGAATGGATATACGTTCATTGTAATAATTGTGAAGTGATGTTTTAGAGTTCTACATTACTTTAGTCTCATAATATATCTTTCTAAGGGTTTAAATTAATATGAATTGAAAATAAAGTATGTGTAAGCAATTTCAAGTCTCCTTGAAATATTATTAATTTGTGTAATCAATAAACAAAATATGGATAAAAGTATGCAAAACATCGATACTATTCATAAAAAACAAAATGTTAAGAGTTTTAAAATGGAGCCAATTAAAGAAAATGAGATTTATTTCGTAAAAAGTCAATGTAAGAAAAGTATATTATATTTCAATATTATGTATTTCAAATGATTTCCAATCATTTAATCCTTAAATTTAATTTACAAAAGTTCACATATATTTCAGATATAGAGATGCAAAAAACATGTAAAAAAATCTTTGATAATGCAAAAATTTATGATATGTTTCATAAAGGAATGAAATACATGCTCGCAAATCCCATTTTATTCGCCAGCTTTATTATTATAACTGCAACATTAATAATTCCAATTTTATCTTTTACAATATTTGCTATTATTAATGTTGCAGTTATTTTTAATATTTTTATTATACTTGAAGGTAATTCTTCTTACCTTCAATGAAATACACTATTTTTCTTGTACTAAAGTTAATGCTAACGTAATCTAAAAATAAATTAATTTATTGACTTAATTATTTTAGTGACATTACTGATGATTGGAACGACTGTACTATGTTTGATATTGTTTTTTATTATCAAAGCTATAATTTTCACAGGACTTTCTTTTGTTTTGTCTTTTTATATTATTTATAGTTCTTTTTCACTAGTCAAAAGAAAATTAAATTATAATTAATTTCTCAGTATTATAATAATACTATTCTATACTTTTTCATAAATATTGTAATTTTTATTTTTTATGAAAATATATTTTTGCTACAAAACTGTATCATTTTCCTTTTATATCAATACCTATTCACATATACCTTGAAGTATTCAACAATTTGTTTATTATTTAATCCTTACAACTATCCTTTGATTCTGAGTTCCTTGTAGATTGATGTATTTTTTTCCATAATAACTCTCTCATTAATTTGTAATCTGTATCACTCTTAAATGAAATATTTTCTAGAAAATCTGTTTTTTTCATTATATCTAATCATAACATTATTAAGGATACTACTCTTTCAAAATTTATTAAAAGAATTAATAAATGTAAATTATTATATATGAATAAATATAAACATGAATACCATATTTATATAATATTATAAAGGATACAACCCTCAATTATTTCATCAGGAGCAGCATAATTCCATCGAATACCTGTTAGCTCTTTATATAATCTATGTTTTCGTCTGTATAATAAAGAAATATATACGTAAATAAAAAATAAAAAAAAAAATTCAAAAATGGAACATATGCAATACGTACTTTCCAGATTCCAAAAGTTGTTCATCATGTAAACTTGGCTTGATTCTTTTCAGAGTCGAGCACTTATTTTGTAATGACCTTAACAAGTGTTCTAAATCATCTTTATCTTTTTTCAAACTTTGCTATAATTAATTATACGAAAGATATAGATTTCAATAATTATTATAACTAATAACAAATGTAACTGTTTGTACTAACCAGTAAATTCTTATGTTCTTCAGATTCTTTAAGCTTCTTTTGAAGATTTTGTTTTTCAACTTCAAATTCTTGTTTCAAAGCGGACACTTCTTTAAAAATCTCATTATATTTCGATTCGTTATCTATAAAATAAAAAATTTTTTTTACAAAAAATTGTAAATAAAAAATTAATTGATAGTTTTTAAATGCTTCATCAATAATCTTACCCTCTAATTTATGTAAAAATTTGTCATTTTCAAAATGTATATTTGAAATTTTTAATAATATTTCCTTTATTGCTGTTGTACTGTTTAGTGAATTTTTCTTTTGCAATGCTAATACGTCATCCATTGTTTATGGGTACCTTTAATTATATTTTATAGAGGAACCGCAATAATACTTATAGGTTATAATACTCAATATTAATATAAGCCTATTAATATTAAATACATGAATAGATGCAATGTGATTGTCAAAATCACGGTAAAATAATATAAAAATAATTTTTATTTACTTGTATGTTTCTAAACACAAGCAAGAAGTACCGCCAAAATCACTCACGGCATCTTTTAAAATTGTTTACAAACCATGATGGCCAAAAAGAAGACTGCGCTTCAATAGCAAATCAAATCTACTGGCCACTGCAATTCCGGCCGCCATATCTAAATTCTAGATCTACGTATTTTCATTGGCCCTGGTCATGTAAACAATGGTTTTGTTTAACGAGTGCAGTTATTCGTCGTATGATTCGTCGCTCTAAATAATAATAAGCCGATTTGCTTTCGCTTCCGCGAGCTTCGAGTTTTTTAAACTTCATCTCTTCTTTACGATTACGTATATTTATTCGTATTAATATTGTCAGATTATTATTTAACTAATCAGACTCCAGTAATTCTTTTAATTTTTCGATTCAACTTGTAATAATTTGACATTTATTATTCATACCTTATTATTATACGAATGTTTAATATGTGGACTAATTACCAATCACTTATGGTAGACTATCAATCAAACAATTAAAATGTTTTTAAATATAATTTATTTTCTACTTGTTGTCTAAAAGGAATTCTTGTATTTCATGGTCTTATACAAATATATTTTTTACTTATTACACAGGACTTGTAGTGTTTCTTTAGTTTACACGCAGGATAGTTACTGTGCATTAAATTTTAATTATTTATATTGCTAATAGTTCGGGACCAAGGCTCCTTAACGATTTGTGACAATGATTAGGATCCAAGATCGCAAGTTAGCTTGCAACGTAAAGGAGCGAAAGCCTGTTAGTATTAACAATATAGGTCAAATAACGACGGTATTGAAATCTGAGGTGCGGGATACTGGAAAAGGTTTGCGCGGAGTGAGCATGTAACGGATAACGAGAACAAAACAAGTTCAGATTGTCCGAGTTGAGTGTCCGGAATTTTTCGGACATATTTAGATGAGTGAATAGAACGAGTCTCGGGAACCTTTGTAGAAAGCGAAGGTCGTTCTCCAAGGTGAGGCGGATTTCGCGAGCTCGAAGGTACTGTGGCTACGTCACCGACTCCTCGTGCTCATCTTTCCTTAGCAATCGGGAGGCATCGCCACATGCTAATGTAAGGGAAAAAATAATTGTAACCAACTTCTTCCCGCTCCCGGGGGAGGGGGAGATTTTAATATTTGTGGGAAGAAATAAATAAATTAAAAAAAATGTATTTTATTTGTGCACCCCCTCTTTTCATATCCATCCGATCCACAAACCTTACAAACTGATACTGTAAAAACATACTCCCATATCAAACATTTATACTAATAAAAAATCAATGTGTAAAAAAAAAGAATGAAAATTTTAGAGACTCAAAGACATGTATTCGAATGGATAAGTTATATGATACTTTACAATAATCAATTTCATAATAAAGCAGTGATTAGAAAAAGGAAATCCATATTTGTTTATGGAAATATGAAAAAAGCGAGAGTGATAAATCTAAAATACACGTCTTTCATTAGATTTATTATTATTGCAGTTATTCTGAACTATTCAAATTTTTTACTTTCGTTTTGTGTAGATCTTACAACAAAAACTTTGTTATAAGATTTATATATATGCATATATACGTGTGTGTGTGCGCGCGCGCGTATTATCACAAAACTTATCTTCATTTAAATATATTCATTAATTAAATTTTGACACATCGATAAAGGATAGATGCCTGGAAAAATAAAAATATTAATACTAAAGCTTGTTTAATTAATGTCTTGCGTTAATGATAAGCTCACTTTGTCATTATTCTATTTTAAATTTATTGTTTGCTTTTAAAATAATATTAAATACATTTTTAGTATTATAATTATTGAAATATTATCTATTCAGTAGCAGTATCATATATTTATTATAATATTGAGGTAACACGTATAGTGCGTTTTTATATTTTAGTTTTAAATAAAAGCGCTCAATCATCGTTTATAAAATACTATTTTTTAATTTTTAAAATTTTTTAATGACTGGTATTTAAACGAACGGCCTGTTACATATGTTTTTCTCTGACAAGGGTATACTTTAAATGGCTTCATAAACATAACCTTCAATTTACCGGTTATAGTCTCCGAGTACGGGTTGTGTATTTCAAGTTGATGTTTAAAATTCTTAAGGTTTAATTATAAGACCATTGGTATTTATACATTTAACATTTTTTATAACTTAGAAAAATGGTTGTACGGCCATATAAAGAAGAATTAACTTATTTAGAAAAAATAAGTGATTATTCCTGGAGAATTAAAAAAGGGTTTCAACCAAACATGAAGGTTTATAAGGAATTATAATTCATGCTTGTAAAATACACGTTCAGTAATTGCATATTATTCGTTAATTTACAATGATGTTTCTATAGGTTGAAGGCATATATTATGTGAATCAAAAGCTTGAAAAATTGATGTTAGAGGAATTAGAAAATGCTTGTAAACCTGGAATGGTTGGTGGATTTCTACCTGGTATTAAACAAGTTGCAAATGTGGCTGCTCTGCCAGGAATTGTTGGGAAATCAGTTGGTTTACCAGATATTCATTCTGGTTATGGATTTGCCATTGGTAAATAAAAGTAATTTAATGCAATTATAATATTATACCATGGATGATAGTTTTACATACTTATTTATCTAGGTAATATGGCTGCATTTGACATGAATGATCCGAAAGCTATTGTTTCACCTGGTGGAGTAGGATTTGATATTAATTGTGGTGTAAGGCTTTTAAGAACAAATTTATTTGAGAAAGATGTACAGCCTGTTAAAGTACGTGAAAGTTAATAAAAATATTATTAAAATTTTTTACAAGTAATTAACTAACAGTATTGTTTTATAGGAACAACTGACTCAAAGCTTATTTGATCACATACCAGTAGGTGTTGGTTCAAAGGGAATTATTCCTATGAATGCTACAGATTTAGAGGAAGCGTTAGAAATGGGCATGGATTGGTCTCTGAGAGAAGGTGTAATATTTATATAAATAACTGCAATGTATGTATATATTAAAAATATTGAATTTTATAATATATTGTATGATATCATTTTAAAGGGTATATTTGGGCAGAAGATAAAGAACATTGTGAGGAATATGGCAGAATGTTAAGTGCAGATCCATCTAAAGTGTCCACAAGAGCAAAAAAACGTGGCCTGCCTCAAGTAATAATATTAGCTATATATTATTATCCAATTATTATTACATTATTGCTGCACTTTGAAGACCAATTAATTACTAAAATTTTGTACAGCTAGGAACATTAGGAGCTGGAAATCACTATTGCGAGATTCAAGTGGTAGATGAAATCTTTAATAAGTCAGCAGCTAGTAAAATGGGCATCGAAGGCATTGGTCAAATTTGCGTTATGATTCATTCTGGTAGTCGTGGCTTTGGCCATCAAGTTGCTACAGGTAATTTTGTCAGAAATAATACTTTTATGTATTTTATATTAAAATGTCTGGAAAGTAATAAATAATATTAAAATAATTGAAAATTTCAGATGCCCTAGTGCAAATGGAGAAAGCTATGAAAAGAGACGCTATTGAAACAAATGATCGGCAGTTGGCTTGTGCACACATACATTCAAAAGAAGGCCAGGATTATTTGAAAGCAATGGCTGCAGCTGCTAATTTTGCTTGGGTAAACCGAAGTTCAATGACATTCTTAAGCAGACAAGCATTTGCCAAGCAATTTCAAATGTCACCAGACGATTTAGATATGCACGTCATTTATGATGTATCGCATAATGTAGCCAAAATTGAAGAGCACATGGTTGATGGAAAACAGAAGACTCTTTTAGTTCACAGAAAGGTTAATACTTTGGATTTAAATTAAAGTTATCCCAAATTTCAAGACAGCCAAGAGGGTGGTACACTTACTTCCGGTTGAACGAAGGGGGGAGGGAGAGAGGGTTTCTCCGTACTCTCGATGACTTGGTAAGCCCGTCAATCTCGGGATTCATTTAACGTTATCTGGCAAGATCGTATGGCTGGCTTAGAGGTCCGAAAAGAGTCCGAAAAATTCTTATTCTTTATTCCTCTATTGAATAAAAGACTCGTGGCTTCGGGTCGGCAAAAGAATGGCAAAAACCGCGGGCCTCTTGAACTAAGCAACGTAATCGGGGAGCAGGATTAGTTGGGTAAGAATATATTACGTGGATGTATAATCTCTCATGGGTCGCGCACGTGGTGTTTAATGTTGATGCACAGAACTTGTCGTCTAAAATTCCTTTGACATTTTCGAGGACTAGTTGCCCGAGTGGATATTCCTCGCGCACACCCCTCAAATTAATTTACCGTCGAAAATACGCATGAAAAATTATTTTCCTTGTGCAGGGTTCGACAAGAGCTTTTCCTCCACATCATCCCTTAATACCTGTGGATTATCAATTAACAGGGCAACCAATATTGATTGGAGGCACCATGGGTACATGTAGTTACGTACTTACTGGCACGGACAAGGGCATGCAAGAAACTTTTGGTTCGACGTGCCACGGAGCCGTTAGTAAACCGTTATTCTTTTACACTACTAGATATTTATAAAATTTAAGGATACATGTGGAATTTTTATTATAGGGTCGAGCGCTATCTCGTGCAAAATCAAGAAGGAAAATGGATTATCAGCAGGTATTAAATAAGTTACAGGATATGGGCATATCAATACGAGTCGCTTCACCGAAATTAGTTATGGAGGAGGCACCGGAATCTTATAAAAATGTGACGGATGTCGTAGATACGTGCCATTTAGCTGGCATATCTGAAAAGTGTATTAAACTTCGACCGATTGCAGTCATCAAAGGATAATATTTAAAATAAATATGTAAAAATTATTTATAATAGTTTGGCATTTAATTTATTAAAATTGAATCAATTATATTTATACATATAAGAATATAAAACAAATGATTTTTTTTATTAACAAAAATATCCCATGATTGTAATAATTAAGAATATAATAAAAGAAATTAAGGATAAATGAAGGTACACGCATTTTATATGTATAATTTAATCTGTGTTTATTTGTACCGAATACTTCATACGATATATTTCTATTAAATTGTATGGACATTTGTACAAAAATATTTGTATTATTGAATGTCAAAGATTTTTTAACACTGAGATTGTAAACAATTTCATTTCTCTTATCGAACTTTTGAGATATTAACTGCGACATTTGTACATAATTCTAAAATACCTAATTATACATGTATAAAATTACACATAAACATTATACGCAAATGTATAGTTTCGGATAAAACTTTTGATATACACATTCAGACTTGTCTAGATTCAAATTATTTAAATGTATTATGCTAAGTACAGGTGATTGAATATATTACAAAGACTTAAAAAAAAAAAAAAAAAAAAAAAAATGAAAAAAAAAATGAAGGAAATTAAATAAAATTAAAGTGTCCTCGGACCCGATGAGCATCAAATCAGAGTTAATTTAAAATACATCTATAAAATATGTACATAATAAATAGAATTAAAAATACATCAGTCCAAGCGGGTTTGTTATTAAATTAAACTTATGAACAATCAACTTCGTCAAGAGTCAATATTAAGTTGTCGAGTCCGAACAGGAAGCCTTCCTCGTGGTTGCCCTGCTGCCATTCTCGGCGATGTGTCAGTTTATGGCCGTTTGGAACTGGACAGGTCTTTGCAAAGTCGATCAGCCAGACTCCAATTTTTTCGTTGTCGTAGATCATAAAAATACTGCTACCAATTACCTAAAATACAATGTTTCAGACATTATTTTACAATAATGCGATAATGGCTCATCACTACAATACTTTCAAGGTTTCGAGAGCGAGAGAGAGAGAGCAAAGAGAGAGAGAGAGAGGGGGAGAGAGAGTCGAGAGACAAAATACGTACGAACCTCGTGGGTGAGGAAATATTCGGAGCGCTCGATCTTGTCCCTCAGCTCCTTCAATCTGTCGAGTAGTCGTAATCGCGTCTGCTGCTTGCCCAGGAGGAAGAACCTCATCGTCTCCAGAACCTGCTCGTGCGATTTGACGGTCTTGAGGTCGGTGATGGGCGGACTGCCGGGGAGCTTCATCGCCTCGATCCGGAAGCCGTGGCTGCATGTCGAGCTCTGCTGCTCCCGGAACTGCATGTATCGGAGCTTGGTCACGGCCCGGTTCGCGTGCTCCTCCTCGGTGGGGGCGTTCGGGTCGACGGCGATCATTTTCTGATAGAGATCGTGTCGGGCTGAGGTCTTCGAGACCTCGGACTCGAGGAAAGTGCGAGTGCCCAACTTTATATCCATTACGTGAGGCTCGTTGAAGCCGAAGAGAAGATCCTGGAGCTCGATGAACGTGTCGCCGCAATACTGGACCTCCCGGTAATACCTGCGTCGGCAATCGATATTTATAAGATTATCGTTCGTTATTGTATTCGAAACGTCCGTTTCAGGCCTGCTGCAACGAGCAGCAGCAATTACAAAACTATTAGGACCTCCTTCACGATACTTTTCGAACGCGATCTCATTTTTATCCGCGTTAAGAAAGAACTGCGAGCATTTTCTTTAACCCGAATAACATTATTTTCATAAAGTCATTTTGAAGTGACGTTTGATTACCATTATTTTACACTGTCTGGCTCCTGTCTTTATTCTATCCCGTGCGTAATTATTATTAACAGGTAAAAGCTCGTAAATTTGAGGATTCGTACACGCGCTCGTGCGCCTATGTAAATCTCGTAAATATCAGTAAAGAATTACACGTTTCTCCAGCCGACTTGTCAATTCTTTTAACGAATGCCTAATAAGACGCGATTGATGCAGACCGTAAACGTAAATGTTACAAGAGTAATTTTCTTTTTAGTATGAGTAAGAAGGCAATGCCGACGTAGTCCGATTTCCCTAAAAAATTTAATGCCAGCAGTCGTTAACTATTCAAGCCTATTTACTCGTTACTAAAGCGATCATTAAAGCGACTGTTTACCGTGTACACACATACGCGCGCGCGCGCGCGCGCGCATTAGACGAATAAACACGAAACGACTATAAAACGTTGCTATAAATAGCGGATAATCCTCCGAGTTTAACTTAGGATATATTTTGGGATTAGAGAAAAAGTCGAGGGATTAATGGAGCTGTGGATCTTGTGGATCGTGAGGATCGCGAGGATCGCGAGAATCGCTTTTACCTTGGTATGCAGTCCTTGAGAGCCTCGTCCTTACTGAGGGCTTCGTAAACCATGCGCTCGGTGTTCTCGGAGCCACCGGCACGCCTCTTCCAGACGGTCCCAGGACCCGCGGGCGCGAACCCGTCCGGATGCCCCGACAGCTGGAACCACGACTTCAATCTGTTTTTGAGCAAGATGTCGCTCGCGGGTGCCGTCAGGTCGAGTGCATTCTGCGCAAAGCCAAGGAAATACATATACTCAGCGGGTTGTTCCGATGCGTCCTCGTAATGTTCTTAGTCCATTATCGAATCCCCTTTTCATTATTTCGCAGAGCAAACTATTAGCCGCTACGCGTCGAGCATAACGTCCGGAAAAGCCAAACCGAGCGAGCCTTCAATTTCTGCGCTTGGGTATGATGTAGTTAATAATAGTATGCGCGAAAGAAAATGTTCGTCCGTGCACATGAATATTAATAATTTTCTGACGCAAATTGACACGTTTTTATAGGCATTTAAAGAGAGAGAGAGAGAGAGAGAGAGAGAGAGAGGCGGTGATATAAAAACCGAAGGCTTTAAAGAAGATCAAATTAATCAGCTAATTTGCGCAGGTGTAAAGAAAAGAAATAATATAAAACGGAAATAATGTAATTATCGTATTTACATACGACTTGGCGTTTTAATTAGAACCCCTCCTTTTCAATATGTACAAAAATTAGACTAACATTATACTAATAACAATTATAAAAAAGATAACGACAACAACAACAACAACAACAATAACAAAAATATATATTATGTATATTATTTTACTAATTACGGTGCTTGTGATAAGAATATTTTGAATAACTTCTGCAGGGATTGGCTTCATTTTTATTTATTTATTTATTTATTTATTATTATTTTTTTTTCTACGTATTAAATATATGCTATAATTAAAAAGTATTACGTTGGAGAATTTTACTACTTTTAGAATATTATCAAGTAACGATACGATATTTTTTGCGGCTGAATGTGACGCGATAATACCTTTTAATTATGTTAAAAAAAAAAAAAAAAAAAAAAAAAAGCTATCGTACATCGATAGCTGTTACTAGTTGAGAAGTGGAAAATTTGTAATACGTTTAATCGTAATCTAATTTCGTTTGAATCAGTGGCTGATGAACTTTAAATGTATTAAAATTCTAATTATTATAAATATTTATAATAAATACGCTCTTGCGTATTAAGGATAATTAAAGTGACGATATGCGCAAACAGGTTTGAAAGATTTTTTTTTCTTTATAACGCGAATGCGCTTAATTGTGTTATTGTTCTTCTTCTTCTCCTTCCTCTTTTTTTTTTCTTTTTTTTTTTTTTGCAGTCATAATGTAATGAAAAGACTTTGAGTTCTGATGTTCTTAAAAAAATTAAAATGTCATCATAATGGTTTGGAAATTGATTTGGCAATAAATATTATGTGCCAAAGGCAAATTTGTATTCACTAAACATAATGAGTACTTTTTTTTTTTTATTATAACAATTATTTTTTAAAAATTAATCTGCGATGGATAGTCATAAGGACGAATGGATCTTAATGTCAATACAAGCTAATATCCTTTAAAGAACGGGGGAAAAAAAAAAAAAAAAAAAAAAAAACAAAGAGCAACGTATTGTGGAATGGCGCAGTAGTTCCCGTAATCGATCTCGTAGGCACTCGTATCGTGATATTGAGAGGCAAATGTGGAAGTGAATATGCGTGCGTGCAAGACTCGCGCGGTTCCGAAGCCGATCCCAATAGCCGCTTTGCACGCTGATCAGACAATGTGACTCACGAGTGCAAGGAACTTGAGGGACAGGTCTTCCTCGGGCTTGGTCGCGTCGGACATTACGTGGGGAAACTGCTCGGGGTTGCGGTTCTCGCTCGGGCTCGTCCCCGTGGTCGTGGCCGTGGCCGTGGCCGTGGCGGTGGTCGGCGATGCCGTCGTCGGGATCGAGCCGGCATTCGTAATCCCCGGTGATCCGCAATCGCTGTTCTTCCATTGCCGGATAGAAGCGCTAACCGCGGAGTAGCTGCTCGTCCCCGTCGCATTCTTAAGCCGGCGCTGATCCTTGGCCGTGGGGGAGTCGCGCGACGCCCGGGCCGGCACCTCCTTGCCGCTCGACGGCTGCAAACAAATCGAAATTTCGGAGTTAAATAGCTGCTGGCCTCGACTAGCTCGCTTCCGTAGGCCCGCTCCTGGACCCGAGGCCACCACCTTCTCCGGCTCATCCCCCTCCTCGTCGCCCGAGCCACCGAACGCCATCTTCGTCGAGCTGCTCATCTTCGACGAGCCCTTCGCATGCACCTGCCTCCGCTTCATCCTCTCGATTTTCTCGCGGCTCGCTCGCCAATTACAAATAATAACACCCGCGGCTCTTTCACAAGAGCTTACCTCTCGTCTAACTTTTCAGTAAAATAGTAAAATTTACCCTTTCGGCTCTCGCAGCCTTAATCCAACGTCATTTAATATGGTTTTAAGGTATGGTACCACCAAGTCAAGGAGTGTGTAAAATTAATGTCTTTTTTCTTCTTCTTTTTTTTTTTTTTTTTTTATTTAAATTATTTATTTAGAAATAGGAACGGCTTCGCGCCTTTGTGATAGAGATGGATTTTAGGATCTAAGGTGCGGGATGTCCCTTTACAGAAACGACAACATTTATATTAAATTAAACATTTTGCCCAGTGCGCGTGGCGTTAAAAGAAATACTCTCCTTGAAGAGTCGTCAGTGCGGTTAAAAGGCAAAAAGGCCAACCGGGGAAAGTTAGCTATATTTCTAGGAGATGAACTCATGGTGCGGATAAGTCCTGGCGTTAGACCCGGGTACTTGCTCCCGCGGATGGAAACAATGGACGCAGATTAGACGAGGGGCTTTTAAAAGGACTCGCGCGGCCGATATCTCACTTAATTATTTATTTACTCGCGCATCGCTGCTTCTACTCTGTTTACGGATTCGTATACGTGTATTGTATCCCGAAGCGGGAATTTCAAGGATCAAAGAGGACATAATAATAGTAGTAGTAGTGGTAGTAATAATAATAATAATAATAAGAAGAAGAAGAAGAAGAAGAAGAAAGAAGAAGAAGAAGAAGAGCCGGCCGTTAATGTAACGGCTGTAATAATGTCAACTTCTTATCGGATGCCTTCCTTTCTCTTCTTTTAAGCGCTTTTTTAAGCGAGCGAATGGAAAATAGTGGCGGCCAGAGAGACCGAGAGAGACAGAGAGAGACAGAGAGAGACAGAGAGACAGAGAGAGAGACACACAAAGAGAGAGAGGCAGAGAGACACACAAAGAGAGGGAGGGAGGCAGAGGAAAGAGCGGGGCGGCGACACGCGCGTTTTTCACATTTGTCGGGATTTGCCGGGAGGGAATATCGTCATTCGAGCAGCGCCGATCTATGACGCTAAGGCCTGTATGTAGTAGCGGATCACGAGCTCGCCGCGCTATCACTTATCATCGAGGCACACAGATCAGCGCGGCATTTTTGTAGCCTCTGACGTTAATCGCGACGTGTCGATTATCAGCGGACCACTGCTAATGTCCCTCACGGCCTCGGTGACACTCTCTAGCCGAGCTTTTGTGCTCTCGCGGACTCATTATCGCACGCACTAGCGTCGCCCGAGACGAAAAGCCGCTCTCGCTCGCGTGCTCTGCTCTATCAAACACACGCGCGCGCACGCTCTTACAATAAAGCGTGACCGCGAGCCCGGATATTCTCTCACTGTCCTCGCGATTATAATTACCAAGGCTTTCCTTCCCGAGCCTTTCTTCTCTACCCTCCTGTGTCTCCTCTAACGGCAATTCCGCGAGTAACTCCTTTCCTCCTTTCCTCCTATCTCTCCGTTCCTCATTTGCATCCTTCATTTGCGCCGTGCAAATTATCGTCACCCCAACATCATCGCTCGCCTCTTTCATCACATTTCACGCCATCCGCGAAGAGCATCCGCATCTCTAATCTGCCGCCGGCCGATCGTTCGATCGCAATAAGATTAACCAACGGCCGCGCTGTTTATTTATTTATTTATTTATTTATTTATTTTAAATGTCGATTCGCGCGCGAGGCATCCGTCGGGCATACGATAGATATCGGAAGCTCACGTAACGCCGGCGATCCATCATTATTCGGCGAGCGTTTAAAGAATTTGCAATACTTGTATGTATCTAGGCGATACGGGAATTTCATTTGTAAACAAACGCTACACACACCCCGCTCGAACGGATTATTATTATGTCGGCCCGGCCACTGTACCGCTCTTTTTTTTTTTTTTTTTACTTTTCTTCTTCTTTTTCTTCTTCTTCTTCTTCTTCTTCTTCTTTTTTTTTTCATAACATTTTAATCACTTTGTTAATTTTGACGTTATTGCAACGAGATATCCCCTGCAACAATAGCACGTGGCATTTTCAAACATCAAGGGAAGCTACGCGATAATACAAAAATAATATTATGATAACGCGTTAATAATTATATCATTAGCGCAGTGAGTAATAGAAGCACGTATATTATCTAATGTAGCAGTGTAGTTGAGCAGAGCGATGTTAAGGGATCGTGAGTTTCTATCGAGGAAGAGGAAGTGAGAGATTTATCGATTTCCTGTAGGCTTTAGCCGCTCGGCAGCGTTCCTTCCTTTCAAACAAATAAATTCTCGCTTTATCTCGCGATGAAGATCCTGGAATTTTTAAACATTTCCTTATATACGCTATTTATCCTCGCATTTTTATACGTCTCTCGGACGTCAGCTGAAATTTAAACGCGCTTTACCTGACGCTTTATTCTTAATCCGTCCACAACGTCTTGCGGGATATTTATTTCATGGAAAATACAAATTATCCGTGTGCACTTGATTCTCTAACCAAATGCCGCACTATTAAATACTAAAACTTTTACTATTTCACACGTACGGGTGTGTGTTAACTTATCTTGCGATAGACTCTCGGACTGTTCAACCGTTCAACTGTTAGAATGAAACGTGGTTCGTTTTATTCGTCCGAGATAAAAACGAACCAAGTCCATAAAATGTTAAAGAACATAAATCTTTTCTATATCCGCCTTGATTCTTATGAAAAATATACCGTGAATGATCATCCAGATGTTATACAATGATACCAATGCTCTCACGGCCCATGCCATCCTCGTATTTCAAATTTCAAACAGTACATACAGAATTATTATATTATTATACATTTTTTTTTTACAAATATTTTTTCCTCAAATCACTTTATAACGTATACGAACATTCAATAAGTGCGCTACCAATAGAAGATCCTTTTATTGAATATGATAACATTTTTCAAAGTACTCCTACGTATTCGAATAAACGCTATAGCTCTCTTTCTCTATAACGTTCTAGCTCTTCTCAAACGTTTATAGTACATTACAGAACATTAGTAAGATTAGTAAATGAACATGGCATAAATTAAATACTTCGAGATACTTGTATGCATTATAGAGACAATAAAGTGATAATATAATACATTTGGAGGTACCGTGAATAACAAAGTCTCGGAAATTATAAATTACGTATATTGACGATCGATACGACAATCGAGAATTTATTAATTCATTATTGAATATTAATATATTTATCTGATTAAAAATAAGGCGTTAAAAATCAAAAGTTTATTTCTTGCGGCACAAGAATTAAAGATTATTTAGATTTAAAGTCTTATCGAAGCAAGAAAGCTTAAGGCACAAACAACTCTTTGAGTATTTTGCAAGCTTTAATGCTTAAAGTAGGTAAATTTAATTTGTATCAGAAATTTATAATAAATAATTACGATGTAGCGGGAATTAATTAATCATTTGATAAGAAATTATCAAAGGATTTATCTAATCTTGTTTATCTAAAAATAATCTCTTTAAACAAAGCTCAATGCGAAAAGTGTCTAGTAATTTAAATTAATTAATAAGACATAAAAATACTAGTACGTTATGAATAGAAAGTTTGGCCAATTCAATTACTTTGAATAATGAAAAGACATTTGATAAGTTACGTAAAATAATAATGTAACGTCTAAATCAATAAAACTGCGAGTTATTATTGCGATCGACTCGTCCAAGAAGTCGATAGATCTTTTTAACACGATAAATTTAATTTCTCAGGTACATAATATGTTATAATGGTAGTAAAATTGTATTATTAATAATGATAGCCATAGAATCCATTTACCTGGGCATCTATAACTCATTTATATTTTTATTTAACGTCACATAATAGCTTTCATTAATGTCTCAACATTGAGTAACAATCAAATTACTGGCACAGGCACTTAAATTAATCATTGTAAATATAACTAAGTTTATTTAGTTAAATGAAATTAAAATTACTAAATATGCAGTTGGAATGAAGCGAACACGGAAAATACAGACTTTTCGGTACATTATACCGAGGATTATCGACTGACCATGCGGTACTACGAGGAGGAAACGTAATATTCAATGAAAGGTATGAAGAGTAATGGATCGTTTAATTTTTAAACGATCAGAGCTAATTTTGCCAGATATTAATTGTCAAAAGAAATTTTATCTTGATTCTCTGCAATTTTAATAATATTATTCCATACAATACGTGTTGTATGATAAAATTTATAATTTTTTATCGTTTTATTTAGCAATCGTATTGTGTTATCTTACTTATTTGAAAGCTGAACTGTCGAAAGGAAAGAGGAATTACGCTTTTACGGAATTGTAAAAAAAGTTCTCTAAAAATCTTATATAATAAGGAATATATAAGTTTTTGAAAGAACAAGAAACGACAGGAGGGAAAATCTAGATGTTATTGGCGTAGTATTTCATCAATGGCGATTAAACAAAGACATTAAGAAAAAGTGCGAAATAGCTGAATGACACGTAGATGTCGTAAAAGGCTCTTACAGCAGTCTGACACTTAGAATCGGCGCTCGAATGTGCGAAAGTGTAATCTCCGGAGATTTGATTTACGCGTATTTCTGTAGCGCTGCGGCTTTAATGACGGCCTAGGCATTCCAATTTCGATAGAGGAATACGTTACCGGCACGCATTCGTCTTAATTCCTTAATCGCCGCTCTCCCGCATGAGCCGAGCTCCCGAACCGGAGGCTTGATTTTCCTAATTGATCGTTAATCGAAAATAGCACTAGGAAAGGGAATGAATCGCGGGGACCCGCAAGTCCCTAAGGCAAATCACGACTTTGTGCTTACGTATAAAATTGCATTACGATCTTAATCATAAAACCCGAGCGATGGATAACAAAATTCGTTGGCGATCGATCATCTTCGATCGATTCGATATTCCTTCGAATAGCTGCGATCGCTACATTCGTTGGCCGACCAACACAAGAAAGAGACAGAGAGAGAGAGAGAGAGAGAGAGAGAGAGAGAGAAAAGACCGTTCACCTTGATTTTCACCCGATCGGAAGAATCTCTCTCGGAATAAAGCTTTCACCGGGTCAGGATGAATGAGCGAGTAGGCTCGTCGGCCGAGGAAAGAAGGTGCAGGAGCAGGAGGAGGAGGAGAGCGATGAAAGAAGCAACCAGCTGGACAAAAAGCAGTAACTCCAGCAGTAGCAGCGGCGACGGCGGCGGTGGCAACGAGGGAATTTCACAACTACGAGTTTTCATATGCGCATTAACAATGTGACGCGCAGAGAGGCGTCTCTGGACGACGGCGAAGACGTCGTGATCGCCGTCGGCCGGGGAAGTTGACGCGAAGAGAAGGATGACGAGGGGGGGGGGAGAATGAGAATTTGATATTCCGCACGAGCTCGTAGCGACGTGTGTATACGTATACGTAGAGCCGTTCGGACGTCGTGACTACGATACGGTTCGGCCAATATCTAAGTTGCGAGTGCGCGCGAGGCTTTTTAAGGCGGCCTGTGCCGTTGTTGGCATAAAGGAGTTACTACCGCCGCTACTCGTTCTTTACAATTTATTTCCCAGGGGCTAGCCTTTTATTTACGATCTATTCCGATCGCTCGTTCTGATCTGCTCCTGTTGTCGTTGCTGCTGTTGCTGCTGCTACTGCTGTTGCTGCTGCTGCTGTTGCTGTATCATCATAATCTACGCTATTTCTCGATTGGATATATTTATATATAGTCGAGTACGATCCACCCATACACATTTCTCGTACGCTATAACAGGCGGAATTCTTCGGATTTACGCATTTGTCCTTTTTTTTTTTTTTTATTGTCGTCCATGGAATATACACGTATTTGACTCTTGCGAAGAAAACATTAAGGATCTACAGTATAAGAAAAGATAATGGCAAGCAGCAACGGCGATCGATTACTATTTACTGATTCACGACGAGCTCGCGTTAAAGTAAAATGTTTTACTTACAATGGATGCTGACAAAGTGAGAGAAAAAAAACACGCATGTACCTCGCATTCGCCGTGAATAAAAAGAAATAAGAGAAAAAAAAAATAGTTTAAATAGTCGTAATTTCGAACGATTGAATTATAAGAATTTTTTCTTTGACTGAACAAAAAAACAAAAACAAAAACAAAAGCAAATGGAATTAAAGCAAAAAGTGTAAGGAAAAAGACAACAAAGAATTTGATACTGACACAGTTTACGTGGCCAATGAATTTTTCAAGGATTTCTCATCATTTGCATGCACGTAAAGAACGTCATTTGAATTTTCTTCAAATCAAAGACAGAAATCAAAAAGTAGAAAGATTAGTGGAACGAGGAACGAGTCGCACGCGTCGAGTTTTGCATCATTTGCAAAAATAATAAGGATACGCGGTGTCGTCGTAGTCGTCGTAGTCGTCGTCGTCGTCGTCGTCGTCGTCGTCGTCGTCACCCATTGACTTTCGTCCGTGAATATTCACACGAGACAACTATATTGACATTAACGATACAGATCTAATGTAAGGAATCGTTAAATTTAATTTTAGAGCAGATGATGAGCGTCCGAGTCTCTTCCCGTTCCCTCGGGGGAGACCCGCCGAGTGCATTACGACGCTGCGATGCACTGAACTTTGGACTCTTTTGTTCTAGCGAAACGCTGCGCAAAACTGTCGCCCCGCTTTTTATCGCCGACATTCGCCTTTGCGCGCACTCATACTTATCACCTGCTGCTTTATTCATACGGATTTCTAACGAATAGTTTTTAATTAAATCCAATACTCTATGACCAGTGCATTATGCCAACAACGGAGCCGGCTTATCACCTTAACTAATAAGCTTTATAACAAAATGCTTATTAATAGTTTGTTAACCCTATTCGACGCTCGTGCGTTTAACTTATATATTCGCGAGATAATCGAAAATACCTTTTTCAATTTTATCTTTAGATTTAAGACACGCGAGCAGAGGAAGGAAAACAATGGCTCTATTAGAGCCGGCGATAATTCCCAATCATTGTAAGCGTGTCTGCATAGAACTGCTATTTGTTTTTATACTTGATGGCTAGGAAATGCAAGGTGTGTATTCAAACAACATGTATTTTCTCAATGCAGAAGAAAACTTTAGTATGCACAGAAATATAAATTTATCGGGTAAGTTTTCGCTTCTTCCCAATCAAGTTAATTGTAATATAAAATAAAAATGATTAATTTCATTTTTAATATTTATGATTGCACGCGTATTAACACATCGTCAACTCAATTGTACTACTATTGCACGCAGTTCAAGATCTTACGTATATCTTAACTATGCACCTAGCGTTCTCTTATAATTTATATTCAAAATTAAATATTAGAGTGCCAATGTTAAATAACAATCGGCGTAGCACTAATAATTAAAATAAATTGAAATTTCAATACAAAAATCGCTTAAGAGTTATAACTAACGTTAGGCCATAACATATAATTCACAATTTTAAAGCTATACTTTTTCGAGTGGACTTCAAATTTTTCACTTCAAATATACAATATACGATACAGTTTTTTCTGTATAACGTTTAGATAATAATTATCCGAATTATTACGTGAATTGCGAAAACGGAAGAATGCCGACAGAGATCATTAACGAACTGTTGGCTTAAGAAGTTTTAAAAATATTTTCAGTAATAAAAGCTTTGTGTTATGGTCGGTTAACCTTAGCTTTAGAGTTTAAAAGCATCGTTATCACTCAAATTTTTTTCCGAATAAAAAGTTCGTATTGCAAGTTTTAAACTTGAATTAATAAATTCTTGCAAATCAAAAATCCTTTGAAATGTACAGGAAAACAAAACATTAATTTAGGTTTTGTTGGGTTGAAGTTAATACTTGTACCCCCCCCCCATAGCTTGGGGTACCGATATTATAATATCTAAAAATCTATCATAATGTTACGCGTTACTTTTTGCAATTTACAAAAAAAAAACTCTAAACACTAAAATTAGAAATTGAAATTTCTGCCATTACTACCATTACGATAAGTACTATAGTAGTTTAAACTATTGAAACGAGAATAAATGCACATTCCGAGCTTTTTACGAAAATTCTGATAAGACATGTGCACATGCATAAGAATTATAAGTGGTCGATGATAAGCTACAAGGATAGTCAAAGATGAAACGATTGCATTAGACGCTTTTAAGCACGTACTCTTAACCTTTTTCATATTGCTATGACGTTTATAGACTTTTGCGTGCATACGCTTATAATTTCATAATATTTTCATCTTAATCATCTTAATCGAAGCCCATTCAACTTATCTTCTACTAATACCGTTATAAAATGAAAGCGAAATTTTAAATCTTTCATTATGTAATAATTGCCATTTTACTTCAATGCTCGGTTATTTTATGTTTAATTTCACATCATTGCCATTGAAAATCGTATTTTTTGTATAAAATATTGCAACCAGAGATTCTTACGGAGTTTATTATATTTCTTACATTTCCTTTGTGAAAAATGTATAATACGGTAAACAAATTATAGACATTTTTAAGTAAATTTCTCAACCGGAATAGTAATTATATATCAATGTAATTGAAAATATTTATAGATCTACGTATTCAAGTGGTTCGCAAATGCCATTACAGTTGCCTTTATGCAATAGCGTTTTTAAAATATTTTGCTTCTATACGTACTTTTCCTTAATTTATGTTTAGGTATTCTTCGTTCGCATGGGAATATTTTACTCGGCAACCACTGCCCAGACGAGGGCAAAAACAACAACATAAAATAAAACAAAAATACAGAAGCTTATCGGTAAATAATGCGATAATAATTATTAACTAGATTGTACTTGTGAATTTTCATTGTGATCCAATTTTTCATTCGCTACTAAAATCACACTCTAAATTGCTCGGTTATATTTTACCTGAAGCAACTTAAATTTAGATTTTCATTTTAAATTTGAAACTAATACATTTCGATGATATGAATTTAAAAGCGATTTACATATAATTAGTTATATTTATATTTGCATGGGCTTCGACTGTAATAGAAGCGAATAATAATTGTTATTCAAAAGAATAGACAATTAACATTTTCTTATGCCGACGAATGAGAAAGTATTATAAATATAATCGGATTATATTTAGAGGATAAATTAAATATTAAAATTAGACGTGTTAAAATTAGATAAGCGCTGATCGGAAATAGTACTCTCTCTCTCTCTCTCTCTCTCATTTTTGCTTAGTAAAGCTCTAGTATGCGAATTGCGTTCGGTATCGTGACTATTATACGTTGTCGTCCCGATTTAAAGCTGCAGAGGATGGCGCATGACGGCTTGAATTTCTTTATCCATTAGGTTATTATTTAGAGGCTGAGCTCGAAGGAAGGGCGTCGAAAAAGCCGAGCGATGCGGTAATTATGAATTATTGGTAAGGAGTGCACGGAGTGACGAGGTCTTCGGAACAATGTGTATTGTCGGCCAAGGAAAGTAGATCCATCGATCGGCCGAGTAATCAAGGAAGGAGGCTACGGATGAGGCGAGGAGGGATCCTCGACTCGTAAAAAAAAAAAAAAAAAAAAAAAAAAAAGTGCCGTTGCCTGCAATTCGCTAAAGTACGCCCGGACGGGGCGATTACACGAGGTCTGCCGGGCGCGCATGCGCGCCCGGCAGCTCCACGTAACCCCATTACGTATCCCCGATGCGGCATAGCGATGCAGCGGCGCAGGGAATACCAACGAGGACGAAAATAGGAGTCGGAAGGCCCGCAGCTCCGCGAGGCTTTTACCAATCCCGAGCAATTATCATAAATCGATGGAGGTTCGCGCTTTTAGCGTATCCCCCTACTCGGGCCCCGCCGGCGCCGCGGTGCGGAGCTATTAGGAGCGCGCAAGCGCATGAATGAAGCCGATCACGCATTCGCCTTCTCGGCCGCCGGCCGCTTACAACAATCCCTCGGCGGAATCCACATAATTGCACGCACGTATGCCGAGTTAGCAGGTTCGGCTCGCACACTCGCTCTAAGTGTGTCACGCGATCTACGTCATTTCCTATATGCAAGTTGCCTATCTCTCCGGCTCCCGCTCCGTGGTGGAGGGGTGGAGGGGTGGTGGTGGTGGCGGTGGTGGCGAGGGAGAGGGAGAGGGAGAGGGAGAGAGAGGCCCGTCCGACTTTAACTAACGAGAGGTATGTGCGTGCAGGAAAGGTCAGCCCGAGAGGAATGGCCTTGCGTATCGTCGATGGCTCTATTTTCGATCTGCGGCAGGTGCCGCGTTCTCTCCATTTCATAGGGATTACACGCTGGACCCGTAAGATCACGGCTCCATCCCCTTGAATAATCGACAGAGGCAACGATATCGATAGTTCCCAATTTTTTCTTATACGCAAGGCTTCCGTCGCTACATCTCTCGGCCGACGACTATTTCCAACCTCTTGCAATACGATTACGCCCAACGCGAAGCCGCAAATATCTCCACGTACGGTGTAATTGAATTTAAATAAAAACCTTCTGATGGCAAGCGCTTCTAATCCGCTTGACACATTTTCCTTTAAAATAATCTATAAACTAGAACATAAAAGTCCTACCCCAATAACCATAAATAAATAGCTGGAATAATTATAAAACGCGTGCGCTTAAACTTACGGCCAATTAGGCTTTGTACTTGTAAAACAATTTGTATTTATAAATATCTGTATCGCTTTACGTTTTAAATGTTACTTAACCGATTTGCAATGGCTGCAACGTGCCTTTATTACAAAATTCGCGCGGTAAACTGACCATGAATTAGGAAATATTTCTATAAATCGTGATAATAATCCTCCAAATGTTAATAAATAACCAAACAAAGCATGAATCTCGTCTTTATTCTTACGTCATTAATGAAAATTTTTTCCGAGTACAACGATTTATGATAAAACTTCGGATGCGCGTGTACGTGTATATAAGCTGTCGTAAATAACATTATAAAAGACTTTGTTTTCTGGAGTGCTGCTCTTAATATTTGCGAGTCCTTATTTTTATTTATCACTCTAAATTCAATGCGATACGCGTGAGAAAAAGTTCACGTATCGGTGAACGCAGACGAGATAACTCGGCCAATCGCATCAATGTACTTTTAAGATGCGATTTTTCTAATAGAGGGGGGTTGCTATAAATAACCGCCGAGAAATATGGTAAGAAGGCATCGCATTGTATTGCATTAGCGTCGAATTAAAGCGTTGAGGCATAATTTTCCCATACGTGTTTACGTTACAATAATAACTCAAGTAGCGCAGACGTCAGACCGCAGAATTTAGCACAATCATTGCATACTACTCGCGGAGCATTATAAAAGCAAACTTTGAATTCACCACCCCCGTCCCCCCTCGTCTATCTTAATTCCTGTCTACTTCTCTCGCGGAATTGATGATAAATAGAAGCTACTAAGACTGGCAAAGTGTCGCGCGCTCTTATATCCGCCCCCGCCACCACCGCCACCGCCACCGCCACCGCCACACCGCCCGACCGATCGACTCCTTTATAAGAATTGCACTGGTAAGTGCGTCATCTTCATTAACTTCATTTCCATTCGAAATTAGCTGTGCGACCAAAGTGCAAAAAGGTCAGCGATGTGATCGGCCGTCGAAAATTTCACGCGTATACGGCAGATCTTATCGACAGGGCGACTTTTTCAACTCGAGCCACTGATCGAGGCCGATCAAAGCCCCCCTGCTCCCCACCCCCACCCCGACGCCCTGTAACTTTTAAATGTTTTTGTTGAATGTTCCTCCCTCGGTTCTCCTTGAAATAATCGGGCTCTTTTTTGCAAGGATGTATTGAAGCTTAAAGGTCTCGGCTCGGCAAGCCGCTTATGCGCGCACGCGCGCACACACATTGCGAAAGAAACGAGAGCCGAACAGTGGCAATATTCGCGCCATTTTTAGCCGACCGGCTACGAATGGCATGGCTTTGCGACAATCAGTTTTGAAAAAGCGAGCCGATAAGGAGCGCGGCTCCACCTGCCTCCAGGTGGGAGGGTGCGTACGTATGGAGAGAAAAAAAGTTGCTGCGCGCACTGAATGTTTCATCGATTGCAAATGACGTTGCGCGCTGGATCCTTATCCACGTCGAGTTCAACGAACCAGAGCCGGTGCGAGTCCTGCGACAACGAGGGGAGCCTTCTGTGACCCGGGTTGGCTAGCGAGCCGGATATCGCCACCGGATATCAACGAAGCTACGCGGCGCGAAAGAGAAAACCTGCCGATTCGTCTCCCTGCACGCCCTGCTCATCCCTTCCCCGACCCCGTTCCCTTCCTCGCCCCTACCCCATACGCGCAACTGCTCGCACGCCTGCCTCGTCCTCGTCCTCGTCCCCGTCCTCGTCCCTCTCCAGCCGTCGTCATCTCGTCGTACCCTCTGATTTTGCCCAAAAATTTTGCCCTCTGATTCGAATGGCTCTCGGGCATGCGTTTCGCGTCTGCCACTCGACATCCTTGACAACCCGTGCCTTTTTAGAGCCGAGCGATCCATTGCCGGCCCCCGTGAAATGAAAATTATCGGGACACGTGACCTGGACCCGGCGTACAAATCAAGCAAATAAATCGAAAGACGTCGCACTCGCGCTCCAATTGATTTTATTTATTCCGTGAATCTTATTCCCTCCGCTCTTAAGTCTTTTCTTCAGCGTATATCCCATAAAGCCATTCGTCCCTTGGAGCCTTGAGTTTTTTCTTTTTCTTCTTCTTTTTCTTTTTCTTTTTTTACTTGTACATTTTTTCGATTTATTCTTTATTTCAGCGGGTGGAGTTCGGTATTGACGACGACGGCCCATACAATATCATAACTTTTAACGAGCCAAACGCAAATTGACGAGGTCTTTCTTTGACCAACGAATTATTATTAAATCTCAATAGTCCGAGCGACTCGAGTGTCCGAGGAACAATCGTCATTGATCGTCGTCTACGAGTTCAGCCATTTATCCATTAGACCGTCCTTTAAAATGTCTTTTATGGTTCATTTAAAGTGGAGGGAGACATTCGTGCTCGTAGTTTTTCATTGTATGTAGCACATGCTCTTCGAGAGGTTACTTTACGGATTCAGGCAAAAAAAAAAAGCAAAAAAAAGCAAAAAAAAAGGCATCCCCAGCTATGTATAATAACGTTTAATTTTATCGGTGTTATTTTAAACGCATTTTTTGTTGTTGAATTTTTTGCACCAGTGGATGGAATTAATTATTGATCGAGTTTTATTAATTTTTGAATGAAGGAAAGTCATAAAAATTATTTGTCTGGAATTATTTGTTCCGCAATTGAATTAATGAATTTATTTATAAAAGGAACGATAAAGCCCGAGGAGTATTACGCTTTCATTAATATGATAACGGGGTAATGAGTAAGTATGGGAGTGGAAAAAGTATCGCCGTATGGAAGAATACGATTGATACAAGCGAAATAAATACACTGTAAGGAATGTACTTTGGCATTTTACATAATACACGTACATAGATAATTGAATTACAATAAATTTTCACGACGTACGTCAATACAAAAGCCGATAAAAGATATTTTTTAAAAAAAAAATGCAATCTCTAACATTTCTTTTTTTTTTTTTTTTTTTTTTTTTACATGTTAATAAGCTATCGAATGCCTTAAAGCGATTTTAAAAATAGCTAACTGGCATTACTATTCAAATTAATTAAAACAATCACCTAATTATATTCACGTCGGGGAATTTAAAGCGATCCACATATTTATGCAAATGTATGTTATAATGCGGTTGTAGCCGAACCTAATTAGGACCTGTGCAAGCGACTTCTCTTGTAATTCTTTCAAAAAACAAAAACAAAAACAAAAAACAAAAAAAAAACATTAACATACAGCCAAAGATCACTTAATCCTATCTCGATAAGCCCGTTTCGTTACAAGGCTCTTATTATTTCGATCATTTTCGATCACTTTGTATCCCCTTCGTATCGATTACGGAATACACTACGATTAAGTAATAATTACACGAAAAGTCGTTTATAAAAATTTATTCTATAACGAATCGTTATAGAACGGATTGAATATCCGAGCAATGGAGTAGCTTTATTTAAAGATCAATCGCTCGTATTCTTGCATACTAATTAGAGCATGAATTTCTTCCGCTGCCCCTGCCCCCCCTCTCTCACTCTTATCTCATTAAAACAAAATAACTTTAATCGGACAACGAGTAAGAAAAGATTATTGGAAATGGAAAATTTTTTCTCATAAGTTAGGTTCGAGGAGAGGTTAGCGAATGCACACGAGACGGAGACGCTGCACAAATAGCTGCCAGGTAATAGCGGACAAAGTAATTAACTGGCAATAATTTTTAATTTCCGTGCACGAGGACGATGGGCGTATAAGAACCGCCTTGGTGACGCCTTTGTAATGCGGATATTGGACCTAAAGGGCAAGGAAAGCGGCAGTACGTAGCGCTCGGGTGATAAATGCAAATCTTCATTAGCACTGATTAACCGGAGATGATTATTCGCGCATGTGCTGTGATGCATTGTGGAAGGGTGAAGCTACGTCGACGAGCATCGTCGGCGTTACATTCTATATATGTATATTATTTATAAATGGCAAGTAGGAGAAAGGGTTTGAGATAGTATATTTGAGGCACGTTGGCAATTCCCCGTAATTCTTCTCTTTGTAATGGCCGTTCGATCGGCGGTACCGGGAAGCGGCGGTCGATTTAATTTTCTTGCGACGTTAACCGGCCGCGAGGGCTTATTAATAGTTCGCCAGCCGTTAACGCGAAACGTACGACAAATGCACGGCGATCGTTCGGCTGCTGACAAAGTTCACGGGGATTGGCACGTTTTAATGGCGATTTCCCATGAAACGTCCCGTTTTATAGCTCCGAGCAGGCCTCGCTTCCCCGAATGCCGGAAATTTAATAGCCAAAAAAAAAAATACACGGGCTCCCTGGTAGAATAACAAGGTTCGCTTGGCGCGTCTCGGTCAAAACTCTAAGCGGCTGCGTGCGTGCGTGCGTGCGTGCGTGCATGCGTGCGCGCCCGCTTGTCCACCGGGTGAGTGAGCGATAACGAATTTCCGGTAACTAAAGGACGATACGTCAGTCATTGGCACGCTGTCGGTGGCGGACGGTGGACTCGCTGACAGAAAATCGTCGGTACAATATTTGTAAACACGTTTATATTTAGTCAAAACTAAAAATACGCATATTCTAATGAAAATACATTCTCATGACGGTATACATCTTCTTTTATTTATTTATTTATTCATTCATTTATTTTCTCACTCGTACGTAATTGCATGAATCCTTACGAGTAGCGAGTAGTGGTAAAGTACTCTGCTGCGTCGGTATTTTATTCGATTTTTATGGCTCATGCGTGTATAGAGGCGCCTGTACGTATGCGAAATGCTGATACTCCAGAAAGCTCATTTAGCGATTGTTTTACTGGCAAAATTCATCGCTATTAAAGACATGTAATAATAGTCTTGATAAAAAAAAAAGGACCGCGTGGTCTCTCTCTCTCTCTCTCTCTCTGTCACACAGGCAAACGCAGACACAGAGACGCAGAGACGCAGAGACATTCGGATGCAAGAAATTTGGTTCTCGTCGACGAAGGTTCGAATGGAAATTCGTCAAGGCATGGTCGTACGTGGGAGCCACTCGGAGCCTCGGGACTCGTGGAATCGTCGGGGCTCCGAGGTCACGCGAGGAGGATCATCGTAGCCTCGAGGAAGTGCCTGCTTGCTGGGGGATTAAGAAGCCGTGAGGAGTGACCGGGGCGAGAGTATGCGGCGTAAGAAGGTGAACGGAGTTCAGTGGCGCCTAGAGCCGAGGGAGAAGAAAATCAATGAATGCCGGTGTCTGGAATAGGCTGCCCCGCCGCGCCTTTCACTCGGCCTTTATTTCAACTCGGCACTTATTTTTTTATTAATCTCGCAAATGAAGGAAATAATGTCACGAGAGAGAGGGAGAGAGAGAGAGAGAGATAGAAACAATATCGATGGAGAGGTTCGGGGGGAGGGTATACGGAGCGAGCGTTGCGGAATGTCGACTGAATTTCGGCGGTGTCCACGACTAGGGAGTAGTAATATAACGGTCCCGAGGACGAAGCCAGAGAAGGACCCCGTCCGCACTCACCTTGTTAAAGTGGAGCTGTAGTAGCCGCTCGTACTGGTCAACCGCCCTGAGGCAAATCCTCGTTGTGAAAGCTTCCATCCTGGCTGGGAGAGGCGCGTGACACACGCTGCTGGACATCCTCGGGCGCTGCGCTCCCGCTTGGTGCTTCTTGGGCAGGACCTCGGCTCGGCCTCGTCTACCCGAGACCTCACTTCTCTACTCGTGCTCGCGCGGCTCTAGCCTCTCTGCTGCTTACTCGCGTAAGTCACTCGCGGGCGCCGGCGCGCGCCTCGTTTCCGCTCAAACGCACTCCTTCCCACGAGCTGATCGAACGGTACACTGGCTCACCCCCACGGCGACCGCCTTCTTTTATCGCTTCTCTCTCGCTCGGGGTATCCCTACTCCGGGCCACGTAGCCGCCGCCTAGCTCGCTCTGCCGTGAGCCGCTGCTCGGATTTTTCGGCTCCCTACCTCCACGCATCTATCCGCGTCGATCTCCCCGTCGATCTCCCCGTCGATATCCCCGTCGATAGCCCCGTCGATCTTCTCGTAGAGCCTGGACCGCGCTCGCGAGTCCGGATTAATAATTACCCATCACCGACCGGCATTACGATCACTATTGCTCCTAACTCCGGCTAACTCTGGCCCGATGGCAAATGCCATTGTTATTGCCATTACCATTGCTTTTTAGTATTGCAGTACAGATATTGCAGTACTGGAATATGCAGTGAACGCAATGCAGAGAACGCTAGAGCGCATTCCCGACTTTCGACGCATTGCGAGCGCATCGGTGCGAGCGCATCGGTGCCGCTTCCCCGAACGATTGAGCCCAAACTTTCATTTTATCCAAGGAATTTTATATTATCCTTATTACGAATGAAAATTACTGCTCTCCTTGGAACCATTCGAATTCAGTACCATTGACATTGAGATTGAAAGAGCGACAGGGGGGAGGGAGGGGAGTCCAGGAGCCGTAAAAAGCATCCTTAGCATTCCTAAAAATATTGTACACGCTGAATATTTTTAGACCTTTAATCATTTTCATTGGAAGGTGCACGTCAATAAAGATACTTTAGTCCAAGACAATTAAAACTTCACATGCTCTAGCGACAATAAACAAAATCTATTATTACTTTATTTCATTCGCGACAAGTAGCCGTTAATTTACAATTATTAACATATCCTCTCTTCTGATACATTTACTCTTCATTATTACAATTATTTACGCTTTAATTAACAATGCGTATGATTATTCATATAAGTAAAGAAATTTTATTGGCTGATTTATTGTTGCCTTCAGTCGCTCGACATCAAAGAAAACAATTCACTATGGTTTCTCTGTCTTGTAGAACCAACGAATCGTGCAACGTCAAAACCGTCAAAACCAACACATTTTAAGTTTAAAATTAACAAGGAACACGATGTAAAAACAAAAAAAAAAAAAAAAAAAAAAAAAAAAAAAAAAAGACAGAAAGAATGAAAAGGAAAAGAAAATTAATGTTGTATATAACGAAAGAGGTATTGTTTTATTGGGTGCAGTTCTGACTAATAGATTTGGAATATGAAAAACTTTACTCAATAAGCCCCAAGTATTTTTAGATCTAATTTTACTCTTACTGGCAACACGTGATTCACTAGTAAGAAATATTAGAGCCAGCAAAGAGCTCTTATTTAATTTTTCATAATAAAAGTTGCATTTTTATAAGTGGGATCGTAAAAAAATGTAATAGAAATAATTATTTCCTCTCGTCGCTACGTTAATCGGCATTCGCTGACTTTATTGTTAAATAAATTTTGAAATTAGTTCGGTCGTTTAAACGAACCGACGCCTCCGCCTACCCTTAGCCTCCAATTTTATTGGACGGGTGAGCTCTATAGGGTATTTATAAGCCGATCGGATTAATATTTAAGATTTAGTTTAAAAATCGTTAAAGAAACTTCTTCTATCGAACGGATTCTTGCATTTTCAGTGAAATATAAATAAATACCTGAAAGTCAGTAGTAGCAAATGAACAATAATACGTGGAATAATAAGGCTAGAATTGCCGGGAGGAATAATATTACACATCGGATACAATAAATCGTAAAAAGTCGGCGCTGATCAAGGCCAAGCGAATGTATATTTATATAAACTTATAGACGTAGCTGGTCTATAATGGAGAAGCAGTGTTGAGATTAAATTAAATATAAATATGTAAAACGACAGGCTTGAAAGTGGTTCTATTAATAAACTATGGCTCGGTTAGGTGCTCTGTTAAAGTATAACATCCGTTACTTGGGATTACGCACATGAAGCCCACGCAAAGTCATTCTAACCAAATTGATCGATAGGATCGAAGAGACCGTTTGGCAATGAAGAAAAACGTAGGAGTCGGTTAACGTGAGCTTTATCTGCTTCCGATCCAGTGTACCTGGACAGGATGGAAATTAAGGGCGCGGCACCAAGTCAGGAGAAAAAAAAAAAATAGTCGGCTTTTTCCTCGTGGCCAGGACAACAACAATGTCGGCGCATTAAATTCCCGGTCGTTATGAAAAATAAAGCGATTGCGGATCGCTGATGGGAAAGTAAAGGTCTGCTCTCTCTCTCTCTCTCTCTCTCTCTCGTACGTAGTTGACGGACGGTTGCCGCGTGTGAATGGGGCCTTAGGCACGGACGTGACCACAAGCGGCGAGATGCACAAGGGAGGCCTCATGCATAAGTCTTATCTTGTCGGACGTCGTCGTTCGCTTATATCCGCTCTCGGTGCGCCTCGCGCTCGGGACTATAATTCTATACGTGCTCATATTGATTGCGCGACTAGTCAATAACGCGAGTTTTAGAACTCGCTCTAACAATAGCTAATGAAAAATCAGTAGCGTAAAACAAAAAATTGATTTTGCCAATCTATTATTAGTTTGGCTCACTTTGTTCGGCGAACAAGCGACTCATTAATTTTTGAACATTTCCATTCCGCTTATTAAATCATGGAATTCAATAATAAAGCGCTTGCATTCTGCGCAATTTTCTCCTCATTCTCACCCCATACTTTAATATTAAAATCTCGTTATTGAGCCCTCGTATTCGTTACGTTCGTATAGCTTACGTTCATAAGCTCCACTGTACCACAATAACGTAATCAATTCAGCTCATCTCGTAAAAGTTATTTTTGCACATCTTAGCACATCAAGAATCTAATACTTTTTTAAAAAAAGAGGGCGGGGGCTGCGAGGTAATTGAAATAAATACAAATACCGTTGTAATTATATAAAGAGCTTCGAGTCGGCGAGTGCACATGCAAGCATGATTCATTAGAGATACATAGACAGATACATAGACAAGATACATACATAGACAGATAGAGAGAGAGAGAGAGAGAGAGACGAAACGATAGGAAAAGAAAAAACAAAAAAAAAAAACAATAGAATGAAATGCAATTATTCGTTAACGGTAATGATAACGTACCTGAATAATCAGGATAATGGATTGGACGATCGCCATTATTGAAACGAAAGAGCGAAAGAAGCAGGACTTTCGGCGTTTATCGGCGATATTATAAAATGAATCAGCCGGAGTGGCAGTGAGTGAGTCAAGGGACCGATTGATCGGCGTGCCGGACGATTCTAAAGCACCGGTACCGACATGACTGACTAACTTGTCAATGCGTGCGATTGAGTTATTTTGTTCGGCGTTCTGCTCAGGAGTAGTATTTACATTCCTTGACGTTCGTTTCGTCTTATGAAATTGGGTTGTGTCAATTCTGACGCGCTTTCCGAAGCTCGGCCAAATAAACGCTTCGCCAAGCTAATCGCCTGGGGAATCACCAGCGCAATCGAGCCTTTGGCGATTTTTCTTTATTCAATGAGCTTTTCTTCATTTCTTGGATAAGCTTGTATTTAAAGTGAGAGGGAGGGAGAGAGAGATATATATATATATACCTTCGCTCCCTTTTCACCGGTTAACGCGGCTCGGCATTGCGCTCTTGCGAATCTTCTTGAAGATCTTCTTGCGAATCCTTTCCCAGGATATTCTATTCGGAAATGTCAATATTACGCTCACAAAGAATATTATTATTCATCGATATCTTTTTTTAGATACACATTCTTTTACGCGCTCGGCTAAAAATGCCTCTCGGATGATTAAACCACTCTGTACACGACAATAATTCTTACTCTTACTTTATAAGCTCCAACTACTCTGCGACTCTTTGTTTACTACGGTCAAATAAACTTATCAATAAATACCGAATCAATGGTACCCTTGCACAATCATTACACATCCAACATGCAATCATGGACTTTCCTCAAAAACATAAATACCCTTACTCGATTTCCTAATTATTGCTTCATATCAATCAACGTACTGCTACGTATGAATCTGCATTAACTTATTCTCTACATTATTATTCTTCTTTTCTTCTTTTTCTTTTCTTTTTTTTTTTTTTCGATCGAACGTAATACTTCCCTATTATAAAAAGAAAAATATCTACTCTCATACTGCTCCGTATAGTCATCATTAAAGTAACTTCGCTTAAATCGCATTTTTTGAATTCTTACAAAATACTTTAAGAAACAATCATAAAAATCATGTAACGATTAACCATAGAATTTGGAATATCTAGAACCAAGAATACATAAAATTTAAATATAAGCCTATATAATCAACTTAGTAAGAAGGAATCTTTGATTTTTGTTCAATATTTATTCTTCAATATTTAAAAAATAATATCCTACTTGTCGTATATAATTTTATTCCATTTTATTATAAAAAGGGGGCTTGAGAAAGTTGGCGATTTATTATTTTCATCTGAAAAATAAAAAAACATTTAAAGTTCCTAATAATTTAATCTGAATGCCAGGATGAAAGAAAGATCAAAATAATATTAATTTTAGGTAAAGTAATAAATGAAATTAGTATTTACAAATATTCTTCATTATTAATGCATTTAATATATTAATATTAGCATGTGATTTCTTTTTATGCGAAATTTTTTTTATCTTTTTATATTATTATGAAAGATTTGCTTAAAGGTCAACAAAGATTAATTGCGAGATTCTATGCTTTAGCGCTCTACTCACGAATAACGGTTTCCATTGTGAATGCGACATGCTGTCGATACTTAATTATTATACTACAGATTAATCAAGCCGAATATCCGCGACTTTGTTCTAGATCTTTGGTAATTATTACGTTGGAGTGCGCTTCTAATCGTATTCTTACAGTTATACCGACTGTAATTAATTATGCAATTGGAATTATTTATTTTAGACAATACGGTCATTAGGTAAATTCAGAATATCACGTTAAAATCGTTACTTGAATTCCTGATCAGGAAATAATAATATGTAAAACGACGAATTTATCATTATCAATCTAAAAAATTGATTAAAACTCATCAGATCATTATTGAATATAAGTCATTGTTATTTATTTTACGTTGGGGAATAAAAAATATAAACGAAAAAATACGATCTCTTAATTGCTTAATGTGATTGTGTCAGAATTACGTCGCTAAGTAAACAAAACACGTATTTTGAAAGATTCTTTAGGCAATTACACCACGAATCTGTCAATATAAATTACCTACACTTCTAATATTATTATTGTAATTGACCGCCCTGTAATAGCATACGGATTATAAAAATATTTATACAAGTGAAACACAATGTCACGTAATTCTACGTAAATCCGTTTGCGTAGAAACTATATTAAGTTTCTATAAATTGCGTTGAGGTTTTAAAGCTAACAATTATATTATGAAATGGTGGTTACGGTTTTTTTTTTTTTTTTTTAATAAATCGCGTGAATCTATTTACGTCTACTTAATACGTCCATCTCTCTCTCTCTCTCTCTCTCCCTCACTCTTTTCCTTCATCTCTTTCCATCTGCATCTACGTCTTTTAGTATCTTTGTTAAAAATTATATAGTTATTGTTATATTAAACGGTTTATTAAAATAACGAATCGATGCTTCATATAGTTATCGAATTCATACGAATAATATAAGGCAAATAAAAAGATAGCTCATGAATTATAAAAGACAGTCTCATATCATTATCAATCAAATAAATTTTAGGAGCCCGATGAGCGTACCTTTATTCTATAAATATTTAATAGCTGCTTAAAATATGTTATAATAAAATTTAATGGGTCTGTAAACGATAGCTCTTATACTTGTAATTTATATTTAATTTTATTATATTTAAACTAAATATAGAGTTATAATTTCTTCAGGCTAAACGGGCTGTCGGATCGTTAAAACTTTCCACGCTAATGGAAAAATAAATATTATTATAATATCACATAATACATGTTTGCGTGTACGCGCGCGAGTGTTTTTATTTAACAAAAATATCAAATTTTGTGGTTGTTTATCATTCGTTTTTTTTTTTTTTTTTTTTTTTTTTTTTTTTTTATGAGAATTATTCATACGATTTTCATCAATTCTCTATTCTTCTTTTCATTGTATTTTCCACTCCTATCTGGAAGCTTTAGGTAATTAAGATCCAAAATAATACCTGGATTAGAATCTTAGACGTCAGAGTATATTTTTACAATGAACAAATAGATCGAATGAATAATTGCTTAAATTATTAAAATTGAAACATATTTGTTGTTGTAATACGGTTGTTAATAGAAGCTTTTTTTTAAAGCTTCAGCGAATCTCTGCTCTTTCGTAAGTCCCGAATAAATCTAAATAATTGCAAAAACAAAAATATTATAAAACAAAAAAAAAAAAGAAAAAAAGAAGAGCCTCGATCGAATGATATTTTGACGAAAATCGGTTATTCAATTGCGGTAGTACTTGTCGCAGCAGTGAAGGGCCAGCGATTAAGGATACGCGCGAGTTTTAATGGGATTCAGGGATTTCGGACAAGAGCGAAATAAGATTCTTTATCGGCACGGTCTTCGAAGGATTTGTATCAGTCGCGGCAGAAGGCGGCGGCCGGCCGAAATTTATTTCGTTGGGAACCGGTCAAACTGGGCTCGAATGCTGCCCCTTCTTCGAGCAAAGTGCAACGCACCAAGTTCCCCAGAACGGCAATTAATTAGTGATTGATCCGCACGCTCGACCAGCAGTAAGCTATGAGGCTGCGTTGTTTAATCCGCCGGACCGCGACAGCCGGGCGGGGGGGGGATGAAGGATGAGAGGAGGAAGTACGCGGCGCAGAAGCTGTGAAGAGGTACGCGAGGCAATGCGTTCCAATGCGAGGACGTGCCTTTTAGCACGTAGATACCCTCGCCACGGACTTCCTCGACGTCTAGATCGCGCCCGCCGATTTGGCCAACGGCGCCGCTTCTTAGCGATAAATACGCGACTCCTCCCTACCGATTTAGCACGATAGATATCTGATTTCGCAACGCGAGCGCTCGCCAACACGACGCTAATCGCCCGATTATTCTGCATTTTACGACTGGGCGTCTACGCCTTTTCACATACAGTCGCAGACATTAATTAGGCAGATTATCGCGGCTCGACCTATAATTTTCACTAATACCCTAAGGGCCGGCTGACACGTAAAATGTTTTCCTTTATTACCCGGGCTAGTTATTGCGCCGACTCATGCGCGTGGATTTCTTCGCATGGTCGGAACAATTGCTTTTATTCATCAGCCCCGGCGCTTCGTTTATTCCGCTATAAATATTTCCTCTACCGTATCGCGTACAGAGACTCGTTTATTTTCACGCGATCAAGGATTCCAGCTTAACAGATTGATCGGCAAACGGATTCTTTGGTAAAAGAAAAAAACAATTCCTTTCCCGCCTATTGAATCTTTCTTTTTACTCCTCCTTCCTTTTCTCATAGATTGTTTATTATTATTATTATTATTATTATTATTATATATAATCGTGTTTATTTATACGCTCGTGAATCATTTTTTTCGCTTCTTCAATTAAGATTTCTCTTCGTATCTATGTCGCATTCGATATAAAACTAACTTTTGGGAAAAGTCCAGCGTACATTGTCTCCTTCCTTTCCTTCCACATGTCCGTTGAAAAACATCAAAGAACATTTTTCTTTCCCAACAGATACTTTTAATCCTTGACTAATTAATTATTCGCTTAATGCCTCTGTTTTTCTTTCAATACAACAAATTATTGTTCAGTTTAAGCATAAAAAAGTTTACAAAGATATAGGGAGCCTTGAATTAAATCAATATTTAAAAGGACTTTTTTTATATAAAATTTCTCGATGGAATATGTGATAAAATTTCTGAAAATAATTAAATAGATCGATCAAGCACAATTAAACTAACGCGTTATTTAATGTATAAAAATAAATGACAATAGCATTTGAAAAGTCTATTGTTTATATAAAGTACATGCTCTTATGTGAAAATGTATCTTATAACGTTTATAACAAAAAATTTTTAATAAATTTTCAATAAATTATATTTACATGAATAGAAATGACACAATTTTATTATTATAATAAATTTGTTATTATAATTTTGATCTAAACAATATAAAACAATCTGTAATGTAATTTAATGTTACGTCTAATCTTATGTAAAAAAATTCATTTCATCATATTATTACCTTTAACCAATATTTTTATTATCCTAATAATAAGTGTACTGTAGGTATGAGCTGTTGGAAATAGTCTCATTATGATGACTGTTTTGGGTATGTAGACATTCCATATATGACATACTCACACGAGATATGCGAAAATAGCTTGATTACGTTTTTAAAAAGCAATCTCGACAAATAAGAAAATCAGTCACGCATTTGACAAAATAGACAAATAGAACTTGTTTAGCTGTAACAAAATCCAAAAGATTAACAACACATTAAATTTATTATGTTTCTTTTAAAAATATTGCATTGAAAAATTTTATTTCTAGTGATTTCATTGATGTGTACATTTACAGTTAATGAGCACTTTATACTAATAACTGTCACGTAAGACATTTCAGAATATCTATTTATCCCCACATATTAGAACGTACGCGGATAAATTACTAGAGCTATAAAAAAAAAAAAAAAAAAAAAAAAAAAAAAAAGACAACGAAAAATAATTTTTAAGTCATTAACTATTGAGTTATTTGTTTATAATACATGTAATATTAATAAATCAGAATTTGTGTCTGTTTAAAATGAAAGCATACCGATTGAATTTTCAATTAAATTAAATTTGGAACTCTTTAATATTAAACTTTCTCTCTATATTAAATAGTTATTTAATTTTTATGCTGTGGTTAAAAAATTATTATTAAAAAGATAATTTCATCGAGTATTAATATTGAATTTTTTTATTTATCGTTGGTCGATTACGTGATAAGTATGAGATAGTGTCGATGATGTAAAAGGAAAGCAAACGCCTTTATTGATAAAACAAAAGCCTTTGTAAAATAAGTTGTCTTTACACTTTAGATTAGATTAACAAGAATTATTTGTACAAGAAAGGCTCGCTATGGCGTATAATGAATATTGAACGTAAGATCGTCACGTCAAAATACATTTTCCTTAACTGAGATATTTGCGTCACGTATTCATATGCGGTTTTTCATGACGAAGGCCTCACGTTTTCTATAGGTTTTCTTTATATTATCTTTTGTTATATTAATAATATAGCACGATGTACTGCCATCAAGATATAAAAAGCTTTTTAAATAATTCGTATGAGCATTTGTGGATAATTGTACAAGAAATATTAATTAATACATACAAAAATAGATTTAATTTTTCAAGTAGCCACGGCCAAAAAAAATATTACCGACAAATGAATAATTATCAACAAAAATAAATAAATAAATAAATAAATAAATAAAACGGAACATAATACATTTTAATACTATCCATGTAATGTAGCGTTTGTAAGATTTATTATTTTAAAAGAATCTGTCACCAAGAGTCATTAAATAGAGATTGTACGAACAAAGTATTTATTATCCGATTGCAGACATATCTAAGCAAGTTAGAAAAATAATTAAAATATTTATATACTATGACGTAGAATAATATTTATTTTAAAAATAATTAACGTAATGTGAAAGAGTGGATTTTATTTAAAATACTACCTGCAATCATTGTTATTACAACTAAAGGCAAAAGAAAACGTGTAAAAATTAATTTAATTTTTTAAATAATTTCTCCACATTATGTAAGTAAGTATGATTTCTATTTGTAATTTTAGAATGAAATTTATGTTATTTTATATTGAATAACCTTTTTAACTGATCAAAATAAATAAAATTATTAAGAGCACTCGTCAGTCTCTTAATTACTTATTTATTCAGATTCTTTTTTTTTTTTTTTTTTTTTTTTATAAATGACTTTCTTACATAAAGCGCCAGTTTATTGTTTTTCCTAAGATGATAAGCAGATTATTAAAATAAGTTCATTAGGCTACGCAGCATTCGACTTACTCCGATTTATTTCTATAGAATATTACGCCAAATGCTTTTCTAATATCAACGATAATTTTTAATTTATTTCTTAAATTCCAAAGTACAAAGTCTTGATATAAATAGAAGAATAGAACATAGTCTTCATAAAATGTTATTGCTCTTATTCAGAGAATTCAGTGATGTAAATAATAACGTTTTTTCATGTATGCTATAAGTGGTTCACTTTCTAAGATTAATACTATCAATTAATTCAATAGGAAAAAAATCTTTTACGTACTGATTTAATTACAATAACTATTACATTGATTTTTTTTCTTAATTATTTTTAATAGTTTAATTTTAATTAATTAAAAAAAGGGTTTGTTTTTAATTTAAATATTAAGATTAAGGTGTGTTTTTTTTTTTAAGAAAATATGCTGTTTAATAAATTGTTTTATTTTAATATACTACTTATGATTTATTATATACCTGTCTAAGTAATATGAAATTGAAAATAGAAAAGCCTTATTAAGTCATTATCGTCTAAAAAAAATTAATAAAAATTGAGACGAAATATTTGTCTATTTAACCTCAGCCTTAGAATTAATAGTAGTAAATTAAAGGATCAATGGAATAATAATAGATTTTAATATACAACATTTTTCTTAGATTATTGGTGTTTGCCATACTTTTGAATCAGAAATAGTAGTTTTATCAGTAAAATTTATTTTATATTTATTGAATGCGAAAAATTCATTCATAATAGTTTACTTTATACGTGTGATTTGTTTATTTATGAATGTAGAACAAAGGTAATTAAAGAGCTGAAAGTACGTCAGTAATATCCAAGTAAAGTTATGGCTGTCTAGTTATTGATGTCCATAATAAAAACTCACGTTTTGCATTTGTTTCTAACTATTGCTCAGGTAAACCGTATAAGCGTACGCCGACTGAAGTCATTCTTGAGTAATACTCTTTTATTTCATCACAAAAATTTATTACAATCGCTTTGTGTTTCATAATAATCGTTACTTTATCTCGATGAATCTTAATAAACACGCACAGACATAATTACTTATAAACTAGAATACTTTTATAAAAATATTAATTATATTGATGTATCTTTTTGAAAAATTTGAAAAATTCCGTATTTGTTTTCATTTTTTTTCTTCTTTTACGGCATTAGAATTTCATGGCTTAAGATAATAATAAACTACATTCATATATATATATATATAATATTAGTTTATGAGAAATATGTATAATTATCTTATACTCGAAGCATTATCATAAATAAACTGCTACATTATTCTTATTACTGAAAAGTAGAAGAATGAAGAAGAATATGAAAATGCAATTGCATGTATATATAATGAAAAGATGTCTGCATCTGTAAGGAATTTTACGAGAAATAAAAGAACTGAGAAATTATAATGACGACTAATATGATGGAGGAGAGAATAGAGGCAAGATAGTCACTGTTTTGATTATCTTCGAGGCATAAGTTTTCATGCCATGGCTTTGTAAATCTCGTTTTGCAATTCTAATTAGTCTGAATATTTGCCCGTTTACTTTAAAAATATATATAATTTCTTTCTTCGGTCTGACAAAAAGAGTTTCTGACCGAATATTACCAAAAGAATGCGTAATATTCTTTGTAGTTCTCTTGCAAATTATTCACCACTACATTGCGCCAATAATTAACGAGCAATACGAACATTATTAGACATTAACTGAAAATTCTAATAAAGCTTCGACATTTCAAAACAAAACAAGAAAAAACATAGACAATCAAAAGTTTTATGTGCCACTTATTGTTGGGCCTAATAAATTATTGGCCAATTACTCATGACTATTTATTACTAATTTCTTCCAGCTAATTTAGAATATTCACGTATTTTCTATTGCACGTCTTTATATAATACATATTTCTAAGGCAATAATAATAATAATAATAATAATAATATTATTCTGTTTGTGTAAATTTCAGTATATAAAATATACAAATTTGCATGACAAAGAAATGAATATAGTGTATAAAAATTTCCTCTACATGCATGAAAATATATATTTCTGTTTACCATAAAAATTATGTCAATATATCTCTTAATCATTAGCATTTAGTATCTTTAACAAGTACAATTATTTAATATATTTATCATATTAAATAAATAGTAAAGAATCAATTTATCCTCAATGTATAATAAAATAAATTATCATTTACGATTAATAAAATTACAATTTATTGGAAAAATATTTGTTTTATAGTTTCAAGCCTTAAAAGCATAACGCTGAAAGCTCATTATTATTGTTAACGTTAACGTTTATATTATTTCTTCTGTTTGCATGTTAAAAAATGAAGTATTGTATGCAATAAAACGACTTAAACAAATATGTTCATTATCAAAATACATAATATTTAAAACTAAAATATTATAGTACTGTTTTATGAAATGCAAATCGTTTATGATTTATATGTATTGGCTTACCGAGGTATAATAAATAATAAATTTCTTTTCATATACGTCTCGTACCATTCACGGATGGTACGCACTTCTTTAGTAAAATCAATATTATAAATATTGAAATTCGTTTCGTTAAGTCTTTAGTTCGTATAAATACAGACTGATTTAAATCGAGCTTTCCAATGTTCAATTATGAAATTATGAAATTATGTCGTGATTTAAATTAAAAACAAAAAAAGTAATCATGCGTTGTAATATGAATTACTGTATTATTAGAAATAAAAATACATAAATTATAACTATCTATCACTTTTTTCTTTTCCATGCATTACTTATCTAATTAATAATTTCACATTATTTATTCTTGATCTCTTATTTTTTTTTCTTATTTTTTATTTTTTTCTTCTCAAGTCTCGTTTCATAGAATGATATTAGCTTTTGCAACAATATAGTTTCCGAGTACATGTAAATTTATTATTTTACCGAGAAATGCTGCTTATATTTGCTTTTTCGTTTCTATATAATTCAAACGTCATTGTATATGCATATTTACATTGATACCGTTATCTAATATAATTCAAATTTAACGTGTTCTTAGATCGTACAATGCTACTGCGCTTTCGAATAAAGAGTACGATGAATAGAAAAAATTTTTTCATAAAAAATTTTCATAAAAGATGCTGGGAATTCAATAATAGGCCGAGTCTATGATTATTAATTTGTGATCCGAGTGGCTTGGCAATAAAGCTGAATGCAGTGTGTGAACAACATAAACAATACTTTCTTGCTGAAAATTAAGTAGTTTAAAACGATATACGTTTTTGCACAACTTATTACATTACGTACACATAACGAGGATAATTATCCGGAGCACGTACGTTCGGTTAAAGTGTAATTTTTATATTATATCAGTTAAGACAAGTAACAAGGGTAAGTGTAGGGTTATTGGGGCGAGGGGACAAGGGGGGGGGAGGATAAGCTGTAAGAATATCTATAATACAGGCCGTAGTGAGTCGACGATAAAGCGAATAAAAGTTAGAGCTATGAAAATAGACTCAGATGCACTGCCGATAGCGACTGATCTTATTTTCAAATATTGCAATGACCGTCGATGCGCTTGCTTGTCGTACATTAAATAATAGGGGTTACACATGCGAGTTGGCAAATACGAATCGGTGAGGTCAATTGTTGCTGAGCGCCTGGATAAAATAGATGAAGCCGGCAGCGACGGTTCGGCGACGCGGGGGTGGGTATCGGGTTGGGACGGCCGGGCGGGAGGGGGTGAGGCAGGGTCGGAGCTCGGCAGGGAGAAAGAGAGGAAGGGAAAGAGAAAGAAAGAGCCTGTTGACCTCGTAGCCTCAGTTGACGCACTTGGCGGGCGCCCGATCAGCAGCGACTAGACTTTGTTGCAACGGCAAACGACGAGTACACAGCGACGCTTTTGCCACTCATCTTCTTTTATCGGTGCTCTTCACGTTATGGCATCGATTTTCACGTGATCGTAAGGAGCTTTCAGAAATTTATTATAAATACATTACCCGCCGCTCTTTAATGGCGTCGCACAGAAACTATAACAATGACGTTCATTGGCTAAGGGGATCTCTGCAATTTCATTACCAAATAACAACCAATACCAATAGTAACAATAATAACAATAACAATAATGAAAATAATAACAATAACAATAATGATGATAATAATAATAATAGTAGTAGTAGTAATAGTAATAATAATAGTAATAATCGTAACAACAGCAGCAGCAGCAGCAGCAGCAGTAGCAGCAAAAAAAGAACAACAACAACAGTTTACACGCTGGGAACGCGTGCGTATTTTGATCTCGAAACTATAACTCAAAATATAATTATATAATGAGTCTCCAAGTTTAACAATTTTCGTAACGAACACGATTTTATTATTTGTAAATATTAATTTTTACAAATTTAAAATATTATAATCTTACGTAACTTATAATTCAAACTCATAAGTGTTTATATTGTTATATTATATATTGTTATATATTATATATTGTTTATATTGTTATATATTTAGAATGTAGATTTGCTGGTTGAATTATTGTCGATAGACTTTACCAGCTTAATACCATCAAGATTAATATTTTTAAATTCATAATGTTCTTGTGCTACTTAAAAATTCGTTTTTTCCTTCTGACGTCTTCGTTGTATGATTTTTATTTACAAGTTATTCAAGAAAATTACCTTTAGCAAGTGAAAATTTTCAATGACCATTTTATTATAGAACTAATTATAAAATAACATAACCATTGCGACAGTTTATTCGATTATTTATTTATCAGTCATACTATCGTACTTATATAATATACGATATTACTTTTTTACGTTGCAATCTTTGATATCATTTCATTTTCTAAATCCTTATATATAGATTGATAATTTTTCTTTTATAAAAACTATTGCCATCTTGTTTAAGTCTGTGTTACTTGTACAGCTATTTTGGCTGTGACCCTAATTTTTTTGTCGTTTTAAGTTAATATTGTACAAGATCTTACGTAAGTAATTTGAATAAAATAAAAAAAAAATATATATATATATATATTAAGATTTTATTAAACTGGATTTTTAAAAGTTAAAACTGAATAAAATTATTATACTTTGGCAAAAACATATTGTTACGCTTAGTATATTTGAGTTTTTTAAATAATTAATTATATTACCAAGTATAGTTAAAAATACAAATTTATTCATATCATTTTTTAATTCAACAGAATCAGTACTTATTACTAAAATATATCGCGTATATACAAGATTTGCTGTATAAAATTTATGTTCTTACTTCCTTGACTAGATAAATTCATGTTTATTTTTTTCTTTTCTCTTAAAACTAACTGTAATTACTTAAGTAAATAATTCTTGAAAATGAGAATACTTTTACTCAGTAATACGGGAACAAGTAATTTTATTACATATTTATATAATAAAATCTCTTACAGAGAATCGAATACGTATATTCATATTGAAATTAATTAATATATACAATAAAATATGAATATTGCAAAACTCTATGTTAAGATATGGCTGGCTAGTTCAATTTATTACTACTACTCGCAACTTTACTTACCGTTAATGTAAATTAGTTACATCATAGAAACGAATCAATAATCTAAACACTACAATTATATGTTATTGCACATTGTAATGTAATTCATAAAGATAGTATGATAAAGTTCATTTTATTAATTTCCTGAACTAAATATGTATAATTAATAAAAAAATAAAAATATTTATATACTCTTTGGTATTAGTAACAATGAAAATAAATTTTGTGTATACTTGCTAGCAGCATATATTTTTCTCTTAATTTCTTTAATTATTTCTATTACTATAATTGATTATTGAAGTAAGTTGGATTGTAAAAAATTATATCTAACTAAGCGGTATAAGCAAGGCTTTTTCACAGTCGTGCGCCTAAAATGTGAATTTTTCTAGGTTTTGGTAGAGCCAACGCATGCGTTTATTTGTATTGAAATGCACAATCAAGAATTACGGCCGACTATGGTCGCAAATTACGTCACGGAATATTAGGATTCCTTCAGCCGTCACAATTCTTCGTCGACGAGATGCCATTGTAGGCATTTCAGCGGATTGATCCAGTTGATTTTCTGCTCTGAGCGTACTTAAAGGTGTCCAAGTGCCAAGGGTCAGTCTTTGACCTCGGAGCTTGCTCTGTCAATTTCCACTCCGACCACTATCATCAACTCCGGAGACTTTTGCATAAAATATTCGGCTACTACACATACGAGCATTGAAATAAAGACTGAAGCTTCTATTTTTAATCGTAATTTTTTACTTACGCATTATGCTTTATCTCTATCACCGCATAAAAAATTTCCAGGAACATTATTTCTTCTTTTTACGTTTTTACGTATCTTTCGAATGTCCGGTGCAATCCCTTAAATTAAATATCCTATTACGCGGTGTAATATAATATATATATACATATATATATATATACATAAACGAAAAGGAACTGACATAGCCAACAGATACGTCGTTTCTATCGGCTTAAGAAATTATTTTCGCCATAAAGACACGAATTATAAAGAATAAAATATTTTTAAGAATTATTAAAATTGGCTTTCATAAATTTGAACGGTATATTTCGTGCAATTATACATAACATAGGCATTTAAGCCAAGTGTACTATTTTCAATATTGAATAAATAATAATAAATAAAGTATTTACGACGAAATAATTAATACGTCTACTGTACAATAATTATTAGCAAATTTCATTCTTTTTTATACACACTTTAATGTGTACACGTATCGGATATTAAAACTATAATGGATGTGTGACGTTTGTATATCTAAACAATACGAGATATTTTGTATAAATCCGAATTATTTGGATTTCAGTAGGTTTGAGAGAAAAAAATTACATTTGAGTACAAATGAAAAGAATTAATAAGACTTAACATTAATGTATAATTACCACAATTCTACCATCACGTAAAAATTAGCTTACTATATGCAGCGATTCTTTAAAGTAATTTATTAATAATCGATTTGGTGTTATCATGAATTAAGTATTATGTCAAATCTCTTGGGACTGATGAACTTATTAGAACGGACGAATTTTATAAACCGATTATTGCTTAAACTCTATGAATTCTTGTAGATAAATAATTCGACTACTCGGTAAATTTTTCTAAAATTTCAAGGTAATTCGTTCGAGTAGAAGAAATCATGGCGTAAATAATAAAAATATAAGAATTAATGAATGGAGGGTTAAAGTTGAAACTTCTCCGGTAATAAAAGTACATAATTTACAATGAATTAAGCCTCGGTTACGCATGGATTCGAAATAAATGACACTCGTTACATTACCGGGGACAGGAAGAAAAAAAAATATAAAAAGAATTAGATGGCCTTCGGTATAATAATTCATTATTGAAAAATTCATTGATTCGTATAGTTTAAGCGTATGAAATTGTAAACGTTCGCTTTTCATTACCTTGGAATCAAGGTCAAGTTTTTATTGTGCAAAAATTTTTGTTAAATTTACAGTTAATGTTAGCGAGTTCATATGTATTGGTTCATAAAGTCCCTCGTTCCTTATCAATATTTGATTAATATAATTCTGTTATATCTAAAATAAAATTGCTTAATTTGAAATGAGCGCGTGGGACAGTAATTGATTTTAAAAATTGTAAGAAATAATGATGTTACAAACGAAACAATGATGGTATGCAACGTAAAAGAAAGCTAAGATTTACGTAACCAGCCGCGTAAAATTTATTACATGCGATATTAATGTTTACTTTTCCTTTTTCACCTAATATTTATTTGCAATATTTACAATCTAATGTTTACAAAGACCGAATGAGAATAGTATTTTATTTTATTTTTAATGTTGTATAATGAAGAATCAATTTATTTTATTAATTTTTTATAAATGTTTTTGAGACGCTGGTGTAAAAAGCGAATAGGAAGAAGGCAGATAGATGGATACAGGGTGAGAGAGAGAGAGAGGGAGGGGGTGGAGAGGATGGGAGGACGGGCGGACGGGGTGGAGGGGCGGAGAGGCATGCTGAACCGTATCAGTCGCATGGTACGTTCGATACACTCGTGAGCCTGTGTACTTGATTTGCAACGATTCGAAATTAGATAAAAGTCGTGGTCGTGTTGTAATGACGTCAATGCCGTATAAATTAAGCGCTAAATTTATATATCAAGAATCATAGAAGAAACGATTAATCGTAAAAAACCACGGGCTACGAAAGAGGAGGTAAAGCACTCGAAGACGGTAAACATGGCGTACGTAGTCTTTACGTAGTTGCGTATGCCGCGCCTAAATTGGAATTAATGTGTTAAAGCCCCGTACTTCAGAACTAAAAGTATTATCTCTTTGAATATGATCGATATGCCTTGGATTATTTAAACATTTTTTATACAATTTTTTTTTTCTTTCTTTTTTTCCCCCACTACTTTATTATCACGATGCTTCCTGTTTTTCATATCACTTCATATTTCATTCTCTAACAGACTGCTTAGATATATAATATACAATGGCGTGTGCGCAATTTTATATTTTGTCTCAGTAAAATACTTATCGTTGCTTCATTAAATGTAAGAATCCGTTGTTAAAGGTTCATTCGTGATCTGTTACTACGCTTGCTGTTATTATTATTATTTTTTTTATTTTATTTTTTATTTTTTAAACGAAATAATAACAATAAGAGAATACATTGTATTTTATAAACAAAATGTATAGGAAATACTTGTTTCTACTTAATTACTCTATAAATAATAATAAAATGTCCTTATTAAGCAAGCGTTTGTATTCAATATGCGAATAATCTTTTTTTTTTTTTGACAGGGAATGGTAGTATTATGCAAAGTATTGTGATTTTATTATCATTCTGAACGCTCAAATTTTGAAATACTTAGGATCGTTTAACATAAAATTTATGTATATATATATATTTACATTAACATTGTGATTTTAGCATTATATTATTTATGGATTAATTTTTATTTATAAAAAAATATTTGAAATTATATGTCAACTGAAAAAGTTCGGAAAGATGTAATGCCATTGTTGATAAAATAATATGACAATAAGCTTTTATCATTATTGACGAATTATCTTATCGAGCTTTTGATTTAGTAACACATTATGTAGATATAATTTCAAAATGATTATTTGTTAAATTCGTATCTATAAATATTGAGCCGACATTAACGTTAAGATATTGTTTATTAAATCTTGTATATTGATTAAATTTTGTATATTAAAAAAAAAAAAAGAAAATGTATCTTATAGTTTTATCAGCACAATTCATAATTATTACACTTATAATCTTTTGTAAACATTACACTATTAATTATATTTTGTCGAATTGTGCTAAAAATAAATTAAGACGTATTAAAATACAATGTAATTAAATATTTCGCCATTACAAGAAGTAGTGCTTCTTACTTATATGCATAATCTGTACAGGTATTACGCCATTACTACCAGATACATCGTTTTGCTTAACTGTGATTTCAAAATTCTGATGCAACATTATTTTTTCTTAACGTAGAATTTATATTTTTTATAACGCATCGATATTAATATTAAGATAAGAATTCTTGTTCAACCCGAAAATCAGTTAGATTGTACAGTTTGCGATTATGAATACGAATTCACCTTCTGCATGATGAAAAATAAAACAAAATGTTTTATAATTTAATTTCTGATGCAAAATATTCTTTTATTATTAACACTCTTTATTAAATATTACTAATACTTTATATTGTATCTTTAAAACTTTTATGTATTAAAAAATAAGCATTACATACATGTTTGAAAGTCCTCACTTAAGACTTTTCGAACGTCACAAGGAAGATGATAATAAACCGGCAGATTAAACGCATGCCTGCATATGTGCCTATTTCACGCATAGGTACACACACATATATAAATGTTTAAAAAAAATGAAGTGCATTAATAAAAAGGTGAAGACAGAAATTCTGAAGAAAGCATTTAAATAATTACAAAGTAAATGATAATCTAAGGAAAAGTCCATAAAAGTGCAGTTCGCTTTTTTAATTTTATAAGAACAATGAAAAGTAATAAGAGAAAAGAAAATGACAGGGTGAGAGAGAGAGAGGGAGGGAGGGAGAGAGAGAGACGGTGGAGGTGGAATACGAGTGCTCGTATAGCGTATGTATAGCGAGTAGCCGCTATTTACATTTAATAGCAGCACGCGAACAAAGTCAAACAGTTACGAGGAAGACATGGAAAGTTTGGCGCTATGGAAAATAATGAGAATCTCAAAATTTGCCACTGTTTGAGTGCTAAATTTTAGGATCTCGTGTGTACACAATTCGACGTTGCGACTATGTTTGCCCCGCAATAAAGACTCACGCTTTTCTCAAATGTACTTTAATAATCGGCGCCTCCATTAGTACACGTAAATTATGCGTATGCATCGTTGATGGAATATCACTGACGGGTCACTGATACCGTACCTCCGCAGTTTTGCGCCTTTAACGCAAAACGTTATACATTATCGCCAAAAATTTCTGATGGCTTATATAATAATTAGTAAGCGGGTATAAAAAAAAAAAATTCACTCTTAATGATATATTGAAAAATTACAGTTAATCGGTTAACTTACTTACTACGATCCTTTTACGCCTCATTTTTACTTATTACTATACATTTATTTAATTACGTCCCTTAGTTCACATACCATTCCGTATTTTAAAACGCTGGACAATCTTGTGATTTTACAATTATATATTTTTTTACCTCGACAATTGACATCTATTAAAATATTAACAAATGAATAAGGGTAATAATATTTGCGTCATTCCCTCTTTCTCTGATAAATACGAAAAATAAAAATAAAAATAAATAAATCAATAAACAATAAAGGAATAATTGAAAGCAATTAATTGAATAGTTTTTAAAAGGTTTTTAACAGCTTTCGACGGACGAAAAAATTTTGAAGGCGCAGGCAGCTCATAAAATTAATAGACAAATGATTTTATAATTTACTGGAACGCAAATATTTTCAAACATGTCAATTATATCTTTGATAAGGAATTGATCGTTCCAATTGCACGAATCGTAATTTACATTGAGTAATTGTAAGTACTCGTTCCATTTTTTTTTTTCAATTACACATCATTAGACATTCGAACTGCAATAGCCTCATATAGAATTTTTAGCAATTAATAATAATCCGATAAATCATTACTCGCCGTATTATTGCCGTGTCCTTTTTTAAAATAAGCTGCCACCAGTATCCATTTTTGTTTTCATTGACTCTACCAATACATTTACAATGTAAATTATTTATTGCCAAATCGATTATAGTTGCGTATTTATCCCTAACTCGTATTCACCTAAATTTAAACTTCCTATACTTTATAATTGTATAATATTGATGTCACCACGAGGGTTTAATTATTCATATAACACCGTGTCAAGTAAGTTAATGAAAAATTTATATTTATATTTATATTTTTATCTAATTTTACATCGACACATTAAAATTATTTTTATCTTTCGTAGCCTATGTAATTCTAATTGACATAAATTCTTTAAAAATACGTAGACACGATCGTCTCATTGTTTGTAATTAATTCAACAATTTATTATTTAATAAAATTTATTAGAAAGTAAGAGTTGCGTATCTATTACGTAGTTGATAATGATGAATGTGTTACACGAAGATGGTTGAATTTTAGTATACGAGTCGTTTAAATGTCAATTTAAAGCTGCAAATAAATTTCGGAATGTACAATTAAAAAGTTTCGACTTCATTAGCTGTTCCATTTCACCAATAAATAATATTGTAAAAGGTAAAAAGTGTCGGGTATACATTGAAATTTGATCGCGTCGTTTTCCTTATTAATTCAACCATGATTTTTATTGCCGGCAGATAAGTCGTATTAATTAATTAGTTTGACTTGTCTGGTAACTACTGTGTGCCAATAATATATTGAGAAGCGTTCAAAATATTCAGACAAATTAGTGACAAGTTCGAAAATTGGGAGCGCGTGTTACGTATCCCGAGCTCGATTTATAAGGAAGTCACGCACATGCACAGCGAATGTGGGACAATCGGCATCTGTCTTTATATCACCTTCATACGCTCAGTTTAAAACAATTTTCTTACTCTTTTTTAGGATCTAAATTAATTTATATAAGATCCTTTCAATGGCTCTACTATTAATGGAATTTTAACAAGCCGACGCTTTCGTTGTTTCATGTCATACACGGTTATTTAACGACTCTAACTAATTAGACGTCGTAATGGGCCCTGATAAAACATCGGAGGTAACATAACGTGTGACTAACGAAAGAGTCAATTTAAAATTGCAGTGGTTATTACGTTTAACATATAAATATGTACTCTCCATTCATTGTTATAGACGTTACACGTCATGCGGGCCCGCCACCTTTCGCATACATTTCATGGTGTAGCCTTTATTTTTTTCAACCAATGACATGAAACATCGAATTCCTGCGTTCGAGTCACCCATGAACCGCGAATGGAATGTAACTGCGAAGTAAATGTAAAAATATGGCAGTCATGGTCTGATAATATATCACGTTAAGTACAAAACATTCTAATGGTTTTTACAATCTCAATCGACTGAATTTTGTAATTTGTTACGAAGCAGGACAAAAATGTCTTGAAAATATTGTGTTCAAGATACATTATTAATGAATCTCGCCTAAATTATTCATGTTTTATAATATTGTAACTATCAGTGTCCTAAAAGTACTGGGCAATTAATTAATAATAAATAAGGATTTATTTTTCCGCTAATTTGAAATAAATATTTTCCCCTTAATATTCGCGAGGTTAAATGTTTACAAATGTTTCCATTAACATCGAGATAAAGAGCATTTAATATTACCTGCTGGGGATGAAATCAGATCGACTAGGAAAGTTTTTCTAAAATTCATATTTAGAAAAACGTTAACATTAAGTATGAATGCAAAGCGAAGGCTTAAAAAACGTTGAAATTGTCATTGTCGAGTCCAATTGCTTCAAGACAATTTATTAACATAATTTTGTTGAATAATAATGAATAATAACGAAGTCGAAATATTATAAAATTACTTTTATATTAATGAATGCGAAATATTTCTTCGCGTATATTAACTCGCGTGTATTTATTAAATCTGCTCGATGATATTGAAGGATAAAATGTTTAATGTTTAGAGTACAGCTAATATTGTTTTTTTAATAAAATTACAAACAACTCTCTGGCTTCTTTAATTACTCTGCAACCATGGTGACGTTTATCACAAATGTGTTAAATGAAAAGATTGCACTAATGTATCTATAGGGAATAATATTATTGTGACAAAGGTTTCCAATAATTCCGAGAAGGCATATTCAGTTAGTGTTTGCGTATTCTGTTATTACGAAACCAATAAAGTAGCACACGTACAAAGTATCTTTATTTAAAAATAATCTATCCATCAAATAACGATTAATCATGAAATTGTCAAAAGCAAATTCATCGCACCGAGTGACGTCGAACATGTAACGACAGAATTTTCACTGGTTAAACAAGTTTAAAAACTTAATTAAACAGGGCTTTTCGATAACAAATTTAACGGTTTCCTTAAAGAAATGTCCATGGATTCCTTTATTACTCCATAAATATTTCTAAAGTTAACTAAATATGGCATCTAAGGTTTATTAATTATTTAAATCTTACTTTTAAGTTAGAAATTCCATGAAAGCGTATGGTAATAATGGCATTTTAAGCTTTCATTGAAACGTATTAATTTTAATGTAATAGTTGTACCGTAATTCATTGGGAACAAATCCAAGTTAAAGCTTACAATTAGTGCACGTCCAATGAAATAAATACTTGAACGATCGATCTTTAACTTTTTCCTATTCGTTGCATAAATCAAGACAAAGATATCTTATTTGAAGCTTCCTCTTTAAACTAATAATAATTTTCATAAGAGAGTTATGGTTCGACTCTGTACGTTTTGCGGTTGTTTCACAACTCTAATTAAGTAAGAGCTGTTCATTAATTATTTTCCATTCAAGTTTATTAATTCTAAGCTCTATGAAGTTTGATTTTACATTGCGTGCGCGGTAACGTCGATTTTCCGAAAGTTACATTATCGATAAATATGACAATTCTTCTTACAATTGTCGAAAATTTTAAAATTTTTCATTTGTGCTTTTTATATCGGTGGATTTTTATTCAATTCAGTGATATAAATAATAAATTTCATAAATATTGAAATCATTTATTTAAATTGGAGCATATAAACTTCAGAAATTAAAATTTACCTATTATTTACCTATCGCATACGTTTCCCCCAAGCGGGAAAAGATATTTACAGGTTATAATAATAGAATTTAGTACAAAGTTTTTCACTTTCTCGTTTATACAACGATCGCATGTGGTTATTAACTTTTTATTAGGGACGAATTTTTGTGTTCAAAGGACATCGGCAATAATATCCAATAATTTTTTAATACTTTAACAATGTAACAACAAAAAAACTTGGATATTAATTTAATAATAACAATAACAATAACAACAGCAACAACAACAAAAACAACAACAATAAGAAGAAGAAGAAGAAGAAGGAGAAGAAGAAGAGGAAGAAGAATAATGCTTAGACAGGATGAAAGGACTTCTTTGTAAAAACGTTCGTGAATATCTTATTATTCTCAAAAAGATTTACAAATCATTTTTAATAAGGAAGTTATTCTGATGCCCTCGTGCGTCATTGCTAACTTGACGCACTGGTGTGTCCATGAGGGGTGATTGGTAAACTTTTTGTACTTTGATTCAATAATCTCTACCTAATGGTATATTATATCTCGGATCCACGTACTTGTGGAGCAATAAATATGAAATACAGGTATGAAGGAATTGTTTGTTTATTGTCCCTCATCCCTCAATTCTGGCAACGTAAGGGTAAAATCAATATTTTAACAGAACGTACGTTCGTTTGTAATTTTTGTATTGTTTTGTTTTTGTTTTGTTTTTGTTTTTTTTTTCATACTCTTATTGAATTAACGACGTAGCGGTATAAAAGATATTTATATTATAAATTATAATTGCAGTCAGCTATTGAAAGTATAAAAATGGGACGGAAAAAAAAGAAGAAGAAGAAGAAGAAGAAGAAAGGAAGCAAAACTTCTCTATAACCGTGCCGCATTTCACTATATTTTTGTTACTCGTTAAGAAAAAGCTATTCCGCAAGGAATCGGCTGATCAATTTATTCGATGAATCGACAACGATTCCTGCGAGGGGCATTTAGATGAAGAAAGGGGGACGATTAGATGCGTCGATGGAACAACATCGCGAGATACTGTGTAGCTAGAGCTCTCGTATACCAAAGGATATTATTCATGAATTGAAGATAATTAATTTCCTATAAATAAATCCATTAGTTACAAAGCGAACTATAATTCCGTATACATAACGATTGTCATTTGCTCGTATCAAGTTTCTATAATTTTTTACCAACATCATTTTCTTTATAAAGAATGTTATTAAGCAAATAAATTGTTTACATCAATACACTCTCGTATTTAATATATTTCTAAGTGTTGCAAGAAATTATAATAAACTGAAAGATGAGCGATAACTAAATAAATAAATCATTTAATTTAAATTATTGTTTAAATTTATATAAATATTATTATTCTTTACGCATTTGACTATTTATTCGAAATGCAAATAATGAGAAAATGAAATATCAGATAAAAATATCTACGTATATCTACAGAGTAAATACACTGATGTATAGGACAATAATGTTCAAACGTATTTTTGAATTGTAAGTGACGACGTATTATAAGAAGATACTCCCTGAAGTTAAAACAAAAGCTCGATTATCTTGATAAAAGCTCTCGATCAAAGAAAGTTAACGAAAATTTGTGTTAAATTTTATGTTATTGTTTCGTGTAATTAGCAAAAGCCAATATTTGCGTATTAACGAGAATAGAATTCCATTTGCACGTTCTACTGAAAAATGATCGATTGAGCTGAAAATTCGCCGTAGACGAGGACAAGACAAGAAACAGCTTCTAATGTAATGAAATTGCAGTTAGAAAGTATATCTCTAAAGTATTTCTAAAATTTAGACAAATGCACAATAATATCTGAATGCTATTCAAGGAATAAACAAACTCACGTAGATTATTGTGATAAAGCTATCGAATCATTTTAATTATTTGAATCTAACGTAGAAAAGCGGGAGTGTCGACTTGGATGTTGTATTCATCGCAACTATATCAGGTCCTTTTTACTAGTTCTTGGTAATAGAATTCGCACAGCGCAATTAGTAGTAATTCGTAGTAATTAGTAATCGACAAGTACTTATGGAAATTTATGGATATAAAACCTATTTAGGTATCAGAGGCCAGTTTGGCGCTTGTACGTACACTCTCTACGCAACGAATAATGTATAATTTACGTATAATACAGCGCAATTAATTAAAAGGCATCCCAACAAAACAATAAATTCATTATTTTATTTCAGGAGAGCGAACCGGTATGTTAAGATTGAATAGTCCGCGTGAGAACGAGTCCGAGCAAGAGCCAAGATAAAAATTTCCACATACTCTTGATTGCTTTTTTTTGTTTTTTGTTTTTTTTTTGTTTTTTTTTGTTTTCGAAATTGTTTTTATCTTCGATGCTAGTACTTATTGTGCCTTTTTAAAGGCTGCGGATCTTATTATATGATTCATAGGGTGCGATTACTGAATGCATACTCGTTATACGTGAGCATACCGAATCATTCTCAAAGATTAAGACTTTTCGATACTTATATTCTCGATCGAATAATTGAAGCGCAGTCTGATTTATAAAATCTTGTACATTAAATTATTTCCAGCTTCAAAATTCTTTTCTTACTTTATAAGAATTATAATTAATAATAAATAATAACCATACACGAAATAGAGAGAATCGTTTTATTTATTTTCCGAACCCAGATATTGTGCAGAAATATGCTTTTGAGATACGAAGCACTAGAATTTGCAACTCTGTCCATTCGTTTTATATGAACGGTATTCATTTATAAGTAGATACTTAAAATACGAGAGTATCTAGAGATTTTTAATGGAGATTTGATGTATTTTTGAAGATGTAAATGGTAATTAAATTTCATTCCAACGGGTTTGTCTGAAAATCACTTTCTCGAAGCAACTAAAGTTATTTAACAAAGGCTTTCTTATAACAAATAAATAAATAAAAATTCAACGAATATTACAACAAAAATTATTTGTTTATCTAATAGAGTCAAGCTGTTGTAATTTTTGCAAATTTTTCCAACATTTCACACGCAGACACATAATTTAGCAAAGTCTATTCTCTATTAGTAGAATTTTATTAAGACCTTTGTTTGATATGAATATTAAGAGCTCGCTTACGTATGCTGTTCAATATATTCATCGAAAAAGCACCAGCATCTTCAAAGATATCCGCAAGAAAGTTTTCTATTAATTCGCGAGTTTCTTTTCGCCAATTAATATGACTGAAAGTTATTATAAATGCCGTTGACTTTTTAAACGAGCTCTGAAAACCAGCTTTTTTTTCATTGCGAGACTCAGTTGCAAACAACGCATAAAGTATTGTTAAAAATATAACGTAAATGAGTACTATGCGCTTCTTTTTTTTTTTTTTTTTTTAACAAAAACTGGTTTTTCAAAATACTTTTAAAACATTTTTCTAAAATTATAGTAACTGATCCAGATTGTAATTGTCACAGAAAAAGAAGCAATCGACTACTTGATAAAAAAAACCTCTGTTACTTTTTGTCATTATTATTATGTATACTATATATATACTATTCACTTTTATATACATACATACTATTTACTGTTAAGAATTTCCAGTCTAAATTTGCAATAGCCATTAATTGACAAACAAATAAACGTTTAATTTCGTATTTCAAATTTGAAATACGAACTCAAAAAACGTCTTTCTTTAATGAAGAGCCATTTTTAAAAATTAATGAATGTTTAATATTAAAACTGCTCATTTGGATTAGGAATTAGAAAGAATCGGGCTAAAAAGAAAAATTAATTTCATTGCGTATTATCAAGAGCCTCAGACAAAGACTTTCGTCAGCTTAATTTTCTGTGTTATTTGAAAAAACATGCACGATTTTAACCAGCAATTCATGAAAGAATAAAAAAAACAAAAAAAAAAAAACATAAAATTTATGAAGCGGATTTTATAAAGTAATTTATCACATTTTTTCATTAGTTAGGCAAAAATTATTCGGACATAATGTAATTGAATGAATAATTATTATTCGTAAATCGAATAAGTTCTTTTTTGTAAGATTTTTAAGGACAGTTTTTTAAAAAGATAATTATTTTATTTAATTTATAGTGATTGAGATTTTTAAAAATAGAGGCTTCTTCCTTTAAGTTCAAGGCAAGTGCGGATATATATTTTATATTTTCATGTGCAATAAATACTGGTTCTGCGCCGAAATGACGCAATGTGTATAATTTAGAATAATGAAACGGCGTTGATTAATGTTATGAGGTTGGAATAATAATAATAAAAAATAAAAAAAATAAAAAAAAAAATACTAAAAACTCGAAATAATCAATACGTGATAGCGAGGAGGGCTGGGGCGGGAGGGAGGAGAGAGAGAGAGGCAAAGTAAGGGGCAATGTGTATGGATGGGTGGGTTGGTGGATGGGCAGGAAGCGCGGATACGGGCGGAGGTAGGGAGGAGAGGCCGGGGAAGTGCGTCATGGTTGAAACTGGACGAAGGTGAGTTTCGAATCGAAAGCAAAGAAAGTTCGTATTTGACTTACTGCACGCAGGTCTTAAATATAGATAATGAATTGGCTTGAGCCGGGGGACTCGAGATAGAAATCGAATACGGCATCGGGTGGCTTCGTGTAAGGAGTCGCTGCTTCGTATGCCTGTATTGAACTTTCGTGTTGACTTTGACGAGTCGCGGTTACTTCAGAAAATGAGTTAGCAAACTTATATTTAAATATGTACACGGCTGTAGGAAAAATTTTTGTATTCGGGCTTATCATTTACAGTTAGCGCCCCCCCCCCGCATGCAATCCCCTCGACACGACGTTACGGCCGCTTTCTCGGCGGGCTCTCATTCGTCCCGGGATTAATTAAATGATTCTAGAGATGATCCAGAGAGACTGGACGGAGAGAGAGTAGGAGGAGGAGGAGGAGGAGGAGGAGGAGGACGAAATAACGCGCAATGACGGAGTCGAGTCGGGAAGACGAGGCTTATTATTATTAGAGAGGTTGTGTGTACGACAAAGTAGCCGAAAGGAGGATCGAAACGCGAAAGATCTCCGCGACAGAGCGCTCGTTGGGAGCGTTTGTCCCAAGGACAACGATCGTCGATCGTCGATCGACGATCGACCTTATCGAGGCAAAAACGCGGCATAATGCCGACAACAGAAGCCTTGGCGGTCGGCTGGCTGACAAGGGGCCGGCTCGTGCCCTAGGAAGCAGCCAGAGGCTCCAACTGCAGCTCGGCTCGCTGAAATGCAAGTAAGGAGGATGTGACGTCAGGGATGGAATCCGCCGGGCCCCGGGACGAAGCCAACCGCTGGAAAAGTAAGACGAGCCGGCCTCGTATCTAGCGCAAGAGCCGAGTCGTGGCCTCTCGATCTTAATATCCTAGTGAGGACGGCCGGGTGAGCGAGGGGGAGCGTGAGAGCGAGCGCGCGATCTCGGAAAGTCTCGGCAGAACGATATATATCATTTAGCGGAACGAAAGACCTACGTCAATCCCTCGGAGGAGCCCGGGGACGAATTAGCGCGAATCTCCTTTCGAATGCTGGGCGTCGCCGAACTCGAAAGCGGCGACAGAAAAGAAGCGACGGAAAAAAAGAAGGAAAGAAAAACAATAAAAGAGGGAGAGGGAGAGAGAGAGATAGCGGAGTGGAGGGTAGGCGGAGGCCGCGTGAGGCAAAGAGGGCCAGGAAGGCACGCCTCCTAGCCTCGTTAGTCCGGATCGGGGAACTCTCGAGCGGCGCGGTATGCGTGGATACGCCACCGCGGAGGTCAGCATTGACGCAAATCCATCCGCAAGTCACGTGGCGCGGGTAGAGCCACTCGCTCGCACGCACACAACTTCCCATCGCCATTCTCGTTTCTCTGTGCGCGCGGTCCCGTCTCCTTATTATATTTCACGATCCCTTGGCTCCGCCGCCGCCTTCTCATTCCGCTCGGATTTCTCCTTTTTTATTCCACGCTCCCGATCCTCTCGGGTCCCGGACGCCGAGCCCGTTCCTGGTTCAGTGGACGGGCCGCCGGGAGACCATCTCCGCATTGTTGCCGGGCTCACTTTTCCAGGCCTCTTACCTCCTAAATCCCCACCTCCTAAAGTACCGACTTTACATCGACTATCCATCGACTTCTCTTATTATAATATTCGCTCGCGCTCCCCGTACCCTTAGTCCCCCAACCCCACCCCCCGTCCTTCAGCTCAAATCGCTTTTATTATTCCAGATCGTTCGTTCGCTCCAACGATTCCTTTCCGAACGTCCCACTTATAACAGTATTAGCCCCCGAAATGCCGCTCTTTTCCCCAATCGTAATTATCACGTGTGGCCGCCACCGCCGCCGCCTCCGCCACCGCCACCGCCTCCGTAACTTTAAACTCTAGCCGCAACTCCATTCACTTACTACATTTGATGGCAATATTACAAGCGCGTGAGAAGACTCGTTTGAGTCGCGGCCGACATTATATAACCTATCGATCGGATTTACATTAAATTATTATTTTTATTCCCTTTTTCAGATCTTATTATCGAATTTTACACGAAGCAATTGATTATCTGCTTTCGCTATCGCTATCGATAAATTACAATTTTATCAATCAGCGAGTCTTTTTCTTCTATAATTTGTCTTTAATAGAAAAAAAAAAACCAAAGTCATTATTCGAATTTTCACGCAAACATTCTAAAATACTCTCGGAAAGTTTAGCTCTGTCGTTTTATTCAATGAAACATTATGCAATTAGCCAATAAACAAGGTTAAAAGTGCCATCAACAGAGACGTTGCTATTTAATTACCGCCTTACGACAAGTATTTTTTTCTTCTTCTTCTTCTTCTCCTTCTTCTCCTTCTTCTTTTTTACATAACACATCTATTTTGGTTTTAATAATGAATACACTCGTTAATATATGAAAATTAATCTTCCACGATATTCCTTTGTTTGTTTGTTTCTCTATACGCGCCTATCATAATAGATTAATCATTTAATTCCTGTCAGAATTCCTGTCTCTAGTATTTTTATTTTTCATTCGCGTCGCAATTTTGTCTAATACACAGCAACAGCAGCAGCAGCAGCAGCAGCAGCAGCAGCAAGAGCTCAATCGGCTTTTCATTAAGGCACGGATCAAATAGAATTAAATACGTGGAAACAAAGTGTGCCAGCAAGCCCTTGGGGTAGGGCAGGGCAGGGCAGGGCAGGGCAGGGCAGGGCAGGGCAGTCCTTGTACGGAGGCACAAGTAAAGTGACTGTCAAGAGCCGCGTTATCGGAGTCGGATGAGAGCCAAGGCTCCGAGTATACGATCCCTGGGTGAAATAGGCAAAGTAAACGGGAGACGGGGCCGAGTTGGCCTTAGAGGAGCAGCAGCTCCTCCTCGGCCATTAAAGTCGGCTCCTCGACGATGGCCAATTACTCGGGCCCGTCGACTGCTGCCTCGGCGATCCGTTATACAATTGTATTATTAAATGGCCAAGCGGCGAAGGTGGCTTCGCTCGCCTTGACGGCGATAAAATAATATCGAGCCTTGAATATTCTTCATGACGACTCGTCGTCGGAATAGAGCCACGAGGACATCGGGGTTCGCTACCCTCCTTTCCTATACCTATACCAATATAATAATGTACGGGCTCCCTTAATGTCCAGCCCCCTCAAACTGCTTAGTACTTATTTTACGTTATTGTCGTGCTTTTAATACGCGAGATAACAAACGCCTACCTTTCGTTGATATTTCGAAAGGATTCACTCCCACGCGTAAACGAGTATGAATGCACGTGGCATAAATTGTTGGATAAAATTTTACAAGTAATAAGGAAGAAAGGCAGTCGTTGCTAAGATCAGTTATTTATTATTCAAATTCGTAATCCATATTGTTAGGTATATTAAAATACTTTTATATAAAATAATATGTAATACACATTTACAAATATTATTATTACTTTAACAAACGTGAAATATATAAATAAAATCTTCCTTTACGTATATAATTAATCAATAACTTAATGAATAATAACTTTGAGATTCAGTCTAATATTTACATGCTCAACAAGGTTCATATCATGTACAATAACGATATAACTCTATATATATCTACAAGTACAATTCATTATAAAATTATGGCGAGACGTTAAAACAATCAATAAAAACGATACGTCGCGATCTTACGAGGAGCAGGAGCAGGGGAAGATCATTTCCTTCGATCTTTTCCTTATGAAGGAGTGATAATTTGCAACACGTACTCTAACATCTTAACCAAATCACTGTCTTCCATCCCTTCGCCCGTTGGCAATTGCAGGGATATCCTGCTCAAGGCCGCTTGAATACATTGTGGAAATCCTGCACTTCGGATTATTAATTTTCCTTTTTGATTGTTGCTTACTAACGACCACAACGTTGAGCCAGCCACTTCTATATCGGTTAGCGAGCCTTCTTTCAGCGATGACAGCATCAAATTCAAGAAATCCGCTAAACAATGCAATTAATTATCAAAGGGATGATTTTCTACTCGTAGATTCATCAAAATAAATTACAATGGCACGTACGCGGGAGTTTTATTTTATCTTACTTTAAGGTCGTATTGTCATATGAAAGGTGCATAAAATTATTTATTGTTAGTATTGTTATTATTATTATTATTGTTATTATTTTTAACACCGTGATTATTATTATTATTATTATTATTATTATTAAAAAACGGCTTGAATTTTCAGAAGATATGTATCGTAAGATAAAAAATGAAGTTGATACTAAACTTAATTTAAATCAGATTTTAATGTGTGTCTTACCAGATCCTAAAAGTCTCGGGCGATTAGCTCCGTTAAATGCTAAGTTTCGTAAAACTGACGTAGCTAAAAGTCTCGTTGCACCTGACGATACCCGAGCCAAATGTATAAGTACTTCTAAACTGTCGGTCGCCTAAAACAAATAACTTTAATTAAGTATCTAAATGATAATAAGTAATAGTGTGTGAATATTGCCAGCAGTAATCGTATCGATAATTAAATAATATTACTTTATATTATTTGTAGTCTATAATATTTACATTGAGACGAGCTAATTATTATTAATGATATTGGCATATAAGAAAATACTTTGTATTTTTTAATAATTCAGAAGCAAATTTTTACCGCTAACGATTTTTAACCAATTTAAATGTATTTAAATCCAATTTATTCCAACGATGTGGAATATTACTTATTAGTAACTTACTACTACTTACTGTACGGGAAAAGGTTGTTTTAAAGATAAAATATTTGTAGAATTTTATTCGAACCTTCTAAGTAATCATAAAGCCAATGTTTTTTTTTTTTAAATACATTTAGTATGTATAAATGAAATATACCTAAACGTTTAAGAATGCTATAACGTACATACGATCAAGATTTTTCTCACCATTGATTTTTTACACAAGCTAAAACTCAGACTTTACAGACGACTTATCAATAAATTTAATAAAGCAATTACTTATCAAGTGATTGTATAATGAATGAGATAGGAAATTGTTGATTAATATAATATACATAAAGCCCGTTACTTACCTTAGAAACAGACAATTGCCCTTCATCATAAAAAGTGAAGTCTATCAAAAACTCTAAACAATTGATTTCCACGATTTGCCAAATTTTTGTTCTTTTCGTCGTCGATGGATGAATTTTCGTAAAAAATTGCAAAAGATTACTCTGTAAAAAAAAAAAAAAAATAGAATAGTTACAGAATAGAATATATATATATATATATAAGGCTCATGTAATACATGAATAATGAATTCGTCCATGTACGTTCTATCAGATCGAATTATATATATAAAAAAAAAAACGACATATAATTTAATGAAACCAATAAGCAATTGCATTACAATAATTACCTTCGAGATCACAACACGACACTCGTGGTTGTGTATGGCATTGCGCAGAACATCAAATGAGTAATTCAATTTTTGATAATCACCATTACGAGATATGTTATCAATCTCCTTCGTAACCAACTGCACAATTACATGTATCAAGGCTACTGAATTCGGTGTTTTCCTAAGACCCACTCCAGGTGTTACAGTCGTTAGGGGCAGAGACTGAGCCGCTTTTTAATATAAAACAATTATTTTTTATTCATTTATTCGTTATTATAAATATTATTATTACGAAGTCATTTATTTAATAATATTCGTGTTTACTCGCGCGCGCGTGTATGAAATTTTGTTATTATTAAATGACCTTACGATTGTTTTTTATTAAATTATTAAATTTAGAAATTAGAAGTATTATGAATAAAATAATTTAAATTAAGGATATTATGTAATGCACAAATTGGCATAGTCAAAGAGATTTACCCTCCAAGCAATTAGAAGTAAATGTTGATATTAATTTTAAACTGGTGATCAGAGTTTTTTTATTCAATGACATGTAGGCCCATAGTTTGTGAATAATATCAGCCAATCCAGCTATAGCAAAAATTTGTTTTGCTTCAGTACAATCGTACATGAAGTTCATCATTAATAAGTAAATTGAGTCCAACTCTTGTAACAACGGATGAATCTATAAAATAAAGAGGAATATCAAATATGAATAATTACTTTAGTTGTTAAAGAGTTGCATAAACATTAATTTTTTTTTTTTATTTTGTAACGTAATTTAGATAAATTAAGATGAAAATAGTATTGATTTGAAGAAATACAGATATAGATGAATTCTATTATTACTTTTTGACCATGATCTCCTTGACATTTGTACGCTTGAACTGGCATCGCATTAATTTTAACATACATTTCTTTTAAAAACAATAAACAAGTATTTGGAAAGTTTTCTGAAATTGCAGACTTTTTTGCTTCCATCGATATGCAGAGTAAATTCGTAAGAGCGACTGTTATAACGTCTTTATCACACGACTGCTTACTTTTTTTCAGGAACTTAGTGTAGGCATGGGCTATAAACAGATTTATTAATACTTTACTCATGTCGGCACCGATATATAATACAGCGTCTGTAGCAACATTCTTGACTTGACTTTTAGGGTTCTCGATTGACTTTGCACCGCTTAAAACTTTCGATGTACCCATTCGATAAGTGTTATTCCAATATTCGTTCGATTCGAACGCCTCTTTCGTATCTAAAATATCTTTTATTATCGTAGTTCTATTTTCCTCGCATTCCTTTTGCATTTCCAGGGACAGAAGGAACGTAAAGAAGCTAAGGGCACTTACTCCAAAATCGGACTTGGAGAATTTTATTATATTGCATATTGTCTTAACGAAAAATTCAGTCTGGCACGTTTCTAAGGCTATTTGAATAGAATCAAGATGCTGATTTTCCGTTATGGATAAGCATACTAGAAAGTTGAAAATTTCAGTACATAACTGATTGCGTAGGTGAAGCAGTCTCGCCGTATTAATAACTGAAAATGTCAAAATGGTTATTGCACACGCATTCAGGGTGCACCGACAGAAAATACTTACAATATAAGTCTTTGTTTATTAAGTTAAATAAGTGACGGATAAATTCTGCGGAAAATGTAACTATTGATGCAAAATCTGGACTGTGGATAATGCACTTTGAAAGTACGGTACACAAATTTGTATACATTTCTATGACGCTACAGTAATGTTCCAAATTACATTCTCCAGATATAGTTTTAGGAATGTCATCGAAGCAGCTGCAACGATTACATTTATTTAATATGGAAATTTATAATAAGAGAGATAATTAATATATATATACGTAAACTTACCCTATGATATATTTATGTAGGGAATGTTCAAATATTTCATGAATTACTTCGTGTTCTCCGATATCGATTAAGTTATTCAATAACAAACACAAAGTAGAAATTAAAGTTGGAGTAGCAATGAATTGCATTTGGTCTTCATTATCAGTGATATCAGAATCTCTGGGTGAATCTGAAAGAAAATTTAATAGATACATAGTTACACTTAATAGTTTACAATAAAATTATTTATTAATCTATACTTTCTAAAAAAAAAAAACGTTCACACAATTACTTACATCTTTCGAAATCCTCAGCACAATTGTATAAGTAATAAACAGTCTTTGGTACCATTGAAACAGTTGTACCTGAACGACTACTTGTTACCGATTGCATTTGAGTGCCCTCAGATTCAGAGTTTTCAGATATTTCCGGATCTAAAGATGATTGCATATAACAATTTGAAAACATAACAGCAATTTCGTGGTAGGTATTATGTTCTTTAACGTATGATAGCATTGCTCTGGGTTTCAATTCATCAACCTCAAATAAAAGAAGATTATCACTTAATTATCAAAACTTATGAATAATTTTAACTTTACAAAGTCTTATGGCATAAAAAATACGATATTATGATAAAATTCTTAAATAAATAAAATATTACAAAATTGATTACAAAGGCTATTTGCATGCGTGAATGCTTTTTACGTACATGTGTTTATAATAATTACTTGCATTCTCGTAAATGAAAAAAAGGAAACGAATGTTTTCTAATTAGAAGATTAAAAAAAAAAAAAAAGAATAAATAAGGGCTAAAAATTACAATTTCCGCTATATATTCTCGATAATTTATCATCGAAGTTTTAAACATTGTATTATAAATCATATTTTATGATTATATAAAATTCAATTATATTTCTTTAAGGAATTTATTTGAAATTTATGCAAGAAAAGTACCGTTCGATGATCAAATGTAAAATTATTATTAATAAAAGAACTAAGCATATTTTGAATATTACTTGAATTTAAAATGTAAATTGACAATCAATACAAGGAATTTACATTGTTTTATATCTATAATTAAAATTACTATCGCAGTTAATAAGAATATTAATAAAATATTTGCTTTTTAAAAGTTTTAGAAATTAATATCCGTCTCAGTGAATTTTACAGAATTTCTAATGAAAACTGCATTAAAATAACTTTCTTGACAGGTAAGCTTACATATTGAAATATTAATGTATTTGAATTTTTAATTAAATTGCTCAGTGCGAGACAGGCTTCTTCTTTAACGATGCAGGATTCTTCTTGAGCGTTTATAAAATAGAGGAGCGAATGGCAGAGTCCGGCCGGAGACGCGTCAATTGCATTAAGAAGCTGCACCGCCGTATGAGGGCCGTTAATTAAATTTCCTAGTAATTGCAATCCAGAGGCACGCACCAATGGATCCCGGCTCTTCCATAGTGCGGGTAGCCAACTCAAGAGCTGTCCTTCCTGGTACCAGAATTTCATCCATTGCTAAAGAACATTTTTATGAATTCGTATGTGCACGTCACTCATTTCATTTCGACAAACAGATAAACAATATTATACATCTGATATTTACATTTTTACTTAAATGAGTTTGCATTTGGTGTAATATATGGTTTAAACATATTATACAGTCTCTGGTGATGGTTAGTCCCATGAAACTAACCGTTCCTTCTCGATGAAATGACAATATCAGCTCAATCAAAGCATTTCCAATCGATAGTAGTGTATCATTATGGCTTTTCCACTCGCATTTTCCAATTACATAAGTTAATGTAGATAATACCCAATCCAAAAGTGCTGAAATATAAATGAAAAGTACCTTTGCCTAAAACTTTTTCAATTATCGTTTCGATAAATTAGACCAAAAGTCCAAAAAGACAGTAACAGAGACAAAGCTTGGACGCTTTCTATATTACCTAAATTATAATACTCTCCGTAGAATAAATTCGAGACCGCGAATTCAACGAAGCTGATCCATGAAGATTTTGTCTCGTCATTTTCTGGCTCATCAATCATCGAGCACGCGCGAGCAAGTTTAAATATAGCCTGATGAATATTTTCACTACCTTGTTCGGAACTGTGCAACCATTCGCCCAATGACTTCATCATATTTTTTATAGCTTTACAAAGCCACTTACTTTCTTCTAATTATTATAAAAATTACGTGTATTATTAATAAAATGTATTCAGCTTCGTGGAGCATTGAACCATTATTAACTTCAAATTAAATATTTACCAGTACTCGCTAATTTTATGTACAGATTAAGAAAATTAAGGACATTAACAAATAATTCATGATCTTCGTTATTTGTCGGATAGGATTGCAGGAAACGCTCAAAAGTATTGGCCCACGAAAGTTGCAGTATATTTTTCAAATTATCATGATTCAATAATTTACTCAACTTTAAATATCTGAAATGCACAACGTATGATTAGCATATTAAAAATCATCATAATACTTCAGCATTTCGTATTACATTATGTATTACATTACTAGGTAATCCATTGCGCACGTCACTCCTTTATGAGTAACAGAATTTTGAATATTAAAAAGCTGCTGTTGCGAACAATTGTGCAGCGATGTGTACAGTAGGCAGGCAAATTCAGTCTCTCGAATCATCAAAGTTTCCGTAATCATCGGATCATTTACATCGTCCCATTTTTTCCAAAGCACTTTCTGCCCACCGTTCCATTCCCAAGCCCAAAATTGTCTAATAAATCCTAAAGCGATTGGGTTACTTCTATGTAAAACTGAAAAACAAAAAAAAAAAAAAAAAAAAAAATTACGAAATAATATTGAAGATGATGACCAAGTTAAAAAAGTTAAAAAAATATTATATAAATATTGTTCATTTACTTGAAATATCCGAGCGTCTGTTGAAACTTGTTTTCCAGTGTGCCTTACATGCAAATGGCAGTCTCATATTGGTTGTTACTAAACATGGTAAAGAAATACTATACGGATTATCAGTAGTTTTTTCTGGGAGCTTTATAATAAATTCGTTATACAGCAGCAAAGCGAGGACGTGTGCAGCATCCATTTTTAAGCTTTCATTATTGGGATAAAGAAATAAACCTGATGGTAAGATAAAATTTGAGTTTTAATTTATAATTTCGAATAGTTGGATGCAAGCAATGCCACTTACTTCGCATGATATTATAATAAATGTCAATTCTATCGGATAAGTCCATCCGTATTGAGGATTCGGAGGACACAAGAAGTTTTAGAATTGTCACGACTGAAATTACAGAATCCGGATAATTGACAAAATCTCGTTCGATCTGCAAAACCAAGGCTTGTAAATGCGTACGTAATTTTGTTAGAATTTACCGAAACTTAATGAAAAAGTAAATTGGCATTTACCAAAGCTTTGGAAAATATATCCAATATTATCGGTAAACCATTTTGTGCAATAAATATTTTGTGTAACATAGGGTCGGATAACATGACACTGACTTGAACCAATGCTGATTTTTTCATTTTTGGTTCAACATTCGGCGATTGTAGCATTTCGAGCACAGAAATCAAAGCATTTTTCTATAAAAATTATTTTCATTCGTAATTGCAAGAACGTAATCGCTAATATAATTGTTACGTATTTTAAATTTATAAGTAAATAACCTGATAATTTCCCTCGGATCGTTTTGTACACGTTTGTTTGTCAAACACGCAGATGGAGCCGAGAGGAAGATCGTGTAAGGACGTTAATCGGGGTAACTTCTGCATTGAATTTTCCTCTTGCGAGAGCAGCCAAAGCAAACGGCAAATTATTTCATTTCTGATGTCAGCCATGGGGGAGAACAAGAGTCTGATATTACCTTTCACGACCTGTATAATTGTAATGGATTCGGATAAAACATTATATACTGGAAATATCTAATACAATGTATGGTAATTACCTCTAAAAGTGGGAGATTCATATTGCCAGAGACATCGGGATCTAACATTTTTATAATACATTTGCCTAACGAGGATGTTGAATGGGAAAGACAGGCTAAAAGAGGTAAAACTGGAATTATAACTTCTAAAAGCTTAGACCATCCAAATTCAGTCAACTGTACTTTTCCTTTTAACAAAAATAATAAAATATCTTCTGCCATGTCTTTTATCTAAGAATTACAAGAAAATATTTAGATATTTAACTCGTGAAATTCCCTAAATTTTCTTATACCTTTTGATTTTCGTGCGTAGTACCATGACAAATAATCTCCGTTAATACAGTGGAATCGAATAAAAATATTATATGTTTCCAATTGGATCTACAATTTTTAGCATCTAAAATTGTTGTAACTAGTAAATGACACTCTGCGTACATTGCTTCTTGTATATCATCGTCATTATGAGCAAGCATTGACAATAATACTTTTGTTGTCATCTCCTTTTCTTCTTTATTTAATTTATACCTTTAAAAGAAATTATTACAAATGTATAAATTTAAACGACATAAGAGAGTTACATAATTGATTTTACACAATATCACTTACGCATTTTTATTCTGTGCTACATTTATAAATTTCTTAATTAGTTTTAAATTTTTATGATAAAGTAAACTAAGCTTTGACAAATAGATTGTTTTTAATTCTTCAGAATAAGTTTGAGTCCTTAAATCTTTCATTAATTGAATAGCAGCTTTCATTGATTTAATTACTAAACGAGTTTCGTCTAATAATTTAACGGTTTCGCATTCTACTGTACCATGAAATTTCTAAAATGGAAAATAATTTCTCAATGATCTTAAGTCAATGTACATTGAATGTAATTATTTTTACAGAATTAATCAATTACCCGAGCGTATTCCTGTAGTGTGACGTGTACAGAAGGATACAGCAAATACAGTGGAGCATCCATTATAGCCGTACAAATAGACAACTTCATTTTCTTTGGTATGATTCGGTCAGCTAATTCTAATGGTACAATGTTACTAATCAACTTGACCGTTATCCATAAAAAATATATATATGTAATTCTATTATAATCAACACTATTAAACTCGCCAAAATAATCTAAGATTTCGCTTAATAATTCAAGCAAAATTTTTACATTCTGATGAATTTTTAAGGCAACGTTGTCATTACAAAACCAGACAGTCGGCATCACACTTGTAATGAATAAATCTAATAGCTCATAAGCTAAATCTGCAATGTATCTGACTAATTTAAGTGGACAAATTGGGTCATTTGGAATACTTAATAATTTAAGAATGTTTATTAAAGTTTCTGTACAATAAAATGGTATATACATTTGTTGCATACGCAGAACTGCATCATCTGCATTGTCTATCAAATTAGTATGATTACTAGTTGGTCTCTGAAAAATTAGATTAACATAATTATTAGATTTACGAAATGAAAGCCCTCTTTGTATTATTATTAACGAACGCATTATTTTCCTACCGTTTGTTGATATTGATCATAGTTTTGATCGCGAAGTTCACCCTCTGGACTATCCCTTTCTTGTGTCAATATGCAACCTTCATTTTCTAAATTCCTCATTAATATCTATGTAAACAAGTATAATATCAACATAAATAATTTCTAAAAAATTTGTAAATAATTTGTAATAGTTATATTACCTTTTGAGCTTTATGCGCAATGCTAGGATCACAATAATAATATATTCGAAATCTAAGAGATCGAGTAAGTTTATCCAAAGCTTTTAATATCGCTATGATTAAATTTTGTGACTCTGGATTATGTTCATTTTTATATTCTTGTAGAAGAGATAATAAAATCTATTAGAGTGTCGATTAATAAATTGAATTAATAATATTTATATTATAAAAATGAAAAAATGAAAAAACTACGTTACATTAACAGTATTTGGTCTATGAAGAAAAACTTCGGCAGGAAAATCTTGTAACATAATATTTGTGATAAACTGGCAACTTTGCATTTTCACAGCAACATCAATAGAATTACTTAATGAATCTTCCAATGCTGCGAGAACACCTTTATCAGAAGAAGCTAATAATTGCCAAGGCATAATTAACCATTTAACGCTGCTCTCTGATCTCCTTGATATTACAGTACCATCTCCATAATTCATGGTTAAATCAAATGGTATAGAGCTAAATACATTTATATTTATAAATAACTATAAATAATAAAGGCATAATTTTTCAATTTCTAAGTAAATAAGGATTTATTCACATACCTGTCTAATGGAGACATGACAGTAGCGTTATTTGATTCTAAGGTACCATTTTGTTGTTGGGTATTAGAAATACTTTCATAGCTATCACAAATAACTGTTGGGGTTTCCTATAAAAAATGTTAAAAATAAATGAAAATATCAATAAGATTTACTTAATAAGAAAATACATACATCAAAGTTTTCAATAAATTTTTCAGGGTTCAAAGCAATTTCTTCCATCAAATTCAGTTTGTCATGCCATTTAGAATTTAATTTTGCTCTTAAATCTCGCAATTCATTTTGAAATCTTAATATACCAAAAGAGTTCAGATAATTACCATTGCCATACTAAAAATAAAATTAAAAAAATAAGTTGAAGTGGTATTAGTTGAAATGTTACATTAATTAAATAAGTAATTTACCTTCATTAATTGTATTAATAAATCCAAAACTTTTTCTTCTTCAATAATAGGTTCAATAGAGAACCAGTTAAAAAGCTTGAGAAACAATTCCTTTTTGACAGCATTGCAATCGCATTCAAAACCAAGTTTTAACTTAGAGATAATATTTTCTAATGCCCTTAGACGAATTTCATTAATTGGATGATCTTAAATGTTAAAATTAAACAAATAAAGCACATGAAAACAAACAAGTGAAGTATACATAGAAAATTAGAATGATAATTAATGAAAGAGAAATACACTGAATTAAAGAAAAACTTTAACTGTATAATGTGACATTAAACGTACCAAGTTTTTTTGTATGAGCCGTCGATATAGTTGATAAAATAGGCATTTTTTATAAAAAAAATGATTTGACGTTTAGGTTAAAATTATGACATTTCGTTCACGGTCGCAGATCCAACACCTATTATCAACAAATCCAAAAGCAAACATCAGCTAAATGTTCCGTAATGTGTGCATTCACAAAATCCTCTCATTTCCGAATATTTATATCCGAGCAAATAAATAATTTCATAGGCTAGCCTCTTCCTTATCGATAATCAAGATTTTTTTGCATCCAAACAACTCACTCCCTGTTCTAAGCGTTTTCCCGCGTTGTTATGGTTCTCCCAAATGATGCAAACACATGCGCTACGCGCATGCGCCGTTCCCCCTCCACGCCTGCCCTCCCAAAAACCTTTAGATAATATTAATTACGACGGGGAGGAGCGTCCAGTGAATTTTTTTACCCCCAGCAGAAGTTCATTCGCCCGTTCGCATTGGGCATAGAAGAATTCGGCCTCCCTTGACGCCCCCTTTCCCCGGCCCTTGCACCTAACTAAGGAAGTATCCGGTTTACGGATACTCGAGTGATTCAAAAAAATCCGAGAACGGCTGCCAATCTGCTGGAACCCCCCGCTCCCTTCCCCCGTCCCGGGCCGCGACAGGCAGCTGTCCGACACATGCCATTCGTGTAACGAAATCTCGAAGCGAGGGCTGCATTATGCAAATGCAATCACTGTACGGCGAGGGGGGGAGGGGAAGGGGGTCCGACTGCACAAGCTTCACCACCCTCTTCGTATTGTTATGTATTGGTATTGGTGGGCTGAGTCCAGTGACCCGCAGGCGAAATCACCTCCGCTGCTCAACGTTAATGCACGTTCCTCAAAACGTATTTTTAAGTTTCCTTAAGGTATATATTTTTTTTTTTTTTTTTTTTTTGTTTATATTTCTTTTCATTGTTTTATCGAAAACCGCAATGACATTTTTTACTTATATATATATATATATAATATAAAGCGCGTTGGCCGTTTCTCTTTGGGCAATTCGAACTTCATAAGAAGCATCAATGCCTTCTCTTCTCGTATTCTTAATGCTCTTTATTAAAAGCATTTTTCTAATTAAAGGTTAAGGTAATCATTAATTATTTTATTAAAAGTGGGACATAAAGGTAGGCGTTTTAAGAAAATTAGAAATTTACGTTAAATATATAATGAAACGTATGGATGTATCGTAAATTTTACTTTTTTTTTTTAAAGCGTGAAGGATATCAGCAATGTCTTCCTTTATCTGTATATTTTCAAGCTGCAATCGTTCGGCTTTAACGAAGCGAATAAAGAGTTAAGCAGTACTGCCCACGGGACGGAAGGACTGGGTGTTAAAATGAATAGAAAACGTTTTTCAAAACGCAAACATGTTTATGTATTTATTTGTTTTGCCATACATAATTATCGACAGGAATCCCATAACCGTGTATAATGCAGAAATAATAACGGCTGAAATATCGAGCGACAATCGTAACTTTTATTTTACACGCACTATTCGTTTCTTTCATTTTTCTTTTATTTATTTATTTATTTATTTATTTATTTATTTTGTTATTTATATATTTTGAATATTTTATTATTATTTTTTTTTTATTTTTTTTTTTTAAATATTTTTTTATTTCTTCTAAACATACACATCGTCATTGAAGGGAAATCGAACAATTGAACCACAATAATAAGCCGGGCGGCGCATTTCTTATTATTATAGATTCATATAATCAATCATTATGTGTGCACTCCACTGAAAAAGGTATTTTGAATATTCAGAACTGATGAAAACTTTCGGGACGAGCTCGCGCGCCAATTTCAGCTCGATATAAAATACGTGATATATTCATAAGTGCGAGTAATGTATTCATCGTTATCATTCGAAGGTCTACTCGTTTTTAAAATTTTCCGCTTCATTGTCCCTCCCACCCATCCTCACTCTTTTCTATTTTCTTTTTTTTTCAATATTATTTTACAACTCTTCGTGGCGCACAAGCTTCCTTAAAAAATGTTCATTAACACCGACAATACATATGTATATTATTTAACTGCATACAAATGTACAAAACATATTTTATATCACTATGCTCGATATAATATTAATATTACAATATTAATATAATGACACACAATGTACGTATATTTTAAATATTTTCTTTTTACTATCGCTATACTCTCGGATGTTTCACCGTCACGCCGTTTCATTGCCTCCTTTATAAACAAACATCGACAGATTAATTAATATTAATGTATTATTTGTAGAAAAAGGCGTTGATAGCCTTTGCTGTGAATAAAACGACTCTTTGGCCGAATAAGCAGTAAGTGTAACGTAATTTCGACTTAGTCAGTCTTGGGAGCGATGATGTTTTTTTCCCTTCGGCCAAAATAAGAGAAAAATAAATGTAAAAAAAAAAAAAAAAATAAAGGTCTAATCGAGTGGAACGACTCAAGTCCCTATCCCGATCCAATTATTGCCCAGAACCAATCTTACGGCGCGTCTGGTGATGCATCGAGAGAATTACAAAACAGTACATACAAAAGTCAGAACAACGGCTGCTCGCATTACAACAGTCGATCGCATTGAGTCGAAACGAATGCAATGGCGTAAAACCCAAAACACACATATGCACGCATTATACAAAATATTCATAAATAATCGTAGGGATAAATCGTAATGGCGCTATCGTTGTTGTCCTTTATTTGTTGTCTCAAGTCGAACGCCGTGAGACCTATTTTTATTTTTTTTCTTTCTTCTCTTTTTTTATGTAAATTGCTTGATTTTTGTCCTTACAAAGGTTTTCTATGACTGAATTATATTCTCGCTTTCCCGGCTCGAAAAAAATCATTATTCGCAATGTTTTTAGCTAAATTATTATCATTCCTGCACTGAATTACTAAATAAATATTCGCTGGAACCTTCTTTACCACGGGCTGTACGTACATATTTATTGTTGCTGTTGCTATTGTTGTCATTGTCATTGTTGTTGTTGTTGTTGTTGTACTTGTTTTTATCTTAACGATATAAAAGCAAATGTTAGCCATAAAAAATGTTACACTTTATAACGAAGAGGGAGAGTTTAAGGTGTTTAATTGTTTTACAACGTTAAATGGCCTTGTAATATTGCTTTATGACGTCTTAATTTATATTGCAGCCTTTACAGCATCTTTTACTTCCCTTTCTTTTATAAACGAACAGCATTTTCACAATTTTAACTTTTAATGTGCATTATTGTGCATGGGTTTGAGTTTTTTTTACAAAAATCTTTTACAAATCTTAAACAGACAAGGACAATAATTCGAGTAATCGCAAATGAACTTTTAATATTTCTTTTAAATTAATAACATTCTAATTTTTAATCTCGCCTCTATAAATACATTATTATTATATTATTAATAAGCAAAGAAAAGGATGCGCACCTTGTTGACCTTCGAGGTGAAATAACGAAAGGAATTAATTTTATAACGATTGCATGAGGTCGTACACGTTTTTTTTCCCCTCAAATTTTCAATCGAAGGTGGAAAAATCTTCTATTCGTTCCAGTATTTACTAACAGAACATCAATAAAAAGTTACGGGATGTGCTCATCGATTGTACTGTGGAGGTACAATAGGTACAAACATACGATTCTCTGTATTCAGGTAAAACTGGATAATGCGCAAAGCTTTGACCGATCAGTTTGCGCTTTTCATCATACGCTAACTAAAACATACACGCGAGGAACGTTTGCATTATTTTTGTAGCTTTTATTGAGCCTCGTCTGAGTTTTCATTGTACTCGTCTGTACGTATGTATGAAGAAGCCATTTCTTCGCGATTGGCCAAACTCGATTATTCGATTATTACTTTTATTATATAACTGCCGGGCGAGTTTGTTCTTTTATTGTGAAAAATTTTCGGATGCCAATATTTTTATTTCCACTTAATTCTCTTTGCCGTAGGTTATTACGGTGTAAAAATCCGCTAAGCCTCGTATCTGCGATCGCGGTTTGAAATTTAATTCGGAATATTTATCTATTGCCTGCGCTTTATCTATAACGATTGAAAAAATAATACCTACGTAATGCTTACGAATTTATATATTTTTCAAGGCATGGCTACCCCGGTAGAGTTATTGGCTATAATACTGACTTACTTTTCACGTAATGCTGACTTGCCTTTCCTCGACGTATTAAACGATACGAAAGGTTCATAAAAATAGCTTCGCTTAGATATCAGCTAAAAAAATCTTAATATTTCAATGACTTTAAACCGAGTCGCTCTCTCTCTCTCTCTCACTCTCTCATTTAATGCACATTCTTATATTAAAAAGAATAAAAATTGAAATATTAATGTCCAGTGATGGAATCTCTATTAGTGGAGTGAGAAGCCAAAAGAAAATCATAAAATGTTGATATTATTTTTAATTCATTCCGTTCAGCGATACTATAAAACTAAACACTATAATTCTATATATTCGCATGAATATATTCAATGTACCGGAAAATCTACCTTAACATTTATCCGACACAATTCTTATACATGAATGTAAATAGCTAATCAAACTTTAAATTTATTACGTTGCACTATATTATTCATGTTTTATCATATCGGTTATGAATCGCCAGCTTTTGTTTCTAAAATTAAAGGACATTTATTAACTCGCTCAATTAACTGCTCCTACGAAATTTTCGTATAAATAATAGATAAAACGTCAAATGCTTTTAATGGTTATAGCGAGGAAATTATGCGTAAGTTTAAAACGAAAATGTTCCCCTGTGAATGAACGAACGAAAAATTTGATCATCGTAAGCGATTACATTAGAGTTGAATTAAGGTTAATTTGGAATTTTACAATTAATTTGTTTAATTTTAAATCGGCTTGGCGGATGGAATTTTCAAATTAATATGCGATCACTTTGTATAGAATAAATGGTTAATTACGGGTTAAATACGTGTACGCTCGCGAAGCTAGTAGAGATATTAAAGAAAAAAAAACAAAAAAAAATCCTTATTCGTGTAATTGAAGGGAGGCGAGTATGACGTATTGGTTCCACGCAGCTCTGCAGATATCGATGCACGTAAAACGCTAAAGAAATGCTTGCTATCAGTAAAAGCCTAAAAAATCTTGGAAAGACACTCAAGAATATAAGAAAGCTTCGGATAAAAATCGAGTTGTTGGCTTTATTAGTGGAATTATTCCCGGAGGGCGAACGTAATGTATTGCTTTAGTATTGCACTTTACGTTCTTAATATGTGTCGATCCCCTCTTTATCAGTGGCAACCATTCGCATGATAAAGAGAAATTTTGTTTAGCTCTCGGAGGCGATTGGACACGTAAGGAACCGCCACGTGCAGCAACGAAACAAAAGAAAGCGGATTTTATTTAAGAGAAGTAGGTAGTCGTAAATTCGATTTTCTTTTATTTGAATTTTCGAAAGCAAAGCCGCTACCTCCACCCACCAGCCCCCTCCAGCCCCCGCCAACCCTCGCCCGACAGCTCAACAATAGCCGCGACCGTCGCCTGTCTGGGCACTCCGGCCCCTCCAAGACCAGAATATTGATATATTCTTAAAATTGTTGTTTTAACCCGGTAAAAGCGACACGTTCTTTATTCTTATTGCAAATCAAACCCTCAAATGCATTTTCCTTCCCTCGCAATACCTTTTTCCTTATTCTTCCCCTCTTTCTTTTTCTTATTATTATTATTTGTTTCTTCAAAGCCCGCGAAACTCGTAGGCTGAATATTGGATAAATAAATTTGAAATAAATTTGAAACCGCAAAGCACGTCCATAATAGGGAACTTAAAAGATAAACTGTATTGCATTTCAAACAGAATTCAGCGGTTCTTGAGAAGAATAAAAATATGGATAACAAATATTATGAGTTAAATCGTGGAAAATGTTCATCTCTCGTCTGTATTTCTGCGGATGTAGACAAGGAAGCCGTAAAGTAGTAAGAAGGCATTTGTCAATTTATTTAAATTCTCGGATAAAGATATCGAAGTAAGCCAGAGAGAGAGAGAGAGAGATAAATAAACAAGAATAACGGAATTACTAATGGGCGTTTTAAACCTTTTAGATACAATTACGTGGCCGAAAAATGTTATTCCATCAAACGGCTTGGCGATTAAATGGAGGCGAATCAGTATTTGATGAAGCCGCGATTGCCCGCCGATCTAACTAACGGCATGCGAGCGTTTCGTATCTGTAATTCAAACGTCAATGGTAAAGAATAAAACGACCGCAGCTCGTCACATTTCAAAGACGATACGGGGCTAATAAGAGAGGGGGGCAGATGGTGGGGGAGATGAGAGAGAGAGAGAGAGAGAGAGAGAGAAAATAAAATTGGTCCTTCTGGGGAACGTGATTCAGAGTGGAAAACAATTGTATGATAATAGGTGAATTGCTTGTTCATATGCCCGTTCCTAATCCCAACCACGAATTTTCTTATCTTCAAAAATCCCGAATCATTTTCTAATCATTAGCGCTTATAAAAATTTTCCGGGTGCCGTGAAATGCTTTTTAAACAAAACGAGGGCATAGCGTGTAGTTACGCAGGACGTGAGTAGCGAATTCCTCCTTACATACGATATAAATAATTATTCCGTATAAAGGCTGTTTTACTTACCTTTACTTTTTCCATATTTTTCCTTTTAAAAAGTCTTTTTCTCCGAGAAACGGCTATCTAATGACTGCTTTTTAAAACGTTTAGAGAAGCGATTTAATACTTATCCAAGGCTTATCCCTTTATCTAGATCATTAAATTTTATATACATCGCGAATTTCACGGGGAACACATATTCTTTTCATAAAATTTTAATGCCTTTAATCAGTTATTAAGAAGCAAGTTCTTCCAGACGCAATTGATAGATCAATATATTAGATGCTTATGTACTTGAAATTAATCGTCTACTCGTAAATATATTTAGGGGATAGACACTTTTCATTACCGCTCTGCGTTATTATGAACTATTACTATAAAACATGATTTCAACATTGTTTACAACATTTTTATTTTCTTTTTATAGTCTACGCATACTGCAAGGTAGTAGTAGTATATACGACTAATACTAATTAATAATCACAAGATCAAAGGTAAACATCAATTCAAAGGGAAATTTGAGATATTGCATAGAACGTTACACGTGATTAATAATAGGAAATATTTTTCAAACCCCCCTCCCCACCAACCCATCTACTTTAGCGGGGGGTTTGCGAATGGAAAAATCTGTAGTATTAGTAAGATAATATCGCCGATTATTTACAGTTGCAGTCGAAGCGTGAAGATTGCGGGCTTTCAAAGGTGAATCCCATGGGATGTTTGATCAATAGAAGCCAAGAAGACGAGAATAATACATGCACGTAGGCTTAGATATATAGATATACATATATGTATATAGATATTGAGTGGAGAGTTCACAGGGTCGCATAAGCGAGATTTTTAAAATGAAATTTTGAGGAAAATACTTCAAGTCCGTGTAAACAAGTGACCATCGTATGCAGCAATAGTTAACACGAAGTAAACGAAGTCCTACTTTTATCAAGTGCTAATCTAATTCTATTTTATGAAACATGGCTAATTTAAAAATTTTATAAAAAAATCTTTAAACGAACCTAACCTACCGCAGAAATAAAGTGATAGATTAGTACATTAATTATATTACGCCGTACAAGTTTTTTTGTTCTGGTTATGGAGGAATAAAGCTTGATTAAAACCTTTGATATCGAGATGTGAAAGAGCTTTTTATCTACTTTTGTCTACTCGTGCAAAGTGTCAACATTGTATATGCAGTTAAACAATTTATTACAGAGGACAATCGAGACAGTTTTCTTTTTTATATAATTAGAAATTCAATTTTAGGGCAAAAGGTCGAAGAGGACCCTGACGCAAAATCTTCTACTTCGTTAGAAAATATGAATATTTTACTACGATCAAACGCACGATAATCTAATAATGCCCATTTCATGAAAGGGCAAGCAGAGAGTTGAATTTTTAATAGGAATTTTTAGCGTCGTAACAATTAGATAAACAAATATTAAGAGCTTTAAGAGTAATATTAATTAGGTTTGCCTTACCGTGCAAATTTAAAAGTTATGAATCTCCGTGACTCGCAGAGAGCTTCGAAAATACTCGGGGGCAATGAATTGAAAAAATAACGGAAAGTCGGAAGGTACAAATATTGTAACAAATATGCCTTTTTAATTTAAGGCTAATGATGAGGTCGAGGAAAAGTTTTCGGAAAGTCCATGTAATTTCCAACATGTTATTGCAATGAAGGGAAAAGTCGAGCGCAAACATTGAAATCTTCATGTACCAATAAAAGCTTAGGAGATCTTTAGTCTCATTTAGACTAAAGATTAGTCACTTCCGTTCCTTCGTACTATATACTTACTATCTAGTTACTTTTGTTTGTTCGATACCTATTTCATATATTTACTTCCGTTCTCCAGCGATGCTGCTTTTTTCTTTCGTATGTGCATGTATTTTCATTCGCCAATGCGACTCGCATCTGCGTTCTTTTTGTACAATAATGTATGAATATAAACTTTCGCGTTTTAATTTCTCTATTTACACAATACACGTATATAATATAATAAAATTTAAATGTATATACGCACGGATGCATATGTACACACACGAGCGCGCGCGCTCACACAGGCATACATATGATACAAGTGTATATTATACGCCTTACAGTATATGATGTATATTGATTCGAGTATGACTCATATAATGTATATAATGTATATAATGTATAAGTTTATATAACTTTCTTTATAATATATTGATATGTACGAGTAGTCAATGTATTTCATAACTTATTATTTAATCCTCTTATTATATTGTAGACTTGATGTCCTTTAAACTAGTGATATGTATTATGAATTCAGGAAGTCGCAATGGAAAATGCGTATTGATAATTTATAATTATTTTTATTAATGCTTGCACACGTAGTTTTTTAATATTTGTTATTCACTATTATTAGCTATATAATTAAAAATTGGTTCATATTTACAATTAAATTATTTTAAATATTGGATAATTGTAATATTTAAGTCTGCCTTTTCTTTATCTATTTATTTTCTAATTATTAACGAAAGTTCTTTACCGTTAGAAAATTATTTTTTTACCAGTTAAACGAAACCGTTTTACGGGATGGAATACCATTTCATTAAATATTGTAATAAGAAGTTTGATATTACGTGCTCGTATTTTTTTTTATAATAATAATAATAAAATAAAAAAAATTATAAAGTCGTGTTATATTTTACGGTTAATAAGAAATTAATTCTAAAATTTATTTTTATATATTTTGATCGAGAACGTATGCATTTAAATATTAATATCATCAAAATGTAATTTTGAATAAAAATTCCTAAAAAGAAGACTTATTCTTAATAAAATGAATACAAGAATCTCAAGATATTTTAGATTGAAAATATAACGTAATATTAACATATAATAAGACATAAATTATAAATATAATCATCAATTAAGAAGCTAGATAAATTAATATTAACCTATATTATTCAAACTCGTTACAAATTTCGAGGAATCGAAAACTTTTATTGTATATTATGTTGTAATTTTGACAAGAAATGTTTTAATTATAAATGCATATAAAATTAATAGCATATTAAAATGCTGTCATAATTATTATTTTATAATGTTGAAGTATTTTTTTGCAATCGATTAGAGAAAGACAGATAGATAGAAAAATAGATGGATAGATTAAGAGAGAGAGAGAGAGAGAGAGAGACAGAGAAGTTAAAATAAAACTTATGTTATAATTATCGTAATATTATCGAATTGAGATTCTCAAAATTTTGTATAAATTTTAAAGTTTCGATCGTGAATAATTTTTTAACAGACATTAACTTCATATCTCATGAGTTGGCAAAAATAATTAAAATTTAAAAGCTATCAATTTCTAAAATCGACCAGCTTTACTTTTGTCGATATTTTCAATTTTATTATTTTAAAAAATATGAACTCTGAGGTTTTTTTTCTTTCAACCCCTCAATAATAATTTAATAATACGCATAAATATTCTTACGCTAATCAGATTTTGTGATATGTATCGTTTAGTGGATCACCGATATCTTCTTAATTTAATTACTTATAATAATCGTAGCTCCGCTTCGTGCATATATATATATATATACTTATACCGAATATTTTCTTAATTTGACGATAAACGTGTAAATCAATTCTTATAGGTTAATGATAAATTTCATTTAAAGTTATTTATGTAATCGATTAAAATTCTTAATTTCTTATTATAAAAAATACTTTATTATTACTCACACGTATAATTTTATCTACTGTACAAAAACTTTTGATTTCTAAATATCGTTTGACCTTGGTCAAACAAATTAATATTGAAATGGCATTAAAAATGACGGTCAAATCATGTATTATTAATCACAATTTGATTATTATGACTGATGAGATTTTCATTAAAAAAAAAAATAAAGAAAAAAAAATCATTCACAGCTTAAATAACGAAATTTGTAAAATCTTCCGTCAACCTGGAATTTAAATAAATTTAATTTATATTCAACACTTATGCAATTAATACATTACCATTAAAACGTCTAGTTCTAAAAATTAATTTATTTATTCCGTATCTTCGTAAGACATTATTTTAAAGATATTACAGTTGAAATAATATTAAAAAAAATTAATATAAATTAATATAAATTTAAAGCTTAAGAGAATATATAATTTTACATAATCAAATGTATTAAAATGTATTTAAGAAGTATGATGAGAAATTCACTTAGTTATAACGTAATTGTTATAAAACGGAGCCTTCAATGTATTTAAATGTTAGCTGAGAAAATTAAATCCTTCACTGAATAATTAAACTGGAGGAAGTGCGAATGCTTAAAAGTCTTGAGATATTTATAAGTGATGAGCGAATGGATAACGTACCTGCCTTTTAAGATCACAAACTGAAACGACATTCATAAGAACTGCATCAAGTCATTCCCAAGACGATTTGCGTAGGAATTTCTCTTAAATTAATAAAAAAAAGGGGCCGGGGAGGGGATTACAACAACAACAACAACAACAACAACAATAACAACAAGAAGTTGTTGTTATTGGCTCGAGGTACAATTGCACGTTAGGCGTTAAAAAGAAATTTTGAAATTCTAGTTAAAAAACTGACAGAACTGTTGCATCAATTTAATTATACGATTGGTTTAGCTGCGCTTGAATACCGTAATTAGATAGCCCACCAATTATCTATATATCTATATATATATATATACATGCAACTAAATTTTAGGTAAGATTGATTTTCTCACAGGTAAAGTACTCGAGCTTCGAGCTTTCGAATGTGAATTGCGCTATAACAAATGAATGGTAATGAGGAGGGAGGGAAAAAAATAAATAAAAAATAATAAATACGGGGAGGGGGGAAAGGGCGGACGGAGGGTGGAGGAGGAGGAGGAGGAGGGAAGTGAGGGGGTAATAATGGTTGAAGTGCTCCGATCACTTTCGTTCGGCAATTTTCCTTTGACTTTTTGCTCCGAGACAGAATTTAGGCACTTATGCGCAACTAACTTCCCTCTCGTATTTCCAGCGGAGTATTTGAAAAATATGAAGAGGAGCTTCGAGGAATAATGACGGGAGGAAAGTTCCGGGCGTCGATAAGCCTTTCGGGAAAGATAATTATGTAGGCCGCTACTGGGAATTCTTAATGTCTCCGAGGTTCTTGAGCCTCTCGCCCTTGCGCATAACAAAATTACCAGCTAAACCAGAGCGCCACTGCTGGGTAAACTCGGTATATGTTTCCTACGGCAAAACCTTATTTTCCTTCGGCTACTCGTAATTTTCCCGGCTTTTCCCAAGATCTTCGCTAACGGATAATGGAATTTTCAACGCCTTTAGAGCTCCGCTCGACAATATTTATCCAACATACATTATCCATTTTTAAGTGACGAAAGTGCTACTTCTAAATACATGTCTCCTCTCTATACTATATATATATATATATATACATATAAAATAATTCATACGCTATTTGAAGCTATAATAACTTGATAAATTCAAATTGCATATCGAGTATGTATATTATAAAAATAATGTTAATCCATTACTAATTCTTAAATAGACTTTTTTGCCACATCGTCATCATCCCAGTTGTTCTTGTTGTTATTATTGTTGTTGCTGCTGTTGTTTTAATTATTATTATTACTATTACTATTATCGGTACTACTACTCGCTACTGCTACTACTCGCTACTACTTCTCGCTACTACTACTCGCTACTGCTACTACTACTACTACTATTTTTTTTAAAATTATTATTATTATTATTAGTGTTTGCATCGCTGGGGAATATCTAATGTAAATTTCGCTTTCACCTTAAAATTTTAGTGAAAAAATTAAATTATTTTTGAATTTCAGAACGAAAAATATATTTTCCTTAACACGTTTATATTCATAAACTTTTTAAATGTGAATATTGCGTTAATGAAGTTTTAATGGATTAAAATGTACTTGGAAATAACTTTGCAGTCTTAAAAAGCACATTTCTTACTGTTTGTATTATGAATGAGAAAACTAAAAATTTCAAAGTATAGAAATAAATGAAAATTACAAAACATAATGTGAGAGTAAGCTTATAACGCTCTTTTCTTACTTACTTATTCGAAGGAAAAAAATATAATATTCTCTAAATAAGTTTTACCATATATTTTGATTTGCCTTTTATAAAATAATTCCTGTTATACGCTGTACTTGGCATCTTTATTACATTTAAATTGAATGAGAAAATCATAGATCTAATGAACTACTCCATGGTAATTAGTTATAAATTTATGCAATAAATTAGCAGTAATCTAAGACGAAGAAACGAGAATATCGAAGAAATTTATAAGGCGCATTGGAAATTCCAGAAATCTCTTCCCGAATTCGCAAATCAACATTAATCGTGTAATTACGTATGAATTCTCAACCTTTAAACATTTTCATTTATAAAAAATGATAATGATATTATCAGCAATGTACGATCAAATATTGTTTTTGTATTAAAATCATGTTAAATTTATATTTCAAGCATTCAAATTCGCACGCACTCTGATATTAATATTTTGTTTAGTCAAGTCATTATTATATAAATTCTGAGTGTAAATTTGGAATTATGAACGAAGAACCCGAAGACTTTGCTGGCTAAACTAACTATCTTCACTTCATTCGCGTGCAATTTTTTAAAGTATTTTTAACATTGTTTTTTCTTTAATTTATATCAATAAACGTAAACATTGAAAATAATTAACAATTACATATTCAGATTTATCTTACCGTTTTCAATAGTTTAATGAAATTATAATTTTCTTCATATTCGTCATTTTAAATGACTAAATCTTTAAAAGCATTAAATAACAAAAGCTATTAACTATTCCATTTAATTGAAATCGTTACAGGGAGGGGGGGGTTAAGAAAATTTCCCTTTAAATTTACGAAAATTATTCTTGATTTTTTACGTTTCACGTTCAATTATTATTAAATGCTTTATTTATAAATCCCAAAAATATCTTTGGACTTATTTTACCTTTTATGATTAAAGTAAAAAAAAAAAAAAAAAAAAAAAGTTATTAAAACTATTTGAAGTAGTTTGAATGTAAGAATAAATTTAAAAAAATTTTGAATACCTAGAAGAAGTTCTCAGAAATGCATCCCTTGTCTCCTGATTAAATTTATATATGTGAAAAGATTTGTCGCATTCGTAACAGTATTTTCGAAACACGAGTGAATAGACTATTTTTATTTACTTAGAATAAAGAACGCATTGAGGGAAATAAAAAAGGGGCAAGATTTTTCTCTATATAAAGTGTTTAAATATAATTCTCATCAGAATTCAAAAGCTTTTATTTAAATGCAGAAGTTCGAAAACTGACGAAAATCAATGGAATCTAATGCATTTTAAATAAATTTGAAATTGTTTATATAAACGGTTTGGTTCTATTTATTAAATAAATGTATTGCGTTATTTGTAATACGATGCCCTAGTAATGGAAGCTCGTATCTTTTCACTAATGGTAAGTGAGAAGCCAAAAAGGTTTCAAATGACTTCAGAGCTCTTTAGTCAAGTTTTCGCCTTTATGTTTATTTGCCGGATTGGCGTTGTACATCTCCAAGATGATTAAATTTAGATATCGGAACGTGTATCGAAAATTCGATTCCATTCGCTTTCCCGATTACATCCTTCAACGGTTAACGACAAGTTAAATTTTTGTTTTGTTTTAGGCCTAAATAGCTTTGCTTCGCGTTAAATGTTAAGTGACTTGTAATTGAAGGTTGGAAATTTTCTGAAAAATTTGTAATTGCAGCTACTAATTGATGAAACGAGGGTAAGGAAACACATGTGTTTATAATATAAATTAATAATAGCTATTTTGTTAAAGTATCCTAAAGTTAAACTAGTATTAGAGCAACATATTATACGTAAATACTGATAAAGGAAGATGATCGAGCATACGAAATGCAAATGTATATTTGTAAAATACTCGAGGCTGCTTTATATTTACGTAGCTTATGTAGTTTTAAATGAAGATTTAAAAAATTATCCTAATTATAATTATAATTATGTACAATCGAAAATATAAGTTTCGAACGAATAAATCTGACTTTAAGGATACTTGATTGGTTTAAATGAAATTAAATTTAATCTTAATATCGTTCGTAGAATATCAATTGCATTAAGTCCAATGCGAAAGAATAATACTTAAGAATGCATCGGTAAAGTTAAATATTTATAATCCACTTATTAAATAATTAATGGGGCACGCGTGTATAATATGTACATATAAACGTATGGGTACGGACTCGTGTTCTTATTGGCAAGTCTGTACAATACACTAATTATTAAACTCACACTCCTCGGCAATAATATGAAAATCACGTAAAATGTGTTTTGTGTCGGTAATGATACACGAGCATACGTTAAATAAAGCTAATCCTAGTCTTTATGCGCACATACGGAAATTGCACGGGAACTGTGTATCGAATGTATTTCGAAACGCGTCTCGTCTTAAGGATTTAAAAATTCATTAAAAACTCGTACTCTGGCACGGATTTTGCAATAAACGGTTAAAAATAAAGCTTGTCCAATGAAACCATACGTTTACATTACAATGCCGTTATGTATTAGTTGGTGTATAGGAACTCAACTAGAGAAAAGATTACGCGTACCTTGTGAATTCTCGATGGGAGCAATGTCTTCGGGTTTTGGGACTCAGAGTCTCGCCTTCGTCTTCATTCCAATTCTCAGCAAAATTCTCAACAAAATTCTCAGCCAAATGCTCGCGCTCGAGGCCTTTTTCAGAGCCGATTTTTTACAGAACAGATCGTCGCTTCACTTAACCGACTCCTTCAAACTCCAATTTTAAAATGAATAATTGATGATCGAGCGAATTTCGTTACCGTATTCGTCGGAACTATCGACTCCGTCATTTCTTTTACGCTTTTACTAACTATATTTTCTTACAAACTTTAATTTCATACAAATTACATACAAATTTCTACGTGAGGTGGTAAGATCGACGCTGACGTTCTCCATTTCATCCGTTTTATTTCTAATGGTAAATATACTAAGAGGCCGATTTCCAACAAGAATTTGCAAATCGTCACTTTC
>RCIC01000001.1:11117500-11292500 GCA_018883505.1 Ceratosolen fusciceps
ATCTTCGCGTATGTTAATGTCAGTGTTTGAGCGGCTGAGGTTTTCGCAAGGACATTCGGGGTCGGAAGTATGTATAGTACACGAGAGTGCGGTTCGAGGTTGGCCATCCTCAGGGAACGCTATCCTATTTTCAGCGTATTACCAAGAGAGCCGCGGGCAGGGGGCCGGGCCGAAGAGCGCGAGGGGATAGGTGGTGGTGGTGGAGGAGGAGGAGGAGGAGGAGGAGGCGGCGGTGGTCGCCTCGTCAGCGGGAGACTCAATCGTCGGGCCAGCCGAGGTCCTCGCCGATGAGGTCGTAGAAGCGCCGGTTGTGCTCGGCGAAGAACCTGCGCAGCTTACTGACGACCATCGGGCTGACCCGCGGATGTCTCCGGCCCTTGCTCTCCTTGAGGCACTTCTCGGAGGTGCCGTTGCGCATGCAGTAGAAGCCCTTGGTGCGGTTGAAGTAGAAGTTGTGACGACCGATGTGGGGCTCGAGTCTGAGAAAGCCCTCGATGCGCTTGAGCTGGGGCACGGGGTCGTCGATCAGCTGGTCCCCGTTCACGACGAGGATCTGCCGTCGATGGAAGACCTCGAGCCACCGGTGCATATGGTTGTGGTAGATCGAGATGGCGATCGGTCGATAGGATTCGTTCACGCTCCCGTCCGCATGGATGGCCAGTTGCTCAAAGTTCCGCTGATCGGCGACGTTGGCTGACACCGTTGCCGCAGCTGCTGCTGCTGCTGCTGACGCCGCTGCCGCCGCCGCCGTCGCCGCTGCCGCTGCCGCAGCCGCTGCTGCTGCTGCTGTGATGCTGTTGCTGTTGCTGTTGCTGTTGCGAGGATCATTGCGGGAGCCGGGGCTGCGCTGGACGCGTGGCTGCGTAACTGCGCGTAGTCCGAGATGGCGCGCGTCACCGGCTCCCGCACGATCACCAGTAAACGCACGCTCGAGTTCATCGCGCGGATGCGCTCCGGCACCTGGACACACGTGCCCCGGTTATTATAGCCGCCTCGATTCGGCTCATGCGAGCCTAGAGCACAGGCACCCCTAGCGCATGCTAAGGATGATTGCACTCTTCAGAACTTTGTTAATTTACATTCTTTATTAATTTACAATACTACCACACAATGCTACATCCCTTCGTACAATCATCCTTCGTACTAGGTTCAAGTATTATTAATATTATCATTACTAAGGAGATACGTTGGGCTTTAAAAACGAAATTGTATTTTCAATTCAGAGAACATTAGAATAAAAATACTGAGAAAAGTATAAAATACTCAATGTAATACGATGAGTTCATACCTTGTGAAATGGACTGAGTACCAACATTAATATAAACGTTAATTTCTCATTTCGTCATAATGACACTCGATCTTGTTTTTATACGACTCATTACCTGTCGAATTATCTCTCTTGATGAAAAAAAAAAAAAAAAAAATACCATGCCTAAGCTTTATAGTAAAATTATTGATAAATTTAAATGCTCCTCCCTCCCCCTTCCCTCTCAGAAGCATGTAAACAAAACTCTAATTCACAAGGAACTTTAACGGCGCGAAAAGAGCTCGAATTTTATAGAGATTAAGATTACATGGAGATTAAGACGGCTGCCAATGAACTGAACTCGAAAAAGAGAAAGAATTTTACGGGTAACATGCGTTATTTAAAGTTATTTAAAGTTCAAGTATCTCCTTACAGTTGTTACGCTTTTCTGAGAAAACAATTACCTTTTATTTTACTTCGACGCTCCAATGATCTTTTATTTCATACGTATTTTCACCAAAATAATGACTGTGCAGGAATAATCGATCGGATCGATTTTTTTTATTTTCATATCCCATTGTATTAATTTGAAATGTTTACATTTAATTTTCTTTTGCTACATTCGTCACACATATTTTTGTACTTCGTCTAAGCGTAACAACCTGGTTTATTATTTTTACGTGATTGTGCATACGTACGTGAGTGCATCGAGTGTTTTGAAGTGCGTTAGCGTTGAAAACATACATTCGTGATTGTTAGTGCTGTGCAATTCTTATACAAAAACAATAATTGTCTGTCAATTTTCAGAACAATAACTAAAAGAACCGAAGTGCCAAGTTGAAATTCAATTTTCTTTTCTTCTTTATTTTTTCTTCTTTCTTTCTATTATTATTATTATTATTATTATTATTATTTACATTATGATCGTTATAACCATTAAAATATTTAATTTTTTCTTATATTCTCAAAGATATTAAGAGCGAGGTTCCGTTTTCTTAAAAAATATATATGTTCGTGAGTACGAACGTGGATTATCCAATGGATTTTTTTTTTTTTTTGATACTGAATTGTGATCTTTTCTTCAGTTTTATTATAAATAAATAATAATCTTACGATCCTCCAACTGCTAGGAAATAATATTTTATGTATATTCTTAAAGTCCCATAATTCTTCCGGGGCGTGATAAAATTTTAAACTAAAATTTTACAGAGTAAAATGCATAGAAAGCTGAGGACTGTAAATATTTTTAAATTCAATCGAAAAGTTAGTGGATTTTATTGATTTTTTGTAAAAAGTTTACAGATCTATATGAATGGATCGTATTATTCTCATACATTATGAATGCATTAGGACTTTTCAATACTTTCAAAAGCTTCAAATACAATAATGAATCCGAACATTCTTTTGCAAGTAGTAAGTAATAATACTTTTTAAAACTAAACATACATAATACGTATAATATATTATGAGGATCCATAAATTCTTAATCGCTTGAAGCCCATACGTCTTTACACGTAACACAACTTAAGCATGATGACGTGTCAGTATTTTTATTCTTTAATCTGCGTATTAAAATTTGCTCATTTAATATCCATAAAACAGAAATTTAGAATACAAATATGCCGATATTATTTTTTAAATGTAAATTATGAACGTATTGAATTAATTAAATATTTCATAATGGTTATTTTATCAATGTAAAGTTAGAGCTTCAATTAAGCCCAGATTATTACGATGCCTATTGTAGTTTTATATACAATCAGCCAAATTAGACAAATTTGAATAATTGTATCATATGACCTTAAAAACATTTGAATGCGATCTTACATAGACCTTTTTTGTTATAATACTGCAAGGAGTCGTACGTTACAAACGAACGCATCGACTGCATTAAAAACTATTAGATATTCGAATTTTTAAAAGATCTCATCGCATAGCAAACTATACATTGTTTGTATTATTTAAAAAAAAAAAAAAATTTCATGTGCTATCGTTTTTTCGACATGCAGTGCATAAAATTTACATTAATATAAATAAAGTGTCGCTGAAAATATAATTTTAAGGTGAGCCTTTACAGAAAAATGTTATAAATCTACAGAAAATATATTAATTTAGAAGGGATATTGAGCCAGAGAAAGAAATACGATACGGCAGGATAAACCTGTCAAGATCTCATTATCATATTATTTTCTATGACATTTTCGAATTACTGAAATGTTATAAAGTAAGAAGAATTGATATTTAATTAATAATATATATATATATAAATTGCGTAAAGTAATATTAATAAATGTATTGTAATTAAATGTTAATTTAATTGTTTCATTTTGGAAATTACTCTGTAAGAATCAAACATTTAATCTCATTGCCAAATATGATGAATTAGCATTGTCGATAATAATTAAATTAATCGAAATCAATCCAGTAATTAATACGGTAAAGTAATACGGTTCTATTTTTATAATAATCAAGCATCTTATTTAGTAATTCATTAAGTGAACGAGTAAAGATAGAATAACGTTAAAAGACGTAAAGGAAAATAAATCCATAGTTTCAAGCAGAGGTTTGGTTATTTTGATTTTCATTAGAGACATTAATTTTTCCATGCACAATAGATGAAATATGTTTATCAAAATAAAGCAAAGATTAGCGAGATCCTTCCGTCATCTGTGCAATGAAAGTATCGGTTAAAGTGATGTGGCTGTGCACGTGCTCCTGTGACATTCTATTATAATATAATAATCGAAAATATGGTTATTATTGCTTTGGAAGATTCATATATCGAAAGTATCCGGATACGTAGATTTATCTTGATTAAAAATCACATTACGGGTATGGCATTTAACGAAAAGAGCAGCAAATCAATTAATTATTATGCGTATCACGTACAAGAGTTAAATTATTATTCATCCTATATCAATGTAATGTATAATACATAAATACGTGGGCGGTAAGGGCGAGAATTTAGAAAAGTTTTAGCTAAGTTCGACCGTTGAATTTCTTTATTAATAGAATAAGCGAGAATTTTAAGATTCGCGGATTATAAAATTATAAGGAAATATTATAAACAACGTCAATTGATAATTAAGACCGTGAGTCTCCGGAGCCAAAGAGCGTGAAGGAATTGCTAAAATTGATGCGAAAAAGGAATTGCTAAAATTGATGCGTCGTGTCCCGGAGATCGAAAAAGGTCCTTGAAAAAGCTCGCTGCCCGTGCTTGATAATTCGAGTGGAAACATAAGATTGCGGGTGTATGAGTGTGCATAATAGGCGTTTCGTTCTAACCTCCGGCGTGACGAAGTAACTCGGGCTCTTCTCGATCGTCACCTGTCCCCGGAAGGAGTAGGGCATCTTCCGCCTGTACCACTCAAGGCCACGGTCGTAGTTATCATCCCTGTCGAAGAAGTGGACCTCCCCCGCGGCCTTCTGTATCTGTGGGTGAAGGAAGAGCATCTCGAGGAGGGCGCGGGTGCCGCACTTGCGTACCCCGATGATAATGGCCTGGGGCAGCTGGCGGCTCGTCTTCGGGAAGTGGGCTTTGGCGGCAACGGTCGCAGGCGGGGGTGAGACGGGCCCGACCTCGAGGGGCTCCAGGTGATTGGCCGCCGCCCGGAGGCTGTAAACCGCGCTGTCGTAGAGTATGTGGAAGGTGACGAAGAGGGAGAGGAGGGCGACCGTGAGGAAGGCCGCGGCGATCTTCGGCCGGGAGAAGCCAACGAGCAAAATGCAGTCCGAGGGTCCATCGACCTCGGCCGGCCTCATGGCGGGACGGTAACTGCATCTGAAACGATTATCGTCCATATTAAACAAACTCGCCTCCCAATATAAAACTCCCTCACCCTTTTTCCGTACATTTATACAAATTATAGAACCTGGCCCTCTCTATTGCTCTCTACTATTCTCTCTCTGTCTCTCTCTCTCTCTCTCTCTACTCCCTTCGTCTTCGTTTGCCTTTGTATTATCTCCGTATACGTGTATTTATGCGTCGTACGCGGCCGCACGTGTGCGTGCTTAACAGCAAATCAAAACATATGATGTAATATATTTTGAGGATACGCGACGGTGTAATAAAGCAATATATTGCATTCGTGATGCAGTGCTTGTATGCGTGGCCAAGTAACATTAATCAATGTTAAAGTTTGAACTTTGAGTCGCCCGCCATGTCTACTCCTAGTTCAAAATCAATATTTTCGTATTACATAAAGTTATGTTCCAACGAAGCTTTCCTAATAAATACATGCAGAACTCTTGCATTAAAAACAATATCCACACTGATTTATGCCTTTTCATGCGTATCCCAATGAGCTTGTATAAATAAATCATTCCTCTCGAGACTTCTTATTGTTGTTGTTATTATTCAAGATCAAGACCTTCCTTCTCGGCTCGGACGAATCGCTCATTTATTATATGCAAACATAATCCGCTATTACGATACAAACTTTTTTTTATCATTAACACTGGTCTTAGAGCTTGGGTAAGATTACAAAACGATTCACTGCTTTATTAATAGTGACAGCACTAAACCGTCCTTCGTAAAAACATAAAAACATTCCTCTAAAGAGTTGCTAATGGTCACTATCTTTCAAATTAGATCGAGCCTTCGACCGAGATGAAAATTGTAATTAAACAATGGTGTCTTTATTAAGCCTTGGATAATTGATGCTCTTTGTCAGTGTATCCGCGTGTCCGTGCGTCGGTGGACATCGTAGTATTAAAATAAATATTTATTCGTTCGCATTTATTTTATGAATAATTTAAGAATTATATATAGGCAGTGGAGTTTTTGGTAAATTTATAACTTTTATGTTGCCGTCCATTGTTATTTAATGAGACTGACTATTTCGTTGCAAAGTTATGAAGCTTTTCAGAATTACGAGTACATTATTTCTCATTAAAAGATCCTATAATCTCATTGAAAACTGAGCATCATAGGAATAATATGTTTACTTTTCGCTCGAATTTTTGTAATTACTCAAATATTAGTTTTATGTATTCGTTAAGTCAAAGAATTAAAAATTTACTGCCATGTATATCAGCTACGAAATATATTAACGACTAGAAAAGACATTTAAATGAAGAAAAAAAAATAGCATTAGTAATAATGAAGCTTAAATTTCACTTAAAAAAAAAATTCCCAACAATTCCTCGAACGAACGTATTATATGCAAATGAAATTAACCTTTTGATTTATAAATAAAAAAGGTAAACGTTGTTCATGGTTCTTTATTTTACTATAGTATTTATGATGCGTGGAAATTAATTTACGATAGCCAACATTCTAAATATAAAATATTATATCAGATAACATATTTTATAATAGAATTTAAAAGGTATTTCCCTAACCAAGCTTGTACGCATTTCTTATAATTATGTTATTCAAGCCCTGAAATCTCTAACACAATAATTGAATATCCTATATTTCGTGCTCTTATTCTGTGCTTTTAATTTACCGAAATGTAAGCTAATGTCTTTGTTTTATTAGTCACATGCGTGCGACTCAGGCAAGAAAGAAACATTGTGTTTGGATTTGTAGTAAAGTAGTATTATGGTGAAGCCGTTTGTAAAAATTCTGAGTATTCGATGAAAAAACCGAGTATCGGTCACACGAGAAAAGCCATTTGTTTCCTAATACGTAAGTACTTCTTCGTGCGCAGGCATGAGTGACAATTTGTTAAAAACATAGATCCGATTATTAAGGAAATATTATAGTCGAAGAAATACATTTCTCTCTATTATGTTCTCTCTATATTTCGTTAAGAATTTATCAGAAATATATAATTGAAGCATAAGCTAATCAGTACTGGAGTGATTTTCTAACAAATAATTATACTTTTAACCTTCCGATCTAAGAATTGCGTTTTTAATTTATTTAATTAAAAACGTATACAAAATAAGTTTCACAAGCGCAAGACTTGCTCTTATGATTTTAAGCTTTAGTGGTGAAAGTTAATTATGTTTTACACGAACATTGTTGTATTTCGTTAAACACAAGCAAGCTCCGATGGATTTCAATAAATGATTTTGCTGATTCACAAACGCTTTAGTTAAAAAATCACCGTCTTCTATACTTCAATTATTAATGCCATTAAAACGCGTTGTTAATTATTTCTTACCAAGGTAACAAATACGTGGGTTGCCTAATGTTTTATTAATTATTGCATTGAGATAAAAAAAATTTGAGATTTCATAAAAGTTCTTAATAATAATCTTAGAGTCGCGATCGGATGCTGAATACGCATACGGACCATATAAAATATTAAACAAATAAGTTAATCAATAATTGCGAGTTGAAGCGATACGATTTCAAAGACTCATTCAAATAAGACAAATACGATTCAAAGAATTCTTCTTATTATTATTATTATAATTTATATTCGTATTCGTCTTCTTCTTGTTATTATTTTTATTGTAGCTGTAAATGTCAGCGTCGCGATTATCGGACAATAAATAAATAAGCGGTTCATTTACAGGCATGTTTCGAAAATGAAATAATTATGTAAAAAGCAAATGAAAGGTTAAAATACGTTTAGTGTGTACAGTGGGCTCGTGGTCATTAAGCGATATAACAGAGTTTGCGGCTCGTTGGATTCCTCCGCAGTTAGTGCGGTCATTAACGAAGAAATTAACGTGGAAATTAAAGGAAAAGTCATGGTTAAGCAAATAAATAAGGGGGCGCAATCGTGGGATTTTTGTGTAACGGCCTGTAAAGGCTGAAGGGGAATATAAATAGATAAATCGTTGTTGGCTGGGCATCCGAAGGTGGGATACGATATATATATATCGGGGATATGATTAATCGATCAGAGTCGGAAAATTATATCCCCGGCCGGTTTATTAAGAAAGTAGATTAAGAAAGTACCGAAGAAAAGCACGTTGAAGCCCTTTGTCATTTACGCGCCAGCATCATTTTATGGAGAAATAATGAGGTCAGTAGTGGTATTCGCAAATATACATACGATGCTCGAGAGATGTCAAGTGTAAGTACTTGTACTCGAGCGGAACTCTCAAGAACTTTAGCGCTTGCGGAGAAGCTTTGAATTCTTAGGGTAACGAATCGGTGTAAATACATTCAGAAGCGCCACGCCACAACGTCCGGAGTCGTGCGTCCCGAAGCACCTCGTAATTGCTAATTATGTCATTGCACCTGAGCAGAAGGTACACGACGTCCCCTCGGTTCACTTGGTTCCGGAGACGAAGAAGCTTTTCCGATAACCCCTCTTGTCGTACCTTCACCTCGACCTTCTGCGTTCCTACGAAAGCAGGCATTCCTTTCCGGTGCATTATTTAGCCCCGCGGACAGGCTTCCCCCTCATCCAGATACCGCAGCCCATAACAGCTCGTCCAGTTGCCTTTCGCTCGTGCACGCTCAACTCGCCTGCATCCCAGCCGACCTACACGCGCCTCAGCATCTAAACAGGATCTCGTAAATAGAAAGAGGCGGCAGGTACTTTGCCCTCTCGACGATTGATTGTTTTCGCGAAGCGTAGCCGAAGGATCGATAGTCTTTCTATTATTGAAGGCCTATTTAGCGGGAACGTAGGCTCCTCGTGACTGCTCGTATTGCAATTTCCCGTTACATTCGTGCTGCGGCGACTTTCGGCCGACATTAGCACGCAAAACAACAACATCTAACAAGGCAGGGCATTTAAAGAAGAAGAAGAAGAAGAAGAAGAAGAAGAAGAAGAAGAAGAAGAAGACAACGAGAGAAGTTGTAATGACGTGGGAACCGGCGTTCGATCAAAGGCTCGCAAAACTACGCAAAGAGCTACGTGTATAGTTCGATGTTGGACCAGAGGTGCAACAACCGAGGGCGCGTGTATCCGAGCACGTTAGGGACTTGCGACTTTCGACTTTCGACTTTCGACTTCCGGCTGTCGACTTTCCGGGCACAAGCCCTGCCCTAGGGGGGACCGATTGAAAAGTTAGCCACGGAAAAGTAGCCTCGTGAGCCGAGGCTTCCGAATACCCGAAAAGACTCTTTAATCAAAGTTCGAGAGAAGCAAAAGTTAGCTTTTTCTGACACGAGGATTTACTTTTACTTCCCCTTTACCGATTATTCCTAAATGTTACTCTAACTTCAATTCCAGACGCCACGCCGTCCCTTCAAACTTTAATTAATGACGAACTTTTTCTTTTTTCTGTTTTTTTTTTCTGTTTTTTTCTTTTACTCTCCTTCCTTGGCGGACAATATTGTGTGTGTGAGTGGGGCGAGTAGTTAGATGAGCTCGCGGCTTCGCTCGTCCCCTAAACAAATTCAACAAATAAAGAGAATACTGTATTCCGCAGGGATATAAAATTCTACTCCTGACCTTTGCGACCCGAGCGAATACATAAATACGTAAGCGGGCCTTTCGATTATTTGATCGATCAGCCAGTCCACGAGGTCCGGGCACTCCCTGAAGGCTCGCATGAGTGCAAAAATATTCAATGACTAGACATTTCGCTCATCTTATGCATTATCGTCGGAATAATGGGCTTGCAGATGTAATGATTCGATTCGATTCAAGTCGATTCGATTCGAGTCGAGTCACTTATGCCCTCGATCAATGCTTTATGTTTTTAGTTTTTAAATACGCTCTGCATTTGACGTATTTATTTTAAGCTTGAATGGCATTCGCGCCACGAGTACCTGTACAAGAAAGCCCGTACGGCCTCAGTCGTATAAGATAAAAGGATAAAATTAATAAATATTCGGGGCGTTTCAATTCATCGTACATTTAATACATTGTCTGACTTGGTACGGGCACCCGCGTCTCTTCGGTTTGACAAAAATACTAACGCAACCTATAACTCCTGCTTATAAACAAATGGCTCAGTGGTTATTAGAAAAATGAAAGGGAAATACAGAAACCGGTATCGGTAATAATTTCAAGATCTTTTATGTGCCCGGAAGTCTTTGATAACTTCCTTTGATCTGCGCGTGGGACTTTGCAGAACGATAATGTTGGATTTATGGAGAGAAATTCGAAAAAGTAAATATAGTATTAGGACGTTGAGTTAGCCGAGTACAAGTGTACAAGGGAGCGAGAGTGGAATATTGTGGAGGGGAAGGGGTGAATATTGGGGTCGAGGTGGAGGGAGGACCAAAGTAGAGAGAAAACAGATAAAGTCGGACGCGGGAGAATAAAGGGGCGAGAGTCGCATCTCGAGTTGTAATTCAAGGGGGAAAGAGGGATGGAGTAGTCCAGAGAAGCATTGGAAGTACTCCTCGCGACGTGGTGGCTTCCCTCACTCCCACCCATCCCCTCTTAACCAAGGGGATTCGATCTCGCACCCCTGCCGCGCTCTGCCGTTATCGGTCTCTCGCCGACATTCCGTCGCGGCATGGGGCAGAGGGGGATGAGAGGAGGATAAGAGGTGGTGGAGGAGAGAGAGAGAGAGAGAGCTTGTAAAGAGGAGGGCGAAAGGAGCAGTCGTCGAAATAACGAACGAGTCTCTTCTCTCGATCGACTTGTCGAATTTTCGCGGCTCACTGGCGATCGTATTCCGGATGGCGAACCGTTAGCACCTCGTCCCGAGCTAATGGCTGTTCCTTCCCACCGACCCATGTCCATTGTCCCAAACGCCTCCTTATTACCTTCAACACGGTCGGAGCTGCTGCGATAAAATAAACGGCCGCTCTCCTCTGCGCACCTCTCCAACCAACCAACCAACCAACCGACCAACCGACCAACCAATCGACCAACCGACCACCGTACTTAACCAGCCCAAATGATTTGGATAAATCGTCTTAGACAACTTCTAAATTCGGGGCTGTAATTAAATTAAACAATCGGAATATCGAAATTCCCCAACGAATATTCTCATGATCCACATCCTATTAATTATATCATCAATATCTTAAGAATCTTATAAATAAACAATCTGGAATACTCGTTAATTATTTAAATTATTTAAAGCACCTAATAGATATTACCTATTAATGTTGTCCAACCTATAGCGAAAAATATGCAGGCAATATGAGTTTAAGCCAATCACGATGTATTGCAATTCTCTTCTTATTTCGATATCTGATGAAGTTATCAGAGCTAGATTAGGTAAGCATGGGTAAAGTACTTCACGTAAGGGACTTACTTCTAAAGAAACTAATTCGTTTAAAATAATAATATAATTCTTTTTTATGATTTCGACAAGAGTTTGCCTTCAGTTTTCAACTTTTCCTCGGTTACGAGGATTTCGCCAAAAAGAATTCGCTAACCAGAGAGTCTTATTACGTACTAAACGTACGTAATTACCTTACGATGAAAATAAAAACGAGTCTATTTCGAGCGACGGAAGGCATTATTGTCGCTCGATTACTCTTCGATACGCGTTAGATAAGATGGAAAAGGTGTAAGAGTTGATGCATTAACGCACGCTCCGGCTTCCTTATGGCTTGCTTATATTCTAATATATGCAGTATCTACGATACGCACATAAGGATAAAATAACTAAGGTAAATATTAAAAAAAAAAAAAAAAAAAAAAAACCCCACGAGAATTTATTAAACCATTTTTACTTTTCGTAGAATAGATTAAATCTTAAATTAGACGAGAGTAAGTATTCATAAAAATTCTTTTCTACTTTAAAACATATCTTTACGGTATATAAATTAATGTTAATAATACCAACTAGAGAAAATACATTTTATTTTATAATTATGTACTTTATTTTATAATGTCTGCGTTGCCTTGAAAAATTAGAGCACGTTTATTTTTAAATTAAATAAATACATAGAAAAGTCTCTGCCGATATTATCAGATAATTAAAAACAAGCTTAAACTGCCTTCATTTATTCCTTTATTATTAAATTTATTGTTTAATTTATTTATCTAATACCTACAATAATCGTAATAATAATAATAATAATAATAATAATATACGTTCCTTCTATTATTTGCCCAATATTTCTCTTATTTGCCCTTTATTTGCTTTAATTCGTGAATTCTTCTCCGTCATGTGCAGTATTTTATAATAAGAGCATGAAATTCTTTAATGGCTGTACATGTAAATTTTTTTTTAAGTTCCATTTAGGTCTTCGTATTCAATGAAGTTGGACATTTGTAATTGCTTTTGGCGACAAGCCAAGTATTTATTGTAATATTCCAACTGAGGAAATCCTGGCATTTCTCAGATATATTTAATTTCACGGAGCATTTCATTTTAATTTCTATCTGTCTTATATCAAGGGCATAATTGAAGACCGAAGGTCAAAGCAAATAGACCGAACGAACGTGAAAATCGAACAAACGTTAATTACTGTTTTTTTTTTTTTTTTTTTGTTTTTTTTTCTCTTGTGTATCAAAATAATTCTTCTCGGCTATTGTATATCGATATCTTTAATAATGAATGTAAAATTATGCATAGCCATTATCAGTACTTTTAGCGAAGTAGTATTCAAACTACAAACGACAGTAATAAAATTAAGTTTTTTTTTATTTTTTATTTTTTTTTTATCTAATTCTATCAGCTTTCGCTTCTCTTGACATTTTAATAAATAATATTCCTTCATATTTTTCATTACTTACCTTCAGCTTTAGTTTCATATAATTAAAAATAATTTATTTCCCTCGGAATCTTGTTATTATTTCAATTAATTTAGTTGCAGCACAATTTCAAACGTCAAAATTCTGATCATTAATAATACGTATGTAATTATGCCTCTTGTGCTACAATATTTGTAGTGAAAAATCGATATTCATGAACTTTGGCAGATACGAATCTAAATTTACTTCTAAACTTCTAAAAAAAAAGTTAAAGAGAGAGAGAGAGAGAGAACAAAACAATATTCTGCATTTAAAAAAAATACCAAGTACTTAAAGTAGCTGTTATTATACTTTTTCTATAGTTTTCAAAATTATTCCTCAGTAAATGCTACGATTTAACAACACATTTTTAGCGCAAATTTTTTTCGTATACATAAAGACAGAGCAAATCATATTTAAAGCCTATACTTTGAAGAAAAGAAAAGAAAAGAAAATAAAAAAAAAAACCAATAGTAATATGCTAAAATATCATATTCTTTGGGCAGAATATTTTTTTTAAATTACCGGTTGTCATGATCACGGTTTAGTAGACCGAACTTTCAATTAAATCAGAATTTTTCCAATGTTCAGAAAAATAATTACAATATAAATGATTAAGATTGTTATAATTGCAGAAATGTTGTTAGTTATAGAGGTCAAATGTTTTTAATTTATCAAAGCCGCGCTGTCCTGAAGTTTTCAAAAGCAGTGGAAGCATACGAACGAATGTTATTCTATTAAGTCGCGTTGCTTATAGAATATGATGAGAAAACATTATGAAATGCTATAAGAAGAAGACAAAAAAAAACGGAACAATTATAAGAGACATAAAAATATAGAATAACGAATGGAGCGAATAAATCAGTGTAGAGCAGCGTAAGGTAAATTTTATGAATTATTGAATAATGTCAGCTAAACGACGCCCATCTAATATTTTAATAAAAACAATCTCTTATAAAATGTATTCTTATAGCGTTATTTCTGTTAAATGTAAATCATACATTGCATTTGTTCGCTCATACAATTTTAGGTTAACTTGACTTTTGTCATACGCTTTGCCATGATAATAATTTCTACAGCGAACTTTGAACATTTGTTATTTAAAATGGACAAATCGAGACAGATTTGTGTTCTGTTAATATTAACATACTACAAATTGTCCTTGCGCTCCTTGACTGCATGACAACTCTAATGAAGTTTAAATTCTATGATTTGCTGTACTAGTTGTGTTCACTCCATTTATCTCTATCATTGTTGCATAATGTTTTCTCAAGTAATACGTTCGCATAAGAGCAGCGAGTGCAAGTGCGATTTTCCAACTTTCAGCTCTGCTTTTTATATTTATTTTTCTCCTCGAGATTACTTATAGTGACGAAAGTTATATTACGAAGGCACCGCGAAAAGTTTGCAGTTAAAATTTTCCTTAATCTGTGAATCTTAAAAATATAGCCGACTCAGCTGTACTCGCGTCTACGTTATCGTATTCTCTAAGTATATCATAAGTCGCGAATTTTCCCAACCTTTCTGCCTTACTTTCTCACAGATAATCAGAATTCGTGATTTCCGAATGGGCTTTCATTCAAAAAGTAAGAATCTACTTTTTAATTGTATACACATTTTAACATGTTCTCACAATCTATTGAATTTAATATAAAATATAAAGATATCCAAGTATATTTAATAGTGAGTTGCGTCTAACCAATCTATCCACCACCAGTATCTGCGGTAATACATATCAGTAATGTAATGAAAAAATTAAGCATTAATTAAAACGACAAGATAGAGAGAGAGAGAGAGAGAGAGAGAGAGAACAGTGCGCATAATTGAAATTACAATGTTTACCTTAAAGTCTATGAGGAAAAAAACGAAAAGAAAAAGAGCATTAATTTAAATTCAAACGTGAATTTTTAATACCAAAAAGGAGAAATGTTACTATTTTCAATTAATGATCTTCGTTAAATATTTATACTTTAAAGGGATGAGTTTTATAATTTTATACATGCTATGCTCGCTTTTAAATTTACTTAAACCAAATAAATCACACGAATTACGATAATACCTCAAATAAAATTTTTCGAAATAAGTACAATAATAATGATAGTAATCTAAATCGAGTGCATTTTATATTGAAATGTGGAAACTGTTGAATTTCATCAGGTAGCAAATGGTAATATCCAAACTATTCATACATATCGGAACAAAACATGATCTAATAATTGTCGAAATTTAATAGAAATATATGTTTAAACTTGAGAAATATTGGACAATGTATTTATGTTTCTTAGAACTCTAATTCTAATAATGAATATTAATAATGTTTACAAGTACCTTCCTTTAAAAACAAAACTCATTAGAGCATACAATATTTACTATAATTTTATTAAAATGCCTTTTGAATGTAGGCATTTAACACTTTAATATTATAATAATATTAATATAATCGTTTAGTATTCTTATAGTATTTTAGTATTCGTGATAAAAAATAAAATGCTATTCCTTAAAGAGGATATTTGTATGGCTAAAGCTCATATTCATGTATAACAATGTGATAATTCTTATCATAGGAAAGCGTGGAGCGTTTATATTAAATTGTCAAAACACCTTGAAAGTTTATAAAATCGTGCTTAATGTAATAATGATCAACTTTTATCATTGTAAACAAGTTATAAGTTAATGTTATTACGTTATTATATTATATATACATGACCTACGCTACGGATATTGTATAATTTGAATTAAATTTTAATAAAAGTAGAAAGTTTTTTCAAAGCCTCGCAATCTTTCTTATCAGATCATACGTAATTAGAAAGTTCGCTATGCCTTCATTTAAACTCATGTGAAAGATTGGTCTTTTAATAATAATAAAAAATTGGCTTATTAAGCGCCCTCGTTATAAAACGAATGAAGCGTATACGGGATTTTCACGAATATTATATATATATGTATATATCCTGTGCGAATTCCATGACGTAACAATGAAAATGAAACAATACGTCTTCGAGGTCATAAAATTTAATCCACGTACATGATTTCGTGATGAAGTTGTGGGTAAGGTAGCGCAAAACTGTAACGCTACTCGTGTAAGTGAGCACGTGTCGTGTGACCTATGAAAAGGCGGGATCCGACTGAGCGATGAGAGTGAAAAGAAAATTCACCAGATTCAACTTGATAATAAAACATTGAGATTATGAATAATAAGCGAGGGAGGGCGAGGTCGTCGGTTAAGGAGCCGCGAAGATTCAGGGAGAATCTTCATGAGTTTTACAGGGATTTTTAAATTTCGGATTGTAATGAAAATTTGGATTTGGAGCAGGTAAACATTGCAGAAGGAGTCGAGGAAGCGATAAGAAACGTTTTCTATGGTCTACCGATGCGACGGGCTAGGGGGCGGAGAGGGGCGGGGGTAAGAGGAGGAGGAGGATGAGCGAGCGTATCTCATATGGAGAGATAGCGCCGCGGTTATACGGAGAGGAGAGGAGCCTCGGATCCCCTTCGTGACTGGACGGCGTGCTTTCAACGTTAAAATTGAAGAGCTTATCTCGTAAATCGCTCCAATTACGGCGGCGCTGCTCTGCGGAAAGCAGCGATTTTCTCGTCATGGCTCCGCACGCGCGCCTCCACGAAACTCTAATTAGTTAATGCTAACGTCCTTTTTCGCGTCCACCTCTTTCCCAGCATTGCGGACAATTGGAACGATCGTTTCGAGGGCTAGAATTATAGAGAAGGCCGAGTTAATCGGGACCGGCGACCGACATCCAAGACAATTCTCGTCCACGAGTATCCCCGTATTCATTCATTCTCCAGCTTTATTTAACAACTCATTGATCGACCCGTTCCACATCCGACCTCCCGGACATATCTTACTACAAGATTGTTCCAATTCAAAGCTCCTCCCCCCCCGCCCTCACTCGCAATGAGAAAGAAATACGAGACGCTACTCAAGGTCAAAGCGCTGTACACGTCCACGTAGACGCGAGAGACGAAGCCCGAAACGGATTTTTATAGATCGTGAAATCGTATTAAAACACATTCCTCGAATAAACTCGATTTCATCTATATTCAGCTCAACCTTTATTCCGCATTTAAAGTCGATATCCACTTTTTTCTTAGCCTGTCTAATTTTAGTAGATAATTTTTATAAATAATTTACAATTCGTAATCGTAGGAAGCGCGCTTTGCATCGATCGACCCCTTCTGCATTACCACAATAAGGATTCGCTCGGCTTATTCTAATCATTGCGTTACTTTACTAGGCTTTTTTTTCTTCTTTTTCTTTTTATCTCCAAGAGATGTTATAGTATTCAAAAAAAAAGTTTAAAGCTACGGACTTGAAAAGCTAAAGTTAAGTAAAGTAGCGAAACGATTTTCACAAGGAAACCTTGGCTCTACTTTTCCTACCACTTAACATAAATCCGGGTATTTAAATTGCCCGCTTCGACCGCATCTAACGCGATTTAATTCTATAGAATAAGACTGTCATTTTATGCATGATACCCCCACTTGGAATTACAAATAAAGATCCGTATCCGTTTTTTATTTCTCTGTATCGTAAGGCATTCGCGTATTGTCGGGAAATTTTCAAAACGACATAATAATAGTTCTTGCCACGCTGACCCGTCAAATCAAGTAAAAAAAAAATCTTTCAAATGAAAACGTTAAAAATTTACTCCGATGTAATTTACATACGGGAGCGCGATACGCCTTCATGTTGCTTTACATACTTTAAGGTAATAAAATTTTAATGGCAATTTACATTAGCATATCGTACTATATTTTTTATAAAATGCCGATACTCCTTAGCTGAGTGTGACTTCGCTCTTTACTAATTTGACGATCGTAAAACCTACAGCCAATTACATTTTTCCAATTACTTATCATATTCAGTATTTTAGCATTTAAAAGTTTAGCATTTATTATCTTATCAACAATGTCAATATAGAATCGCTGAGCACATTAAAAATATAAACGTTTAATACGATTGTAATTGACCTTTCGACTACTTTTCACTCGAATAAGATATCAATAAATATAATTAATTGAGTACGGTACGTTGGCAGGAATTAGGGTAACCAGTCACTACATCTGTTAAGCATAATCTTAGGATATTTCATTATATATTGAATAATTTAATTTATTTATCAAGTGTAAAGATAAAATTTACTTACAAAACATCTAGAGGGAACTGCGGAGGCCACTCGTAACGAGACCAAGTTTTCACAGTCATTTGTCTCTACGTGTTTCCATACATTATACTATATAATATCTGAAAAAGAAAAATCGATGAGATAAGATGAGCGAGCTGAGATTGTAATGAGTGTGCAGCATAATTATTGGTAAAATGAGCCTTTTAACTGCCGATAGGCTTGATATGGATATGATTGGTGCTTAGATGCATAGATTGGCGCTTGAACGAGGGAATGCCGGTGGGACGAGGGCAGTGTGTAACAACAACAAAAAAAAAAAAAAGAGGGAAAGAAGAGCTTTTAGATAATTTAAAAGAATGTTTTACTATTACGGAAAGATTGCCGCGTGTGTGGCGTTTCGTTTGTCCGACCGGCAGCTCGTACTACTTGCGCCCGATCGCAATGTATATCATTACTCACTACTACTTGGCCGACAACGCTAACTGATGCACACCACTGGGATCTATATGCCTCGGGCAACAATGTTATCCGTACAATATGTTCATCTAATGCTAGATCAACAATTGAACTCGCATTTATCTGCTTAAGCCAAATCGATTTTAAACATTTTAAGAATATAATTTATTGTTAGCTCAACGGTAAGCCAAGGCTACTTACTTGCAACTACTCGCTACTCGCTCAACTTCACTTTTTACACATTTTTCAGGAAAATTCTGCAATAATTATTATATATTGAAAGCATTATTATTAATTCATGATAAAAGGTAAAAACGACGTCTGCTGTCTAATTATTGAGCAGTAGGACGTGAAGCGAAAATTTCCTTTATTTAATATCCCGCTTTACGGATAACGTAATTTTTCTTATTTTCATCGTCATTACATGTTTCGTAAATACTTTCAAATTACGTAAAAAAAAAAAAAAAAAAAAAAAAAAAAAAAAAAACTTATCTTTAGCTTCGGCATTTATTCTATAAAATAAATATCTTCAGCATATAGGTAGAAACGCTTAGAAACTAAATGAAATAATATCGATCCATAAATAACATTAAATAGTTATAAATATATCTATCGGGGAACATATAAGATAATAAGAAAAAGGAGACCATTGAATTGATGTGTCAATAAGAAAAGACAAATAACAAGACTTTACGAGATTCGACACTTTTATATCTTTATAGCTGTGTAATATAACAATAAATATCGCCGTATAAAAAAATTAATAAAATACGTATAGGGCAATATAAAAGAATTATAATTGAAAATTCGATCAATAAGTGGATGTGAGAGTAAGGGGAAATATTACGCATAATTATGTATCAAAGTATAATGCAAATAAAATGTTTGACGTACCGAGATCCGGGAATAGATAATGAATTACGACGAATTTTCCGTATCGTTATTATAAAGATACATTGAAATGTCCGCGGTGTAATAATTCAAAATAAACTATTCCTCGCGATTCTAAATAGTGAAATAATAAATAAGTCCGATAGTCAGTTGAATTCTTTCTTTGAAATAATTACGTAACTCAGGAGAAAGTCGCAAGATTGATTTCGCCGCTAATTGAACGGCTATATTAATTCTAAAAGTCCAAGGGTGACCCCTTTCCTTTTATTCACGATAATGTGATAATTAAAGTAATTAATTAAAAATAAAAGGCCGGAAACTGACTCGTGCCAAGTCGTGTGCCACAATGGGTTATTGGGGTTGGCGGGAGTCCTGTTGGAAAGAAGAAAGGAGTATATAGCTCAGCCGTAGGCCGATTATGAAAAGGAAAAGGCTCGCCAAGGAGAGATCAATTTAAGGAATTTAAGATCGGAGCTTAGTTAAGCTCAGTTCTTAAATTTCCAGAATAAATAAGGTAAAAGGGCTTAGCTCGCGGCTTCCTTCAATATTCATTTTTCATTTTTATTCATCTACTTCCGAGCTGCTCTCAATCTACCTTCCCCCCCCCCACGAATCCTGCCCAAATCAGTCGCTCGCCCCGTTAATCTCTTGTCAGCCGCTTTCCCGTACGCGATTCCCACGTCTGATTGACTGTAAGCGGCTCGCGGAGCTCACCCACGTCTATGGGCTTCGCTGATAGGTGGCTCGTCGGCTGCGAGGGGCGCCGAGGGGAATACAGCGACGCATGAAATAACAAGGCCGCATCGGAATCGATATGTATATGCGGCGAGGGTAGGGGACGGCCGTAGGTGGAAAAGAGTGGCTAGCTGGCCGCTCGGCAAAGAGCAACCGCTCGTAGGGGACGGTAAGGAAGGACGGGTGGGAGGGAGGAAGGAAGGAAGGAAGGAAGGAAGATACCCAACTACGGACACTATCTCGACACTCTTATCTCCAACCGGCATTTTTCATTATTCATGCACAATTAGGCTCAGATATAACAGTTATTTATAAATTACGTGCCTTTGAGCATCGTGTGCGTGTGCGTGTAAAGCCCTTCGACGTATCTAATATCTCCCTTGTGACGAAACAAGTCCTGACTCACATAAACATTCTCGTTCTCACGACAGCTAACGCGTTAATAACCTTACTCCAAAACGGCAAAATTAAGATTAATGAATAATCGCTTTCATTATTGGCGGCCGTTAACGGGGAGGGTCTTCGTAAATAGTAAACAGCACGTTACTCGCACGTTACTGGCAGAGGGTCCTCATAAAGTAGATAAAGTCGATGTAAAATTAGTATCCGAAATGTCTGATAATTGGGGGGAGGAAGGACCTCGTCGATTATACAGCGTTAATAGAAATTGCGTAGGAGCCGGAGAGGTTAACGATGAATTGTCCAAGTCGATTGGAGTCACTTGGGGGGGGGGGGGAGGGAGGGCTGAGAAAGAAAATCAAAGCGCTCACGAGAGATGGATATTTTCGTTCCAGATCGAACGGTACGTCTGAATACGACGCCCGGTAATTACGCTCTCTGTACTCTAATCGTGTAATCAATTTGGAGTACCGAAAATTCATTTGGCCATCGAAGACCCATTCCGTCAAAATAATGGACGGTTTTGTAATCAATTTCAGCTTATATTAAGCTGAAAGCATTCTCGTATATTTCATTCTGTTAATCACGATACACCGAAAGCTCTACATAATAACCGAAATATCTCATTATCCTTTGGGTGTGTCGGTGGTATACCACGTATATCGGGATCGGCGACTATTTTAATTAAAATTTCATTAAATCAAACTTATCATCCCGCGTAAATTCGTGAAATTCTTTAGAGCTCCGAAGCTTGAATTCGAATAATTTCGAAACTACTTAAATTCGAAATGCCGCGTTCTCAAGAATTGTAATTTTAAGCGAAGTGTCGATTTCAAGGGACGAAGCGCCGCTTAGGGTTATCAAAAAACAGAGAATTAAGATACCTTAGAGTGCCTTGGGAGCTTTAATCACGAGCTATAATAAATCACGAATGCATTACACATGCAAAGTGTACATCGCTCAAAGCATCGAGCAGAACTATTTGGAGAATCTATATTTTACACGCCTAAGAAATACGTGCATATTGAGAAGATGTACATAGTTAAAGCGAAGGGATAATATAAGGATAGATGGATAATTATTTATCGATAACTTTAATCGGCGAATTATATTTCGCAATTAAAGGTGAAGGGGCTCGTTTTCCAAATGTATCTCGTTTTACAGAGGGTATTCAGTTTCGACTTTATGATAGGAGCGGGTGCTTTTCGATCGCGATAATCTGAAAAGACAATAAGAGCTGATCGAGTAGTAGTAGTAGTAGTAGTAGTAGTAGTAGTAGTAGTAGTAGTAGTAGTAGTAGTAGTAGCAGTAGTAGTAGTAGTAGCAGCAGCAGCAGTAGAGGATAAGATAATTAAAGTCATTAGGCAATGATTGCATTAGGAGCCCGTTCATGAGGTATTGTATACGGATCTCTTGTGCGTCGGCTGACGATGTAAGGCGATACGCAAACAGTCGGTCTCAATTGTAAAAGAGTGTCGAATTATTAAAGGGCGCATAACGAATGGAGAAATATCGGCCGGGGCGAGGGGCTGTATTGTCTGAAGAGATTGCGTTAATTTTGGCCGAACTCCAGAAGCGCCGGCATTAGCTCTCTCTCTCTCTCTCTCTCTCTCTGTGTGAGAAGAAATACGGCAGGGGAGGAGGAACGATAGGAATGGAGGGACGACGGGCGGGGAAAAAAGGGATGGGCGCCAACGATCGCGAGTACTATCGCGCTCGGAGGCCTTGGAGGACTATTAGAAGTGGAGATTTAGATTGAGATTAAGATTCATTAACAAGTTCTGGAACACGTTGTATCAAAGACGGGGCGGAATTCACATGTAAGTGTTTGCTACCAGTGATTTCTGTTCGCGCGAGCGCACCCACACGGGCACACTCGTACGGTGTGCGCAAAAGCACGTGATTGATGAATGAAAATGAATGCGAGAATGGTCCGTTCCATGCACAAGACTCGCTTTTATTGCTCAGACTTAATGGGCCCCATAATTTTTCTAAGCAAATATCCTTCCGCGTTTAATAAAAACTCAAACTTCCCTCGAACCCGTACAATTTATGCGCCTTGGCTGGATTCTCGACCAAAAAAAAAAAACAAAAAAAAACTCGCGCGATATTTATCCGGGTGGGGCTCGGGAGGGGCTAGGGAGGGGGCGAGTTCGCGTGGGATCGGAAATTTGAGTCTTGCTCCGTCCACACAAACACCGGGCAATATATTACCCATAAAATGAATACACGAGCAGCCATCAATTTTAAACGGAGCTATATTTACGTTATTAATACGACTGCTCAATGCGCGTACTTTGTTGTGTAAATTGAGCGTACACCGATTTAAAAGATCTCGCTCGGATCGATGGAAAATTTACAAATTCACGCGCGTATACGTGCGCGTGAAGTATTGTATTAAAAAAAAATTATAAAAAATGAGCAAAATCAGTCGAGGGATCGACGGATGCTCGTCCATCAGAGTTTATTGCAATTCGATGTATAGTTTTTTCCCTGAATCAGTTACCCTCTGATGGTACGAACAACGCGAGGGACCATTGACGTGCGTTGCATGCGAGCATTATCGGGGAATACGCAAGGCGAAAGCACCGAATGGCAATTAACGGAGTCTCAAAAGGTACGTTACGCACTCGGTTATTCATCGCGAACCCTTTAAAGAAGCTATTTCACCCAAGTCGACCGAACGCACAACAATAATATATAATAATTACTTGACTGTCGAAAGCGTAATGCGTCTATCACCACAACACGTCACAGCATCCGATGTAATGCATTCTCCAAAAGACTTTTATAATTTATTATTACATTATAAATAAAGCTGATATTTATAACTTTCTCCATTGTTTGTACAAATTTCTTTAATTTTCATTTCACCCTCTCGTTCATGCTTTGCAGCAGTTCCCCTCGTATTAATGGACACTGCCATTCTTTTTAAATAAATTGCTTCGGCCCGTACTTTATTGTAAAGAGAAAAATGTATCATACATTTTTATAAAGAACGCGAAGCCTCGCTAATTTTCAGTCGATTTATCTTCCGTTGTATTTCTTTTAACGAACGTCGGATTTCTAGAATTCCGACAACGAACATTTTATAATCACTCCAGCAAGGTCACGACCCCAGCCTATTCAAGATAACAATTACTGTAACTACTAATAAGGTGGAGCATATAAATACATGAGATAAGATATAAGATAATATTATCTGCTACAAGATTTATTTTGTTAATATTAGACGTGAATATATTATCTCCGCCAGTCAAACGCTAAAACGTTACATAAAATCACTTTTAAACTTTATCTCGCAAGCCATTTTATAACACCATTTACTATATATATATACATATATATATATATACATCTCAGATAAATACGAGGCACAATAATTCATCACCATTAACATTAATATCGAAAACATTGTCGGATATTATTTTTCATTCGTATTATAAATAAAATACGAATTAGTTATGCTACGTTGCAGATTATCAGACTTTTTACGTTTTTTACTTGAGCCTGTAATACCTTCATTAGGGAAAATTATGTAACGAATGTATAATCATTATGTGGAAAATTATGAAAATGATGCGGCTTTATCATCTCCAAAAGCTTATAAATTTTCTAATAACCGCGTCTCTTTACCGCTGCAACTAAAATGATTTTATAAGACTGATAACATAATTTTGATGTTGACAAATAGATATTAAGAAATTATTTATAAAATTCCAGCCTCCAGTCAGTCGCCCATTCATTATCATAAAGAATTATGATTTAAATATTCTTAATTAACATCCTTTACGCTCTATACATAATTAAATACGGTCACTATAAGTCGCTTGCATTATAAATAACGTCAACTCTAGTTTTTCATTGAATATTATATAAACCGGAAGCTATTTTAAGTCCTAGTTCATTATAATTACTTGAAATTGAAATTAAAATAATGCAGAATATATTTATTTTTTATAATTGAAAATGTATAAGCAATAATTTTCGTTTCGCTAACCCTTTCGTTAAGGAAGTAATTAAATTATTATAAATTTCCAGATGGACAAGTAATCGGAACTGAATTAATCTTCTTTGATAAAATCTTATTGATCGCGTCCTTAGAATAATAAACGGAGAAGCGTAAACATAATCATCAGTTCAAATAAAAACATTATATAAAATTATTATTCATTTCATTCATTGTTGCAAGTACATTGAAATAAATCGTTATATCCTATAAAAAATCTACTTCTCCTTTAATTTAATCATAATTGATGATCGTACAAAATTTTTAAATTTGTTATTTTATTTAAAAAAATTGGTACATTTAAAAATATTTGAAAAACGAAGATTATATTTTCTGACCTGCGTACGGTTTATCGATTTGTATCGAACATGACTCCATTCAATAGTATTACTACTGAACTATTATTCAAGTTCAAACAATACTTTAATTAATCAAGGTAATTAAAACCGTTGTTTTGTCGACTAAACTTTATAGACTCCAGTTTGTCTTGTTAGTTTTCTTAAGAAACCCCGTGCACAAAACGCGTATTGAGATGTGCATTAAGATTTATCAAAGGTCCAATTACAGTTGTCAAACTTACCGGCTGAGTAAAAATTACTTAAATCTTATCCAAGTTAAATTAAACAATGTTTCTCTACATGATTAATATGCAAATGACGTCAATATGAATTATTTAAGCTTTCTAGTTAAATATATATATATATATATATAAGCAGGATGCTTATCGCTGCTGAGAATACATAAAAAGGCTTTATGAATGGGAGGATATGCAACGATATCTGATTCGGATAATTCACCGATGCTAAGTAGATCAAATCGAGCGACGTCACATCCACTCGCAAGCGCACGCGGCTGCGAGGAGAATTTTATGCCAACGAAGACAGAGATGAATGAGCGAGCGGAACTAGTTTAGCGGCTAAGAAAAATCCGTGCTTTATTAATTCATGGCGAAGCCTCGGTCTAACCGAGTAATTTACCACGTGACCCTCTCCGGGCCCTTGATATTACTTTTATTCGTAGGAAGCATTGGGGATCGAAGTGAATTTTAATCGATTGAATTTTCTCGATCTCGACATCTTGTCGATTCAAGCGAAATCCTTTCCTCGCTCCCTCCAGCGAAAAATGTTGAAAAATCGCGATATAGAGAAGAGGATGGTCTCTCTCTCTCTCTCTCTCTCTCGCCAGACACTCGTGCTCCCATACATTCTCGTTATATCGAAGCTTTGATCGGCTACTCATCAAGTTTTCATTCACTTAGAGCGGCCATTCGCCAAAACCCCTTCTTTTCCAAATAAAATGGAATTCATTATAGTCATCATCATCATCGTCATCAATAGATCGGAACTAAAAATACGAATAATAAATTGCAATCTCTCTGCAAAAGAAAAATTAAATTAAAATAAAATAAAATAAAATAAAATAAAAAAGAAACAAACGAATTGTAATAAAAAAAATTCGAAATCAATCGTCGATTTCGGGAAAGTAAATACTGCAAACCGATGCTGAGGTCGTGTGTAGATCTGACAAAAAAAAAAAAAAATAATAATAATAATAGTCGGGAGATCTGTAATGAAGCGTAGGGATTATTGGGGTGAAAATCTTGGGGAAAGCCGTGTAATTGGTCGAATATCAGATAAGCGAGGCTAACGAGGGAAACGCAAGCGTTAAATGTCTTATAAACGTGATAAATGAGTCGGTAAGGAATCAGAATGAATCATGACAAGTAATGGCATTATGTCTACGTGTAGAGTTTGCTGGGAACAACGAATCCAGCATCCGAAGCCTAGATTTCTCATATGAGTATAATTATAAGTGATTCGCGTGCGGCTCGAGCCAAGAGCACGGCTACGCACGGCTACAGCCTAACAATATGGCCTTGCATGTGAATGAAATGCATGAGATCGTCGGGAATCGTCGCTCGATATTATATTAAAGAAGATGGCGAGGAATCGTTAGGAGGGGCAGGGCTCGCTCCTCTAAATCTCTTCTGGATCTGGAGAATCAGCATTTTTCAGGGAAGCCGTGATCTCTCCAGCGATCGGCTTGATAAGAGCAAAAAGTTTTGCATGGACCGGAAAGTAAGTCCGATCGTAAATCACGGTGGATCGCGGAGACGTCGGACGATGAGCTGGAGGAGGTAATTGCGGTCCGGGTCCGAGGCTCGGATCTGACGCTCGGGAACGGCGCGAGTCTAGCCCGTCAAAGAGATCGGGACGATAGGAGGGGAGCCGATAAGATAGATTGCCGGCGGCGCAGCTGAGGTCGGCGCGCAGGAAGATCGATTCCCGGTAGGCGATCGGAGCACGTGCACGGGTTCGCGTACGCCCGGTTCGCCTCGAGAGCGCGATACTAATCTCGACTCTGCGCGCACTCGAGTCAATTGAAATTACCGAGAATAACCGAGGCCGGGGCAGGGGAGGCTCGGGGCTCTCCGAAACCATTCAGGACCTTCATTGACGCCCCCTCCACCTACTTTAGCCGCTGATCTTCCCTCTATACGACCCATCTCGTGATCTATGGACACTTTGTACCATCAGCACTTCCTCGAGAGGAGCAATAGCTTATCGAGGATAAAAGAATTTTTTTTTTTTTATATAAAACCCTATTCTCGCTACTTATTTTAAATGATCCGAGCCAAGGACTAAATCCAGTCTATTTTATCATAAGAATTATAGGCTAGTCGTTGCAATATTTTATTGCACCCAATTAGCATGATTATGCACATTGGAAGTAAATGCAGCGAATTCAATTACAATAAGCCGATGATGATATTTCAGTAGCAGTAGTAGTAGTAGTAGTAGTAGTAGTAGTAGTAGTAGTAGTAGTAGTAGCCGGAGTAGTAGTAGTATAGTAGCCGGTAGTAGTAGTAGTAGCCGGAGTAGTAGTAGTAGTAGTAGTAGTAGTAGTAGTAGTAGTAGTAGTAGTAGTAGTAGTAGTAGTAGTAGTAGTAGTAGTAGTAGTAGCCGGAGTAGTAGCAGTAGTAGCCGGAGTAGTAGCAGTAGTAGCCGGAGTAGTAGCAGTAGTAGCCGGAGTCGTAGTAGTAGTAGTAGTAGTAGTAGTATGCAGCGAGTCGTACGAGCCGAGCAAGTCGGCCGGCTGGCATTAATCAAGGTAGCGCATTAAAATTTCACGTCCTCGATAACGTGGTACTGGGCTACGTCACGCGCGCCGCCTTTTCTCCGAGCGCGTCATCCTGTCTCTCCCTGCCGCCCCTCTCCCCCCCGCTCTCACGAGCATCGGCTGGGTTCCGCATTCTCGTAACGATGCGTACAAACGCGAGCGTACGCCACCTCGACACTCGAGTATCTCGCCCCTGCGCAGGCGCTCGGTACGGTCATTCAGTCAAGGCCTGACGGCAGCTCGATCAGTTCCACTGATCTCACCACCTCCCTCATTTATTCCTACCTCTTCCAACCTCCTACTCGCACCGCCTCGCTATATATATACACATATATATATATATATATCTTCATCTTTCCCTCTCTCTAATAATTGTATATTCGGTATTGACGGGAGCCGCCACTCGTCGCACTCCACTAAATAATCCTCGACTTTCGCGCTCTTTCCTTCCTTACGGCCTCATTTATTAATAATCCCGAGGCTGCTTTTCCCATCGGGGGCCAGTCATAGCCGGTCGCTCGCCGCCCCAATAACCCCTCACCTAACCTTTTCTTTTTTTTTTCTCCCTCTCCCGCCCGATTGCGACTCGATCGTTGCAAGACTTTTCTTCTCCTGCAGCTATGCGTAACTTTTCTGATCAAAATTTCAACGGCGATACTAAAAGTTGGAGAAGCTTGGCCCTTTTACCGAGGGAACTTTTACCCTCCCCTCACTCCCGCCATGTCGAAAGACACGATAGCCAGTTCCGATACGGCGCCGGAGAACTCTTTCCTTACGCGTTTATTAATTAAAGCCAGCCATTAGCCGGGATGGCTCTACGATCAGACAAAATTATCATCTCGCACGCTTATTTCCGATGCTAATCTACTCGAAACTCCATTCCATCTGACACATTTAACGAGAAGATCTCGAGAGGAGATCTTTTTTTCTCTACTATACACATTAATCGGCAGGCAGAGCATTATCTCGCAGTATTAGCCATGCGTATTAATCTTAATATACACTTACGTATATTCCACACTACATTACGTACTGTACTTTATAAAATACAGAACAAACGTTCTCGTGATTATTAATAATATTTATCCGTCTGTTGGCCTCGACTCTATAAATATCTGCCTTATATCAATATCATTACAAAACGCTCGTATTGAATTATTAAATAATTTATTACTTGTAGCAAATATTTATTTATTTAGTTTAATAGGATGAACGTATTCTAATTAAATTGGCCTTCGGTGCATTACAAATACATTACAAATACGAATTATTCCATAATCTATCGAGAACAGAACACCAGTAAATAACAAATAGATAATACAATAAATTTTTCATGCTTCTCATGACTCTCATTCCATTGCACTACAGTTAACGAAAACAACTTATAAGCATAGCTTTGAAATTTATGTAACCACAGATTTAATTAAAAGAAAAAAATAAAGAAAAAAAAAAGGAGAAAAAAATCTAGATCGCGCATAGAGAGCTCGAAGTAATAATTTAATACAAATCGATCCACGAAAATACGTAGGCTTCTGCATAAAAGTCAAGTACGTACATTTAACCGTATGAAACGAATCATTCGAAAAGTATTGGAAATTAATTTTCTACAATTTATTGTACAAACATTGTGAGGTCATAGGACTAGAGGGGAGGTTTTTGAGTAAACGCTTTCGGAAAAGGAGGTAAGGATGTCGAGAGCTTAGGTATAAATATTTCTTAGAAGATAGTATTGTCCTCGAGCTTTTTTCTAAAGCAAATAATTTATTCAATTTGAAGAGCCAATCATTCGCGTAATTGATACACGTGCCTAGGTAAATGTATATACATATATATATATATTTTAGGGCAATTCGCTTTAGAAATTATGCAGGTCTCATTACTTAAATTGCGCGACTCTGTTGGCACTGTTGGAATAAAAAGCTTTTTCCAAATAGACCTCGCTCTATGTAAATAAGCTCGTATAACCATTCTCACACATCCGCGTTCGCTCGGACGAACGAAATGCAAAGTTTCCGTTGATTTTTTTAGTTCAGTAAAAGTTATACGAAATAATTATTCTAAGCGTCGACTGAGGTATACAGAGAGAGAGAGAGAGAGAAACAGAGAGAGAGAGAGAGAGAGCGCGCGCGTGTATAAGAGATGTTGTTCAAAGGTAGCCGATCCCGTTCTCCGTTCTCCGTTCTCGGTCCCGATAAAATACTATCGAGTCGTATTAATATTCCGACGGCACTCGCCGGTCGTGCTCGGTGGCCAGGGTCGATTATCCTCGCGGGAATCATCAAGCGGAAAGAATCGTTTCGTAGCGGTCAGAGTACAGGGGGAGGAATTCGATATATCCGGCGAGCTTCGATATTCCCGGAATCCAACTAGAATGTCCGATAATTCGGGACACATTGTGGAATGTCCCTGGTTTCGAGGAACCGTACCGACGACTCCTCTATCTACTCCATCGGGATCCGGTGATATCGGGCCGATGTCATTAGCGAGTCGTATAATTATTGTCATTGGCTGGAATTGGACTTGTGACCGTCGACGACTGCAATACAATTTTCAGGTGTATATTAGTAGCGACACAAGCAGCCGCGTAACAGTCGCTCGTTCTCCTTTTCTTTTCTTTTCTTTTCTTTTTCTTCTCATTCCTTTTTCATTCCTTTTTCATTCCTTTTTCATTTATCGGCTTGGGTTGTAGTCGATTCCAGGGGATCGACAAGAACCTCCCGACTACGAAGCTCAATATTATGATAACGTCAGCTCATTTATAATGCAACGTCGCCGAGCTTATCGATACTTAGCCACTCGGCATCGAGTTTCAAAGTCACGTTAAGCATAAGCTATTCATCAAGAGGCAGTTTATAGTTTAACGGGGGGGGGGTAAGGCGTGGAGAGCGAGCGAGAGACGTGAAAACTTTTTCGATTTAGCTCCGTGAAAAGGCCGGCGTCGGGCTGCCGGGTCGAGGGTAAGTTCGGCCAATCGACCAATCGACAGCTCGTGCATTGCGAGTCGAGCCGACTCGTCGATGGAGCGAGTCCGTTGCGTATTGCCGACCCGAGTGAGCCGACATCGATTATTGTCTCGAGCAGTATCGCCGAGCGACGTAACGATACATCGAAATCACTTTGCGATAGGCTTTGCGAGCTCAAAGTTCCTCGGAGATGACGCGGGAGCGGGCATCCTGGTGACCCGGTGGCGTACGAAATTGCCAACCGTTTCGCTCGGCTCCGCTTCCCTTCAGCTCCAAGCCGATGATAATCCGGCACTTAGGACGCGTCTCCTGTCTCCTCGGAAGACTTTTACACTGCCCTTTTACCGGCCCTCTGAATAATAAAGCCGGCCATTTGCACGGAGCCGGGCTCCAAGTCGCCGAGACTCGGGTTTTCTTAAGTGCGCGTTTCTTTAAACTCGTCGGCCGAATGCTTGAATCCCGAATAGATAGTCAAACTATCGTGCCACGGCTGTCAATAATTAAGGGGGCGACCCTTGTCCCTTAATATTCGCCCGGATTCTTTTGTTTCAAATGACCCGTATCCGACCCCCTTCCTCCCACCCCCCCTCGCCACACGAATTCCCATGGACGTCTAATGCTCCTCGTCCCGTAATATTCGCCTTTAACATCTTCGCTCGGTATCCCGAAGCATCGGCGAATAAAGGAATACGACTGCATCTATTAAATTTACGTATTCATGGAGCGAATAAGTGACGAAGAAGGGCAAAGTCAAATTCAATATTACGTTCACTAATATCGCCTCCCGCGACATTTTTATCACCCCCTGCCAACGCCGAACGCGAGCTCGGGCTGTAAAAATAGCCGCTAACTGACTGAATAACAGCGACAATTTTCGTTCGCCGGTGATTCGACATAAAGTGACGAATAAACAATCGATTCCCTTTGAAATTCCCACCGAGAAGGCAATCTCTTTTTGACTCCTACTCAAATTTCCTTCCTTTACGTAACGTTAGAGCAGCTGCTAATCATCCCGAATAACAAGAATGCGAGCCCAGTCGAGCGATAACGTCGAGCGAGCCTTTCCGCGTTATCCTCGGCCGGTATATCGTCAATGAGAAGCATTAAAAGGATTAAGATTAAAAAAAAAAAAGAATTTGATTCATAATACGAACGAATGTAGCCGCCAGAATTCGACAGAAAATTGTTGTAATTATCGAGCAAATGAACCTGGGATGGTTCAATCAGTCCGAGATTTAACTTCCTCGTACATGAAAAAGACACGCGTCGCGATTGAACTCTAAAAGGACTCTAATATACGATCGACCGGCAATAATAAAACAACAACAACAACAACAATCAATCCGATAAAAACCCAATTCCCGTGACTTTTCTGTCGGACAACCAAACAAATAATAATACGTTCCCCTGGCTTTCCCAAGCCTAAAACCCATTAATATTTTAAAAATGGTCGGGGCCTCGAGTGACACAATTTTTACTTCAGGTTTCTGAAGCCCGTAAATATGGAGTTATGGAGAAGCAACGGATTAATCGATGAGGAGCAATCAGAACGAGCGGCGCTCGTAGCATTACATAAATGACTCCCGATTGATTTATCAATAATGGTATTATAATAATTTTTCCACCCTTTTCCTTGAACGTTCCCGTTTCATCGCAATACGAAGGCAGCGTAATAATATTTCTTCCCCTTGAATTTTATTTAATTATTCAATAAATAATCAACTTGAGATTTTTTTTTTACAATAACGCCAACTCCGCTTACGATGTTCAAGTAAATAATGTGTAATATTATTTCTTTATTTACTGAGCATGATATGCACTTACTCGATGCATTATAAGGTAATACAAATGAATCATCTAGCCTGCGTGTGGTGCTAATTTTTTTGTTTTTTTTTTTTTTTTTATTCTATCGATCGTTAGCATAACAAAGGGTCATCGATGCTTGACTAATGTACGCTAATTCATACGAAAGCGCTGCTTGCATTCAAATTGTATGGCAAGGGCTGCCAGACTATCGGTAATATCATTAAAAATTCTTAATTACGTAAGTATTAGTGTTAATTTAATTATTTTTTTTTTACAAGCAATATAATTGCGCGAGCTTTATTCGTTTTATCTCTAGGGACAGAGCCTAATTAGATCCTTCGCTTAAAGTTCTTTTACATTTTAAAAAATACAATTCTGTACTTGAGTGCGAGCGAGGCCTCGTTAGTGTAATAAAATTAAATTTTACAAAATTCCTGAATCCGTAAATCTATTGTATTATTGGCACGATTCTTGTCTGATGTTCGAATTAATGCCAAAAAGCCATTAATCAAAAGAGCCTGGGATCGTTAATAAATTTTTAAAAGTTTTACCCCGAGCATTTTACGCTTCCGTACTTGAAATAATAAGTTGTCGAGGGAGTTCAGTAAAATCTTCCTGCGCTCTTTTATGGTTTATTAATTGACTGTGTATAACATCTAATTATAACGGAATTAATTATTTATATCGCAGGGAAGGATAAATCCTCGTTAATTTAATAGTTTTCGTATTATTTACGTGTAATGTATATTATGTGCAGTACGTAATAACTTAATAATATCTAGCCAGCTACTGTCAGCGTCTATATAAAATGTATAATGGAAGCCATGGCGCCACTACATTATTAAACAGGAAAACTATTAATAGACCATCGATTATCGGGCGTTTATTTTTTATTAAGTAAACATTGACGACGGAGAAATCTCAGCCTAGATCACAAATCTCGTGAAATAAATACGCAGTTAGATTTATTGAAAATGAAATGGTGTTAAAGTTTTGCAATATCCTCGTAATATTGCTCGATCTGTAAATCGACAATACCACGTAAGCTTTTATAACGAATGGATTTTTTAATGCATCAATTAGAGAAATAAAAAAAAAAAAAAAAAAAAAAGAAAAGAAAAAGAAAAAGAAAGACGCTGTTGCGCCTGGAGCCGAGCTACACGTATGCACGCGTGTACGGAGCGAGTTATTCCGCTGGTACGTTGTCACGCAGGCTCGTGGACGCACGCACGCACGCAGGCACGCACGCGTGGCCGTTTATGTGAGGCTGGTTCGGTGGGTAGCGTGCACACAGAACAAAAATCGGCAAAGTCCGCTGGATTCCATAGGAGCGACATTTTACGAGCGGTAAATTTGAAGGTTTACGATACTCGATTAGTAAAATGACTGGCTTGAACTACCAATTGTCGTCTTTAACGTGGATTACAAATCCTCCTAGGCCTTAACACGTTATGCATTGGATGAAAGGGGATCGCTTCGGAGATGATTTTCTATATTTTAACGTGTACTAAGCCTCGACGTAGCCTCCTTCTTTCTAAAATTCAAAGCTAAGTGGAATGCAAAGCTGTCAAACGTCACTCGCAGACTCGCAAACTCGCAATCCGTTCAACAGAGCTTCGTAACAAACGAACCCAAGACTTCGTCAAACTTCTATTTTAGATGATCGGCCCAATCACGCGTATGGCGCACTCGACGGCTGCTCAAATTCACGGGAGATTTTTAATTTCCAATCAGAGCTTTTGCTATATCTATGATCGCATGCGTCGCTATCTCATTGTCGAGCTGATGTACTTCACTCGCTCGCGGATTCAACTTCATACACAACGTTTATCAACATTCTAATAATGCACCCTGTTTTAATTATTATCGTCATTTGAGGGCGGAATACCGGGTAAGTGGAGCGAAACTAGCCTGGTCGGGCTCACGGGGAGCTTAGACAAAGCATAATTCCAAATGATTGTCCTGAAATAGACGATGTATTGCCAGTTGTGGATTATTTATGCTTCTACGTCTTATGGCTAGGCGAAGCTTTTCAACAAATAGCCTTACGCAATGATCCCTCGAAGTGGGCGAAGTTTAATGAAATGTTATCCTCGTGCCGAGCACATAATGAAGACATTCTAATAAGGCGCACGAATTCAATCCTTCGCCGTTAAAATGATTAGGGTGAGCCCCGGACATTGCGACATGAATCGCAAGCAATCGGGGATAGATCTTAGCTCGGGAGTCGGCTCTCTCTCTCTCTCTCTCTCTCTCTCTCTCTCTCGGATTTATTAAAGTAATAAGCAGCCTGTGCTCCACTTCCCTCGTTATTTAACGGTTCGCCAGACACTTTCCCCAAAATCGTTCATCTCCCCGTAAAATCACTGCTCGGGAAGTCACGTGACGTACATTATCATCACAGGATCGAGCATCGGGGCGTAAAATACCCCGAGATGTAAGCAATACGCCCTCATCGGATGCTGTAGTTTATCTTTCTTTTGTCTTTTTTTTTTTTTCTATATGATCCAAATAGGCATTGGTGCCGAAATTTCAATTTTAAAATACGGATCTGTAAAATCCGTTAGCTATAGGGAAAAGAAGGTGAGGAGGCCGGCCTCGTTGACAAGCTTGTTATACAGAATAGCGGGAGCCTGGAGCTCTCGATGCCGGGGGCGGGGGAGGGGTATGCCGACGAGTGGTGAAATAAAGCGCGCACGTGGCGAGGAAGAAAAATGAAAGGCGGCTACGAGGATGCTGCGAGACTCGTGTGCTCGATGGCGACGTACGAGCTCGGCGATCGCAGGGAGTATTATTGCGAGGCCGGCAGACGCCGCCGACGCGGCCACCACCGCCGCCGTACGAAATAGGGTCAAGGATGATAGAGAGCTCCTCTCGGGGATGCGCGCGCACATACGCACGCGGAGGTCAATGGAATTCAGTCGGGGAACTCGGCTCTCCAAGTTGCTCGACACCCTCTTGTCTTTGCACAGAACCAGCAAAAGGTGCGCTGGATGGTCGGGCGCCTGGCTCTACCTCTAGCTCTCCCTCTAGCTCTCCCTCTCTCTCCCTCTCTCCCTCCCCACCGCCGCTGCCGCTGCCGCCGCCGCCGCCACGACACTGCCATTTTCTCCACATCCCTCGATCCCTATCCCGTGCCCCTCTGCCAATCGATGAGGGGTGTGAGCGCGCACGTACCGAGGACACTCGCGACATCGCTTTCTATTCTCCTCCTCCTCCTCCTCCTCCTCCTCCTCAGCTCCCAGTCCGTGTGGCGTCGGTACCGGAGAATTCGAACCTCCGCAATTATGGCCGGCTCCGATTGTACAGAGAGCACCCCTGTACGCTGTTTCCCCCCTCGACGATGCCTGACCCGCTTAATACCGAGTAATCGAAGACCCCCCCGCGAGCCACCACGGGATCAAAGCGGCACCTCCTTCTTTGGGGGTTGCTCTTCTCGCATCTCACGTTCCTGCTCTTGGATTTTTTTTTTCTTTCTTTTTTTTTTTTTTTTTCTTTCTATTACAGCTCGGTTGAGCCTCGGCCTGCGAACGCCGCGCGACTACATTTGAATTGGTAATTTTCAATATCGGTCGCAGCCCGCTAAAGAAATATTTAATTCCCACAGAAAATGGCAAATGAATAGCAATTAATTTTTCACGAGCTTGATATTAAAATCAATAATTGACATCGGCAATAAATACCCTTTTTACCCTTTTTGGCCTTTTCATACGGGAGGAACAATTTGTTTCGACACAAACATTACGAGGAAAATCCCTTTAGCGGAGGCTTATTGCCTGCTTCTGCGAAATGCGAAATATTAATCTCCCGAATGAATTCGACTAATGGCCCTAATGCGGGGGGGAGGGGGGCGCCTCAAGCAAATACATTAATCACTCAATTCCCTTCAAAATTTGCCTCACTTTCTCGGATACTCGCATTTTTAAATATCTCCCGTGTTTTTCATCGATCAGTCAAAGGATTCAGGATGTCTCCGGAAGCCTCCGGAAGCCCCCGGAAGCCTCCGGAAGCCCCCAAGCCCGTCGACTCAATCAATATTACACTTTCAAATGATGCTCGAAGCACTTTTATTTCAATTATCCGGCCCTCCATCTATAATTTCAACCAGCTAACGCGCTCTCGCCCTGCTGCCCGATAAGATCATAAAAGAACAATTCACATTTTCGCCCATTAATTATCAATTGCACGTTGATTATTTTATATTAATTGTTCACGAATTTACCATAAATTCATTGCAGTCCTATAAACTAGAGGGTGAAATATTTATGAGTGGAGGAAAATTATTTGCCCGTCCGTTTGTTTTATTATTAATTTTATTTTGTTAGCAAACGCGTGCGCTTAAAAACAATTACATAACAAAGGTAATAATTAATGAACTAAAGGGCCTGGACTTTTTCATTAAATTATCAAGTAAAAGTTTTATCGAGCAATTTACTAATTTTTTTTTATCTGCTGAAAAAGTAATTCGTGCTGCATAAATTACGCGCAGAACAATAACAATTGACATTTATCTGTACGATCGTTAAGAATATCATTGTTTTGCTCGATATCAGTGTTGAGCCTTGAGGTAAAAGCGACGGTTTTTCTTAATGAATTAACAGAATCTCGGTCGCAATATACAATGAAGATGGAATTTGTATTTATCAAGAACTCTCGAGCCTTTAAAATAACCGAGTAACGAAATGAGCGATCTCGGAGCGTGGCTGGCTGAAAATTCATGAAACTTATCCAATTATAGGATCTACTCAATGAATCATTCACAATAATGAATGCGTTGTTGGATGATGCTTGACAATGTTTAAGGCAAATATTTGCCTCCTACATTTATCAAACGCAATTTAAAAATAGAAGCTGGAATGTTATTAAAAAATTTAAAAGCACATTTGAAATTCCGCGAAGGCCATTTGCGAAATAAGAAAGTAATGAGCCTATTCAATTGTTCCAGCCTTTTATCATTACAAAAGCATAAAGGACAATAATCGAGTAATTAATAATTCTCCGAGATGTCTTATGAATATCTAAGGATCGCAGTTCTAATAAGTTTTACAAAACTTAATATGCAAAATATAAGCATTAACTTACACGGGAGAATCTCACGTACTAATTAAATTATTCCTAATGACGTGTTTTTTTTCCCCCCTTTTTTTTCCTTTTTTAAACAGCAATTCGGGCTTTGTGGTATTTGTGCTTGATTTAAAAATTTAAAGGCAAGAGAAGTTTGTCTGCCGGCAAAACTTGCTTGCTAATAATACAAAGTGAAATGTTTATTTTTTCTTTTTTTTTTAAAGAAATTGGACATTAGATATTTAATTAAATCTTGAGGATGCAAAGTAAGCTACGTGAACTTTTCGAATTAAGCCAATTAAATAAAATATAAACGTACCCTTTGTAGATATAAGTTCATCGTATTTTTTTTTTTTTTAAGGCTTAGCCGATCTGAGCGAAAATATTCAGCGGAGTAGAGTCTATTCGATAGAGCATTCGGCCTCGTCGACTTCTGCTGATCTCAAGGAATTGCGGTTATTTGCATACTTGAACCCTGAATTACATTGACGTTCGAGGGCCTAAGCAAACAAGTATCTTTATCAATCTCCTTCCTCGGTTCGTTACATTTTCGATAAAATAAGTGCTCCGCTGGGCAAGGAAATTATTTTATGGGAATACAAAATTCGCATTCGTCTGTTATCGGGGTTGGCGAACGAAAACATTATTAATTGCCGAGTTAATTTCAATTCCATTTGAACATGTAATTTTCAATAAAATCTTTAAAAAGCCGTATTTTAAGTGTGTGTACATATATATATATATATATATATATATATACGCATACGTATATTTAAAATAGGCAAATATCGATTTATTACCGTGCATCGAACCATTTTAATATATAACCGGTTCAATACGATTCAGTCTAAATGCCTAAATAATTAAATTAGCTTATCGTCCTACAGTGGATGTTGACATTACTTACTTATTTGCTAATTCTAAGTAGAACTAATAGTAAAGCTTGACGAAAAAAAAAAAAAAACGTCGAGTAATTATCGAGACAAAGTAATAAGTAAATAACGTAAATTTCATATATATATATATATGTACTCATTAGAGGAGAAATGTTGAATAAAAAACTAATTAACAAAGCGGCTAATTAACGTTTTTTTTTGTATTATAAATAGCTACAAGAAATACAACAGTGACGTAGCGACGAATATAAAAATAAGTTCAATTATTGCCTCTACAACTGCTTTCGTATTCGGTAATGTTAAGTAAACACTCGTGAGAAAAAGTGATGATAACAGGATTACGTGGAAGAAATATGAGAATCGTATAAATAAGGAAATTACAATATCCGTTTTCTTTATGTTACGACAACTCGTAAGGAATACAATAAGCTTAGAGGAACGAATGAATATTTGCTTATCTTCTGAAATAGTGTTAAGTTTATGTTACGATTACTACTGCATTCATTCCAAGGATCAATATCCAAGAAGCAAACGAAGTTAAATCGCACAAGTAAATTCAAGTACTTTTCTAACAACGGAATTTTCATTATTCCAGCTTTATATTTTTCCATTTCATATATTTACGTTTGTTTTATTTTGTTTTATTTTGTTTTTTTTTTGTTTTTATTTTATTTTATTTTATTTTATTTTATTTGCTACATCATTTCATTTCCTTTACGCATAATATATTCATTTAATATATATTCTCTCTCATTCTATATTTAAATTTACAAGCGTAATCTGTAGTTATTTTTTGCTTCTCGGGTAATACAAACATTTTATATTCACTAAATTTCCATAAAAATTGGATTTTCAAAATGTTTGGATCACTGATTACAATTGTAAGTCGAGTGTTCCGATTTACCATCAGAGATTACGAGAGTAAAGTACAATCGGTTCTCCGCAAAAACTGAACGTCACCCAATACGTTACAATTTTTTTTAAATTAATTTCTACAGATCGAAAGATAAAAACGAACAAACCCGTGCAATGCCACTTAATATTACACTGCAGGCAATCTTTCGGGTAAAAAAAAAAAAAAAAAATAACATTTAAAAAATCGATTCCATCTTTATTTCACACAACTCGTGTACTTACGATTTTTTATTTTTGTTTATACAAAGATTACTCATCTAAAGGAATAAGCGGCACTTTATCGTATTTTACAAGCCCTCTTCTTCGAATAAAATATCAATATTGTCATTATTAATAATTCAGGTGACAAAATAACAAATTTAAAAGTTACAGGGCAATGTGAATTTAGATTCGCTTGAAAGTTTGACAGATCCGCACATCTATGTGCGGCTCTATGTGTACATGCATGTAGTCGGAAATGAAAATTCTGAAAATTTCATATTACAAGGAGACTAAATAAATATCAGAAATAAGATCGAGAGAAAGGAGCCTGGAAATAAGAAAAAAGTAATAGTAAAAAATACGCTCCGGTTTCGGAGTTTATGATTATTTACGTGCTTATGCGAATGCACTTGTATGGAATAAAACTGATAAAAGGCAATGGACAAACGATGCAATGATTTTAATTGGATAAATTATCGAAATTGCTGGGACAGCGATATACATTTCAATGGTAAAAGATATTTATTTCTTATTTTTATAATTACAAATCTCTAAGGGACGTTTAAATAGAATGTGCTGGCTTTGTATTAAGAAAATATTTTCAATCTAATCGTGATTCCGTGAATGCAAATGAAAATTGAGTTGTTGTTTCGAATGAAGGGCCGCGAGCGATGCCTTTATTTTCTGCAAAAATATCCAAGCGCGTTATCCCTTTTTTTCGCAAAGCCGTTCTATGCTGAAATGTAAGAATGGACAGGTAGGGAGGTGGGCAGGGGGGGAGGGGGAGATAGCGAGGCTGGCAGGCAGGCAGGCAGGCAGGCAGGCAGACAGGAAGGCTCGAGGAGTCAAGTGGTATTATACACACGTGTGCGATTCCAAGCACGTCTCGAAAGATCTTGGTTGTAAAGATGGCGGGGCTCAGAGGGAATGAGGGAGAGGACGCCCGAAGCAATACGTCCTCTTCGTGGTAAGTGAAGCCCGGCTTAACAAAACAAAATATACAAAATGATGTATGTACACGGGCTGAAGGAATATAGCTAGACAGTCAGTGTTGCGGTATTAGGGGGCGGGGAGGGCGGGGAGGAGCGTAGTGGAGTCGGTTGGGGCTCAAGTGCCGAGCGGACATTCAACTTTCAAATGACAAAGTTTATGGGGATGAAAGCGCGAGGGGAGCAGCATGACATATTAAGCCCAACAACTTTTATAGCGTTTACCCCATTCCCTGAATTATTCAGCCGTTTTATTCCACTGACAATTAATTTTCTTCCCCGGTGATCGATAACGTTACATTGTTCTTACTTGACTTTTTCGACTTTGTTTTTCTTACGGCGTCATAACTTTCTCCAATCATCCATCTCTCTGTTTTTATATACGTGTATTTGTACATATCTACCTGCAGCGCGTGTAAGTTAAATTTTTGAAACTTGTATCCGAAACTTTTATTCGCAAATACATTTTAGATAAATTATTAAGTTTAATTTTACTTTTTAATAGTATAGATTACGTCTACATTAATTTTATGGTAATAATTTCGTTTTTTTTTTTTTCTTGAGGAATTTTTAATCCAACACTGTATTTAAAAGTAAATTATTTATGAGCATTTATAATTTTACGATTAAGGGTAACTTTTTAGCCGTGGATTTTCAAACTTCAAGGCTATGAGTTTAACTCGAACTAATTAGTAAAAATCCGATAATTTACTTTCTTTCTCAAACATTATGATTTCGAATAAAATTACAACATTATTGTAATTGGGTTTTTTTTCTTTTTTTTTCTTAATGAATTTAACACGACTACTGTACGTATACTTATTATACATGTGGGCGACATTTAGTTATTAATTAAATTCAAGGGTTTTAGTTTATCGAGCCTGAAAAATTCAAGGTAAAGGGAAATAATCGATTTCCTGGATCTTTTAGTTGGCGTGAAGCTGCATCGGCTGCGCGCGGCCTCCGCTCCTCGACAAGGACAATAAGCCAAAAAGATCTATTAGTCTTTCACGAATGAATAATAAACTCGAATGGTGCAACCAGTTCCAAGTCAGATTTCAATAACTGAGCTAATGTAAAACTTCAGCAATTTTACATTTTTTTTTTTTTAAATTATCTCTCGGCATATGTGCTCTGTATAATTAGGATGGATTTTTTTTTCTTCTTTTTTCTTCTAGAGCTTTAGATTGACCCGACGGACTATTAACTATTTATGAATAAATTATCTCCTATATAATTTCCAAATATCGTACAGCTGGCACTGATTATTCTCAAGAAGTCGCTAAACTTCCTAAAAGAAATGTTTTGAATTTAACCATTTTTACGGAAGCTCGAGACCTGATTAGCATCACGTATTTAAAAGTAAATTATTTCTAATAATAAGTCACTTCTTCCGTCGGCTTTTAACTGTAAGTCACCGCACCAGGAGGTGTTATTGAAGGCTTGCCAATCCACGTAAATCTAGATAATTACTGTTTAAGGTCACAACCAGGCAGAATTACTCGAAATATTTTTTTTCTACTCTCGGTAATTCATTCTAGGGCTTTCTCAAGGTCGATTTAAGGATTACAAGTCTTTTTTTAAAGATTATTTTGTTTTGCGGAATGCCAGGAGAATTGGTTGAGAAGGGTCCCCGAAGAATATAAAATTACACGACGTTTCGTACATTTTGCCTTGAATAGTAATTATCTGAGATACATAGGTCCCATTAGAGTGAGTTGTATGTCATGGAGACTATTACTTCATGCCAGAAAATAGCCCCCAGAGTCTCGTCTGAATCCTTACTCTTTCGTTCGGGCTCGATGTGTAACCCCAAATCGCATAGATCAACTTTTATAATGCCTCTCCCACCCCTTTCCCCGCCGTATTATGTTATTATAAGGCACGGCTAAAGCTGAGATTATTGAAGGTAACCACGCAGTGGAAGAAAATTCGTAAATAGTGCACAATACGTGTCACGGGTTAGATGAATTTCCGGGACATTTGAAAACTTGAGGTTGTATTTAGTCTCTCTCTCTCTCCCTCTCTCTCGGTCGAAAAATAGTAAGGCAGCTAAGGTAAGATTTGGAATTTGTTGGTATTTGGTTTAGGCGGCGATTTAGAACGCTCGGACTTGTAAATGTCTTCGAGGTAATGATTGTTGCAGCCAAGCCCCATCCGAGTAATTCATAATTTCGATCTGCATTCGTAAACAATACACGCGTAACAACGAAGGAGTCGCTCGCCCGTGTGGTTATTACTTATTGACCGCTCGTAGAATGCGGAATGCATTAGCCTAATTAATAAGCGAGCGCCAGCAATTCATAGCAAATTAAATAAGCCAAGTAAATTGAATATTTGTCTGGAAATAAACTTGGCGGCGTCTTCTCTTGTCAGGCTTAATGCTTCGGCTTATTGCTCGAAAGTAGAGCCGAGCTAAGGAGCTAAGGAGCTTCGTACAATAAGGAAGCTTGTTCTCCCACCCCCGCCGGAATGGGTCGGAATGGGTCCGATATCATTGGCGTGCGATGGATTTCGAACGGAACGGTTATCGACTCCATCGTAGCTCGCGGAGCTCAATTTATTGTTTATATATATATATATATATATATATATATAATGCGGAGGACGGCTTGCTCAGTCGCCGGCCGACCGCGAGTGACATTTCGATGAATAATCATTGTCTGGCTTAGTTAATAAACCTGAGCCCCAAAATAATTAATACCGATAGGTCATAAAAAGCAATAGCGGACGTGTCCATTTACAAGCTATCGCGCCTATCGACCTATCACTGTCACGGAGGATTTCAATAATTTTATCAATACTCACTCGCATGGCACTTCGGACGCATACAAACATTCCCGGCAATGTGGATCGTTCCCTCAAATATTTATGCTTAATAATGCCCCTCGAAAACGGAACGTTCACTCACTCATATTCAGTATATTAACGTACTTTTTATATCCCATTACTTAGGACTTGATTTTAATAAAATCCATTACACACGCTCCCCTGCGCCGTTTTTCATTAAACACCTACAAGGCATTGCGATTCTTTTCTTAAAAATCAAGTCTTTTATGCCTTCTTAGTGGATAAGATGTGGAAAGTGATAATTTTAAGCATTTTATTTATATCCTTTTTTTTTTTTAAGGGCTTGAGATAAAATTTAATAGCATACAATAACTTTAATAATATTATGGGAGCTAATTAAACACGTGGCTTTTAAGTTACTCTAACCATTATTTGCCTTTTTTCTTCTTCTTCGTGCCGCTACCTCCTCTCAACAAATTAATATCATAAAACATTATTTCAATTGCATCATTATTACGCTATTAAGCTTGTTATTTTTCAAAATACCGTCATTAACACTTTCGTCCAACTCGTACTTACCGTTTAAATCGACTAATTTACTGTTGAATCTCATTTGTTAATTAAAGTATTTTCAAACTTTGAATAAAAAAAATAAAAAATAAATAAATAAATAAATATAATTACATATAAAATACATAGGACAATGCAGTTCCATCCAACGACACAATTTCTGTACAATAATTATGATTGTTTATTAATCTTCTTGGATAAAATTTCAAAGGAGTACTTGACAAATTACCGACGCTCTCGCACAATCCCAAATGTAAATTATTTAATACATATCATAAATGAGATTCGGACAAACGCATTTTGCTACATAAAAGTTTTATATTCAAAATGATAACTGACGACCGAATAAGGAAAATATTTTATAAATCGTATTGTGCTTATTTGTGCGGAACAAAGAATATTTCTGCTTTTTGTTCAAATTATTATTATTATTATTGATTGATTGATTGATTGATTGATTGATTAATTAGATGTTCTGACGTATGAGTTTTACATGGAGATGCCGAGACGAGAGCATAAATATTTTATTATAATCACATGATATTGTTGATAAATAGAGGGAGTTTGAGTTTCGAGTGAAATATCTTCCTTCAAAGTTAAATTCAGCAGGGAAAGGGAAATAGTACTTCGGTAAATACGAGCGAAACCGATTCGCGTCTGTATAAAGTGAATGCTGACTTCGTGACAAAACCGCGCAAGAACACGAAAGGAGGGAAAAGGAAGCAGGCGACTCTTGGCTTACATACGCAAATAGATATATTACGCTTTACCTGAGCCGGCGAACTCACAGTGAGCAAGCACTTATTTGTCTTTTCGATCATAGCCAAATGGCCGAAATAGAGGGAAAATATACCCTCTTAAATGTCCTCGCTTATTCAATCCAAAACAAAAACCAAGTGGAAATAATTAATCGTCCATTGAATAATTAAAAGAAATTCTGCAGAAATGCGATTTCTTCGATATCTACTTATATATTCTTAATAATTCCATTAACCCTAACATGCAGCTCAGTATTATCAGTATTTTTTATTTTATACTTAACATTCAAGTATTATATTATTGAAAATTGTTCCTTTTTTTTTTTTTTTTTTTTTTTTTTTTTTAAACGCTGCAACCATAAATTACGTTTTATTTTTTTTACGATTTTATTATTCAATTATCTTTTTTTTTTTAAATTCTACGTACTCATACTAATGAATATATTATTTATAAATTTAAATTATCTTATAATTAAATAATTAAATGTGCATAATTTGACGTAGTCATAATTTTAATTGTAAATTCAAGTTTAAATAATATAAATTACTATAAATTTATGAAGGAATTTTTAAAATACATAAATGTATTCCCAATTATATTATGATTTCAATTTAAAGATGTTTAAAAATCTATTATGAAATACTTGGAAATATGCGTATGCGAATAAAATTATTTCCATTTCAATATATAATTAATTCACTTTAAAGAGAAAATTTTTAAAAAGTAAAGATATAATTAATGAGAGAAATCACAACTTACGAAAAAGTAAAAACACGTTACAACGCCTAACTCATCCTTTAATGTAACAGATACAATGAAATAGTAATACAATAACAACATAATATTCATACAGCAATGTAGAATTGGTAGTATTTGTGAAAGAAATTCTGTTACAATTGAAAATTTCAATAAAAAATCGATTTTACTATTTGAAAGTATCTCTATTTACATTAATAGTTGTTAATAAGGGAAATCTATTTATATGAATTATAAATGCGTAGACAAATATTGGATTCGCAAGCCTGTCTCATATCAGCATAATAATATATTATTAAACATATAGTAATGGCATAAGAGTACACTAACATATGCCTTGCACATGAAAAAGAATTACAAAATCTAATCTTGTACGCAAAATTATGCTATTATAACAGAGTGAATAGGTACCCTGAACGTAGGGATGGATTTCTTCTCTGTTGGTAAATATGTATAATGGGATTTGCAATAATATTTATACACTCTATTTAAAAGTATTTTTAAAGTAAAAATAATGTTCTTCGATGCAGTGTAGATTGATTATAAAAAGCTAACCGATGAAAATATTAATATCATCGGGATGATCATTTAGAAATTTCTCCTTTAAAAATTACGTTCATAATTATTAATTGAATAAATTAACATATTTATTTTTTTTTTTTTTTGCATCTGATTCGACTAAATTTAAATTTACGTAATCAAATAAACTTTGTCGTTAATTACAAAATCATGAGTTGCGCAATTCTTAGATAAATTAGTCTACATTGGCCTAAGGTTATTATTTTTCCTGAATAAAGTTTCATGAATAAAATTTGCAAAAAATACTCTTTAGACAATAATTTCCTTTTTATTAATCTTATATTATCCATAGCTGAAGTAATTAGGGGGCGCTAGCAGATCCAGTACAAACAGTACAAAGGGGCTTAATTAAATCCTGATCATATAGAAGTCTTATTAATAATTTATGAACTCCTATTTGACGATAAAACAATTATTATTTCCTCTCAAAGTTTTCCATTACATAACGTAAGGATTAATAATTAATGCAATTATGAACTGAGAGAGATTCCTGAGATTTTTGGACAAATACTTTGATTATTGAAGATATTTACAATATTAATTATTCTGTAATCAAGTACATGTTTACATTTCAAATGTAATCAATATTCAGTTATACGTAATTAATAATCTTACGGCTAAATGAGTTAACCTCGCATAATGGACTTTGAAATCTTGGCATAGAAATCTGTTGTGTAATATCGGCGGCCCTCATTATAAGACTAACATTAATGAAAATGGTAACTTTTATTACATTGAAACATCCATTTACGAATGTATTACATAAAATCACGTATAAAAATTCAAGCTTAATTAATAAAGCTATCGTTCGTTTGGAGAATATTTTATTTTTTACATGCACTATGCTCATTGAAAAAATATGTTCCTACTTTTGTTTCTACGGTAAATTATATTTTACATTGTCCAGGTAAATATAATGAGAATCGTAAAATTCAATTGTATTGCATTTGAATTGAAGACCGTGAAACAGAAAAAAAAAAATTATATTTAATAATATTATTGTATTATTTTACGCAGAATTTATATGGAAATGAATATTATCGTTTTTAATATTCGATAAAATTGCATATGAATAAGTACACTATGCGTACGATATTCGTAAATAACATCGAATGCTGGAATTCCGTATTTATATTTTCGATATTAATTCAAGTAAATAAACAATTGAATAGAATTAACTGTAATTGGATGGAATTTATTGCATTGATTTAAAAAGAAAAAGAAAGAAAAAAGAGGGAGAATTAAAATTGTAGCTCATTAAGTCGTAAAATTGCGTAAAAAAAAAAAAAAATACTATACGAGTGATAAGAATAATTAAATTCTGGAGAAGTTTAGGGAAACGTTGTTATTGAAATCAATGAAACGGACAAAGAACAACATTTGGTACAATAAAAGTTTACGCGTTAATCTTGATGAATTAAAGAAGGAAGCCGGATTTCAATTATTTCGTTTCTTTTCGCGCTGCTGGGCTTCATAGGCTTGTTACTTTTGCCTCTTTATATGATCGCAAAAAAATAAATGCGTTGAATAAATAAAGGAAATGGCAAGGTAGCATCGAGAACACGAACGCCGGGAAAAAGTTTTCATTAGTTTTGTCATCTCGCATTAATTTATATTACGTGCGTGACAACAAGATTTCCGCTGACAAAGTTTTAGCGTCGGCGGAAAAAGATTTTATTACCAGTCGGGGGTGGGGAGGGTGGAGAGGGTGGGGGATAGCAGAAGGGGAAGGGGAGTCCGTGGCTTTATTATTCACAAAAAGTCTAAGCATTTGCCTATGTTGAATCATCGATTCTCGAAAGTGAATTCACCAAGACTTCTTTAACATCTTCGTTTCTTCATACAAAATACATTTTATTTCAAATTATTCGACCCGTAATGACGTTTTCATAAATTAAAATAAAATATTATTGTAATATGTTATAGGATCCGCATAAAGGAGAGCAATAATACTAGATCAACGCGTACAATTGTAAGTGTAAATAAATATAACATATATTAATATTCAATGTTGTTTCCGTTATTCAGCATTTTTATGGAACGTGATATATAAGTCAAATAAATAAGTAAATAAATAAATAAATAAATAAATAAAAACAACTTGTTAAGATTTCTGAATAAAATTCAATATTTGATCATTTTTTTAAAAACCTTACAAACGATCATTTTATTAAATTTTACAGTGATCTTTTATTTAATAAAAAACATCTCTGAAAATAAGTTAAACCAACATACATAATAGGTCTTCTAGCAATAAGAACAAATAAATCAGAAGGTTTATTCAACTTTATTAAAAGATAACAAAGTAAGAATAGAACGAATTGTACGATTTCATGTGATAAAATTAAAAATTTTTATCTGTTGACAGGCATTAAATAATGTTTAAATAAAATAAGCACAAATGCTTAATTAATACAAACGTATTAATTCCATTGAAACGTACAATAAGATGATAAGTTTATTTAGACTAGGAATTAAAAAATACGAATATTAACTGATATGTTTCTGATTTTTCAAAAATTTTACAATATCATAAATTCATTAACATAAATTTAAATGACGAATCTACATACGAATCAAATAAAATTAAAATTCATCGGGGAGAAGCATATTTATTCAGTTTTTAATACAATTATTATTTTTATTATTATGAACCAAAGAATTTGCATATTTATTTAAAGGATTTGCTATATTAACGCTCTCTTAGCACAACTGGAATCAAACATTGATTATTGGTTGGTATTTATGGAAGAAAAAAAATCAATGAATAAACAAAATAATGTTTTATAAATATTGGTATTGAAATCTTAGGAAACGTAATTTTATTAAGAAAGGAAGAATAGAATGTATGGTAAGGTCAATCTTACTCGCAAGATATTATTAGATGTTATAGACACTCGATAATACTTAGTTTAGTAGTTCATGTTCATAAATGATATATATATTTATGGAACACTAAGAGCACGGAAAATGTAACCGTTAAAATTATAGCTAAAAAGAGTTATAATGCCGGGGAAGGTCAATTACAGGCGCTACTGTCTATAAAAGAAAAAGAAAAAGAAAAAGAAAAAGAAAAACCTTGGGCTTCGTCGATCTAAAAAATACAGGGAGTAGAGTGAAATGAACGAAGAGATAGATCCTCCATTCTGTAAATCCAAAATACATGATTCGCGTGATCGATGGCTACTCTATACGACGATGGTCTGCTTTGCCTTACAAATAATGTAGGATTAGGGAACGAAATATAGATCTTAAGGCGGTGGCAGTTCCGGTTCGGAGCCGTAATCTAGAACACGAAACATTTTACACGAGCATGTATCGCGGTATCGCTGTATCGCTGTATCGCTGTATCGCTGTATCGCGGATAAACATTAACAGTTTCGCTGATAAAAGAGCAAGCTCGTGGTAGTGCATAGGTTCGTAAAGTGCGGTAAGGGTGTATAATTGTCATTTAAATATGGAATCGTGGACAGAAGTAGCCAGCTATAAACGTAGGAGGTACGATAAGGGTAGATCGTATTGATCAGAAAAATGTGCTCCGCTCCGTACAATGGATATGAATAACGCGAGTGCTCGGGTTAAAATGAAAAATAACGTGACTCCGGCTGGATGCTCGGTACACGTACACGCAGCCACGTACGCCTAGCCACCTTTTACTGCTCTTCTTATTAATTGCATTCCGCTCGTGCATTAGTTAACAATAAATTTATAAGGTATTTCGTAAGCTTCGTACAATTTATACATCACGTAAATGCTCCGAGACTGAAATTTCGTAAAGAACTTAATTTAAGCAATGCGCCGTTGTAAATATTTATAGCCACGGCGCCGTATACGTCATTTCGAAGCGTACGAGTTTTCAACTTGCTCGGAAAATCCAAGTACCTTAATAAAGGGAAGAATGTTAAACCGTTGAAGGATGCATTTGTAAATGGACGCTTTTATAAAGAATCATCATATGTTGTTAATACAACGTTCAATCTCCAATCACTCCATCCATTGCTCTGGATTTCCATTGTACGATTACAATGCTTTTCCGTTTTCTCCAAATCTTTCTTTTAAAAAATACTCGTGGATTTATGGGCTTAATCATTCATAATCGAGTATGGACAGACACGTTGAAACGATTGCTCGATTTACTCGATCGACGTACTCGATTCCGAATCTTTTATTAAAATTAAAAAGAAATTACGAAGTCAAGTCGCGCAATTTATTGCATCTTACAAATGCACTTTTTGGCATAAAAACTTTTCAGAATCGTCGTACGGTCGAATGTTTCACGTTGTCTCGTGGGCGATAAGTAAGACGCGGATCCCAAGTGGACGAGGGTGGATTTCCTTATGGATTCATGGATAAACGAACGAAGCTCGTGGCCAGGAATCAAACAAGAAATGTGGCAGATAGCAATCCGCTCGAAAGGAAGAACAGGCTCAAGGAGATGATTGTGAAACTAGGGCTCGAACGGATTGCCGGATAACAAAGTCGATGAGCCCCCCGTCGCAACATCACATAAATAATAGAAGTAAAGGGTGGAAATAAAGATAAGTGGAGGGTGAGAATTCGGAAGTACGCTATCCTCTATCGGCCTTTCTATCTACTCGAAAAAGTAAACGAATAAAGTGCGCGACTATAAGTACGTGTTGATTTCATCGTAAACCTCAAGAGTACAATGTTCGGCAGCGCAAAAACCTTCTACCCGTTGTTATGTAAATTCGCCAAAAATTTATAAGCTCGTAAAATTATAATTTTATGTATAATTCGGAATTATAACGTCGCAGGTATTACAATGATTTAGCCAATGTTAATTAATTGTTAACTGTAATTAATGAATCGCGCCCTTTTATCAATGTATCTACAGCACTCATTGTTGAATAACAACAACAGCAACAACAACAGCAACAACAACAACAACAAGAACAAAGTAGTAGTAGTAATAGTAGAAGAAGAAGAAGAAGAAGAAGAAGAAAGGCAATAACAACATTAAAGATAAATGCTGCATAAAAGTTCAGCGGGCGAGAAGAAGTAACGGACCTCTTGCCGAAATATTTGCATAATAGTAATGCGCCCAGTTTCCATTCGTAGATGGAAATACATTGGCAGATTTCTTATAAATATCTTAATAGAAATCAAAGCAGAAACCTACGGAGAAATTTTCACCTCAAGTATCCGTACTATTTTATAAAATACTTTAGCCCCTATCACAAATCGGCCATCCTTATCTAAACGCATTCTCAAAATTTCACAATAAAATGCGTAATGGTATTAGAGAGAGACTGAGAGAGAGAGAGAGAGAGAGAGAGAGAGAGAGAGAAGATCAAGAAGCGCCGGCGTCGGTGAGCTTGGCAATTAAAGTGTTGGTACTTTTCTTTTCTTTTCAAATCGAGCGCGTATAATGTGATCGAGATGCGGGAGTCTTTAAGAAAGGAGACAGTCTAAAGTAAAAGTGACAGAGACGTACCACGGCGTTCGATAATAATTCATGCTGACTAAGTAAATTTTTCAAGCCGACGGGACTTACTTTACTTTCACCTCGAGCCAATCAAAAATACACGACTATTTCCTCGACAAAGCGTTATTTTATTTTCTTATTTAATTCGAAAAGTGCTTTCGCACCCTAGACCCGGCCAGATCAACTTTGTACACTTTTATTATTAAACTGCTCCGTAAGGAGATACCGAGGCTAACTATCGATAAGTGAATAAGTACTGCCAAAGTATTTTAGTATAATTTATTTATGTTGACTTTGAACATTCTTCCCCAACTTCGGCACTACTCGATCTGCCATTTCTCACTCCTTAGCTGAAAATTTTAATTAAATGCCGTTATCCCATCTTTTTACTATTATAAAAAAAGAAAAAAAGAAAAAAAAAGAAAAAAAAAATATAAAAATGTCTCGGCGTTCTGAGCGTTATGGTATAACACCATAACTTTATAATGCCTTATAGAAGATTTAATAGACTGCATAGAAGAATTATTAATAATGAGCCGCAATGAGTGTAAAGTGAAAGGGATTTATCGTCGTATAAAAATCTCGAGTTTAAATATTAATGAGCTTTTGAAAAATATATGAAAATGTTTAATTAATGCTGGGAAAATTATTTAAAGGAAATAATAAAGCTTTTATATGCTGTGTTTATGATTTAAAATGCATAAGTAAGTATTCGCGTAAAAGGAAATATCTAATAAATTCTCATAAGACCCGACGAAATCTGATATGATAATCTTATAATTTTATTATAAGAAAATTCGTCTATGTAAATATTTTTTTCAACAAGGTTATTCGTAGTTCTGGGTGGACATAATGTCTGGGTGGAGCCGATCGCGCCTAAACTGTCAAGTGCATGCACGTCGCGTAAAACGGAGCATAAAATCTCGGATTTTGTTTTTATTCATTTATTTATTTATATATTTATATATTTGATTTGTTGTTAAGGAGGTGAGAGCCAAGAGGTTTAAAGGAACTGTATGTGGAACGAAATTTCTAAATCATGGCTTCGTCTAGACGGAAAGAATTATTTATAGCAGCCGGTATTTCACATTCGTTCATACAGCTCGTAATGATTGTAGATTTAAATCGACAAGGACTAGGAAAGCTGCCGAGAAGCGAAAAGAAATCAATGTATATTATTTACCTGAGAGTAGAATACTATTTCCGCCTTTTCTCGCGTTTGAAATATAAGGTTTTGACAGGGCGACGTGTGAGGACGACGGGAGTGTTTGTTGTACTCTCACTGTCCGTTTCAACGGACTCTCGGTGCCGAACAAATAGAGGAGACTGAACGAACGGCTCGCCTTTCCCAAATATTCCATAGCCAATAAGGCCGCTGAAATAGGGAATCGGGGATTCCTAAGACTGGAATTATTCAGCGCCGCAAGGCGACTACTAATAAGCCCTGATTCCCTTGCCGGAAATGCAAGAGGATCCTCGGGACGATCGGCATGCGCCAACCGATCGACCAGCGGATATCGATTATTTGACACTTGACAAATTGACGTTTGACATTCGACGTTTTATAAGAAGACTCGAGGATTTTCTTCTACTACTACTTCTTCTTCTTCTTCGTCGTCGTCGTCGTCGTCGTCGTCGTCGTCTTCTTCTTCTTCGCCGATCGAGGCAAAGAAGATCCCACGATCAGTGTCTTCATAACGACGGGAAAGGAGAATCGGAAAATAAAAAATATCTCATTCTCTCTTCCGTAATGCAAATAAATAAGTACTGCATCGCCACTGCATTTACTATGGATTATGCAGCGCTCCTCGCCTTTACAAATTGCATCGGGTTTGTCTCTTAAATTAGTCCTGTATAAGCGCCACACGTAACACCGGACTAATAAAAAAAACTATACGCTTCTCGAGATCCCATGGCTCTCTGGCATTTAAAAATACAGCCTTTAATATTTCATGGTAATCATTCGGCCTATGAGATAAAGCTTACTTTATAAATAATCCACGTAGATAATTTTATAGAATAATATAGAGTTATTCTATTTTTAGGCATTGTAGCCGAATAATATTATTATTAGTTAGCAGGACTTTGTTTTTTGTTTTCTCGAAGGAAGATAAAACTTCTTTATTTATATATCCTCTGTTTGCACATTTAAGCTAAATATAACAAGATCTACGAAGATAAAGCAGCTATTGTACGTTTAAATTTATTATGCGAATTATAAATATTTAACTGGCATTATTTAGTATTATTTAAAACTCATCGCTTATTGTACTCGAGCTCGCTTTTATTGTTTTATTAGTTTATTTCACGGTTAGAGGGGGGGAAAAAAGAGACAGACGTATCGATTTAAAAAATTTAAATATTCCAAAGATAAATAAGGTGAGCATATTATTCTTATCGATGCACTTACACTCTTACGAAGCTACTAAAAGTAATAAGCCATCTATTCTCATGACGTTATAATTATTGTAAAAATGTATAATAAGCTTTACGAGCCGGATGATCTAAATTTTTAAATGACCTTGCTAGATTATTATTTTTATTATCAATAACATCATTATCATTATTATCATTAAAACTATTGCTACTATTGCTACTATTGTTACTATGGTTACTGTTATTATTATTATTATTCGCGCCGAGAATCCGATATTATTATCCAATTGAAGGAAATATTAAGACTGGAAAGTAATTATCCTGGAATCAGTATTAATGCTTCGTTAATAATAACGAATTCGTGCCCATTGTATTAGATTGCCAGATTCCTTAAAAATTTGATTGAAACTCTAGTAAAACACTGATAATATGACACTTGAATCGAAATGGCCGCTCTGAAAAGGATAATTGCATGTAGTTAGCGACCCAGTTTGGCTAGTAATAGTCTTGAATTTTCTAAAATGGCGGCCAAAATTTTGTCCAGACAAGAAGACTTGGGTCTAGTGCTTTTTCGAACAAACTTCACACGCAGACAGTTGTAATTAAAACGATGACCGTTTTAATTCTTCCTTCGCTAAGTGCAATTAAACTTAGGCCAATTAAAGTCTTTTTTTTTTCTCAAGTCGTGGGAAAAATTTTTAATTAAAATAAATAAAAAAAATTCATCCCCTATTCAAAATCGAGGAGTGCAAAGGAGAGAAACAATTTGGCTAAGCTAAAGAAATATTTCTCACTTTTTGTCCCAAAATCTTATGGGCTACGGCATCGGAACATCTTCATCCGAAGATATTATTTTCTACGAAGACATAACATTTTTTTCTCTTTCTTTTTTCTTTGTTTTTTTTCTATTTTATCGTAAAAATTAAGGATTAAGAGTGCTCTCAGAATAACGACGGATTAGAATTCTTTCAATTTTTTTTTTGTTTCCTAATTGTAATTAACCTTCAAATATTTCAATGTTCAATATTCAATTTCAATACATTCGATTTTCACCCTCGCGAAATGCTCATTTAAGAAAATTATGAATAATTGAAAAAAAAAACATTAAACGGCAGGTTATGTATGGCGCACGTGATGCTTCTTTGATACTAATATCAAAGTCATTTTCGACTAACGTTATTATTCGCAACTTACGCTATGATGACGTTTTTAATATTAACCCACCACATGCTCATACTTCATTTAAAAGTGGCTAAAGTGTACCGTCAGAAATTTTCCACTAATGGCAGTCGACTTGCCCAGAAAACTTTCCTAGATGAACTTTTATGCTCTAAAAATCTCCATGCACATTCCTTTATACATTATACGTCCCGATATATGAGAACTTAACGTATACATTAAACAGCTCCGATGCCATTTAAATTTCAATGAAAGTATAATTGCACTCATCTAATGCCTTTAAATTAAACGTCCCTATACGAACGTATATTCCGTGCTTCGATCGAAGAAGAATATTTATTACAATAGAATAACTAATAATCGTAAACCCGTATTATTAGTTATAAAACTAATAATAAGATTGAATGATTTTGAATAATATATTGGCCTTGCGTTGGCGAGATAACATTAAAAAGTTATTGTCGAGTGGAAGACAAAATAAAATTTAGACACTCTGGAACTAAAATCATAGGAGATTATTAACGAAGCTACGTAAACGAGGCCAGTCGTTTGCAATATACTTATACGTGTGTTCTGCCGCCCCGTAAGTGTGCGCGCGCGTATACAAAACTAATAAATGAAACTGAGGAAGAGCACTAACGCGAATGAAATTCTTAACTAAAAAAACATGGCAATACTTGTGTGTCACGAGGGACAGGTATTTAAAAAAGATGGGAGGCAGCATCTTGAAGATTGTTGAAAAAAAAGTCAATAAGACGATTAGAATGCTTAAGGAGACTTTACACAGTTACAAATCCACGTTCAATCACGAGAATTCGTTCGTGGTGTGCGGGGCGGGGAAGAGGTGGATGAAGGCTTGTAAATAATACCAAATGCATTCTGTTTGTTTGCTGCAGTTTGGGGTTATTGGCGCGTGCAAGTACGTAGTGTGGATTATTCTGGCGAGAAGATGGAAAATTTGTGCGCGGAGGACAACTGGAACGCAATATAAAATGGTAGGAAACGTTCCTTCGACTCTTCGAATGACATTCAAGTGAAAACAAAGTGATTCTAGCTTCGGCTCGTCGTCGGTCACACAACGCGCATTACGATATACATGACAATATACATTACAAAATGATAATAAGATATAGCTTGTGAGCAATTAGCACGTGGAAAAGGAATTTGCTTCGTGAACGGCTTATTTGCCCGCTGGATTGACTTAACGAAAAAGACAATCACGGGGACATATAATTTGTAGTACACGTGATTTTCAAACGGACTGTAAAATTCAACGACTCGAGTATGAAGGAAAAGGAATATAAAAGTCCCTCGTAAAAATCCGAGTTCATCGGAAGAGCCGGACTCCGGCCAGAGTAACAAAAGCTCAACACTCTCTGGACAAACAATCGGGATCCTAGCAAATAAAGAGGGAAATACGTACGTACGTAAATTCATATATGTATATATATATATATATATGTATATATGTATGTATATATGTATAGGCATGCATGTATATATGGCTCGGGAGTGCAGGAAATCGAGCCAAGTTTCGAACAAGCGAGGAACGAGTTAATTCTCCTTTCCCTCGTCCCGCGATTGAAAGAAAGTTTACCTTCTTTTCTTTTTCCTTCTTTGATCGCCCCACCGCACCGCACCGCACCGCACCGCACCCCCTCCCCACCATTCCGGCCCGCTGTTTATGCATAGGACATTAAAAGCTGACACTATAGGCGGGAGATCAACCGGATAATTACCTGACTGAATCGTCAAATAAAATGCCATTGTCGCATTGCTAGTAGGTCGGGGAAGGCTTTTATTAAATTCCATATTATTATATCAAAAACGTCTGGACCATTCTTATACGGCAGCGCATCTATTGTTTTACGAGGTATGCACTCCCAAGTCTTGGATATTTGGACGTTTACTTTTTGGACTCGTAATCGAAACGAGCCGGAGCCTGCAACTTAATCGATGCCGAGGGATCACATTCGTTAATTCGAACGATCAACGCGAACGATCAACGCGAACGATCAACGCGAACGAGCCAGGCGAATGAATACCTTTCTGACAATCAGTAATTATTATTCGTCAAAGGAGATATCGCAGGTTCAAATAACTTGGTCCGTTATTACCAATGAATCTTACCAATGAATCAATGCGCTAGCTGGGCGAATGAATTTTTTGGCCGAAAATCAGGATGTACAAGTACCGTGTAATATTCACCCGAATCTACAAAATTTACATTCAACGTATAAGAAACATATTCTCAGTCCCGTCGCGTTCTCGGCTCAATCTTACCGACACCCATCTAAATTCTTATATACGTACGTCTTCATTACTAATTCTAACGAACAATTTTCTAAATAAGAATTTAGAAACTTGCCGTTAAAGAAGGTTGAAAGATAACGTGCACTGTTATTTTTTTTTTTTTTTTATTGAATAATTATGAATGACAGGGCCCGAAAATACCAAAACCAATTCCATTAAAATGGTTTTTCAATTCATGTTCCAAAGCACAAAAGCACGGATTCTACATATGCTTTTCATCTGCACGTCTTTTAAGTATTCAACCCGAAACTTTAAACTAAGCAACGCGTGAAAAATAACGTATTCACATAAATCATGCACTTGAAATATGTAAATGTGCAATAAAAATTTTGTCATTACTTTATAACATAAAAAGCCGTGAAGAGCCGGTAATGTTTACATATATATATATATATATTTGTTTTTTTTTATTAACAACTGCATCTAGATTTAAATATATTAATTATTGCATGCGCCAAGCCCTTCAATTTTACTTCAACGTAAACTTCAACTCGATATAGATTATTTTTTACTTACAGTGAAAAGAGTTTAAAAATCGATATTATAATTTTTTTTTTTCTATAATAATCACAAACTCTTCCGTTAAAAATACAACTTAATATTTAATTTTAGCTCGTACTAGAAAGCCAGATTAGTCATTTTAACGTGACTTTTAGATGTTAATACGTATGCGTAACAATTACGTATATAAAACCGAATAATGCAGCTAATTTTTAAGATATTTAAAAACAAGAAAAATAAAAAAAAAAAGAGTCATTTCCAATGCAATAAATATATATATATATATGCATATCTATACGTATGCATACGTATACGTATGTATGTGCGTTTGTATTGCAATAAAAATATTGCAAGAAACAGTGAATTTCTAGTTTAATAAAGAAAAACAATAAAATAGCTTTTTTTATAATTCGTTCTGATTACAATCTAACGAGATTTAATTTTACTGAAATAAAAGCGCTGAATTGAAGCAATTTAAAATACGGATATTGTTACAAAAAACCTCATGCGTTTACTTTAGTGGGAATAAAATGCGCGTGGCCACGATTGAACGTATTATTTTTTACGAGAATTATTAATGCCGCATCTGTAATAACAATAGAAAATTCGTATTAATAATCAATATAATAATAATAGAAGAAGTAATTAATAAGATATTAATTATTATACTAAATAATTAAGTAATTAAATAAGGAGTAACTTTTTTAGAATAATTTTATATCGTATGCCATATAAATTTCGCCTCCTCGATCGCTCAGTTAATTGAATGCCACAAAAACTCGTATCGGCGTTTTATTTTCTATTTTAATTATATCGAAAACATTGCTTAAGTTTAAACTTATAGATTCGTAACATCGATCATATCTCAATTCGAGCCGAATTTCATAAATTACAAGCCATTAGAAAGACACGAAAATCATGAACTTTTTATTCGGTTATTCAAAATCGAATAGAAAATCGTTTGTGTTTTATATGTAATAATTTCTATTCTATTTTAATTTCAACGCGAAATTCATATAAATTACAAATTATGATTGAAAAGAATAAGTGTGAAATTTAAAAAATCAAATTATTAATGATTAATGGAATGATTATTCTAACATCAGAGTTAATTAATCGTATTTTATAATAAATCATAATAACACTCGTGATAATATGTCACGTGACGATCTCAGAGGATTTTTATTATACTAACAGCCATCTAATTGATTATTTAATAATAATTTATTAGAATCTTATTGCTAAGAGATTATTGCTGTATTTTTGTCATATTTCATTTTACATATTTATATACTTGTATAATTAAATGCGGGAAGTAAGTTCTTATCAGTCTAAGGGGACTTTGTTTTGTTGTGAAGAATGAAGTAATAAATCAACTTCTTCACACGGAGGAAAAGTTTTACATCCCACCAAACTTTCATACACTGACGTGGCTAGTAATAACATGGCTAAAACCCCCTTAGTTCTTACGAATAAATCAAATTTTTAAAAAATCACCTTTTGATTTGTATCCGTACCTCATATCTTTTATTTATAATTAAAATCAACAGCTCCATTGCTTGATATAGATCGCATTACTTAGAAAAATTTTATATAAACGTAAGACAACGTTTGCCGCGCCCAAATAAATATTTAAAATAATTATCAATACCTGTACAGGTTTTATCGATGCTATTGTTTACGGACATTTTTCCTTAAATATCACTAGTTACAAGTTTTTCTTACAATAAGTTAAATAGATCAATAATACCATTGTGAATTGAATTTTTATTAATACGTGAAAGTCCTTGCTTTTTATATAAAATATTTTAGTAAACTTTATCGCTTCTATTCCCCGTACGGAAATAAATGCGTAAAAATAAATTCTCCGCGTGGAAGGAAAATAAATATGAAAAAAATATGAAAAAAAAAATCAATGTCGATTGTCACAAAAGTCTCAGAAATAAACTCAATAAATGTATGTATTACTCTGAAAAGGTGAACTTTTATAAACTGCATCCGTAAAAGAGATCTATACGCGGCTTAGCCTTTATATACGTTACTCCATATAATAATCCTACGAATTTTAGAAAAAAGATTTGAATATTTCACCGATTAAGTGTCCTCGAAGACATATATTTTTAAATTTTTTATCCTCCCGAGAAAGATAAGCGAGTCTCCTAAGAATTTAATTATGTAAATAAGGCTACTTTAGTCCATATTACTTATATTACTAAATATTTAAAGTTCCTTCAATTACAGTAAGGATTTTGTTATATATATATATATGTACACGTAAGGAATGAAACAGGATGTATAACTAAGGAATTTCGTAGGGTCGGAGTAAAATGTGTGTCACTGCGATTCGCAAGTCGCGTTCAAAGGAAAATCTGTTGCTCCCGACTGCACATCCTTCCCCTCAACTTTCAACTTCCGCATCTAAAAAGTTTATTTATTATGATTGCAAAATAAGATTTGGGGAGAAGTTAAAACTGCTTAAAGGATTTTCAAATTTTAATAAAAATATAAAAGTTTTAAATACAATGCAGAAACTTTGACAACTTGCTTTATAATTTTCTCAAAAGAAAATAGCGTTTCTCGCGGTAGCCAAGGCAATTTTGCAAATTCGTAAAGAAATTTGAAAACAAGAGGGAGGACGGTCGACCCTGTGCCATCGCGAAGCTACTTTTTTTAAAGTAAGCCCGATAAAATTAATAACGAATGGATAATAATTATAGAAATTATTAGAACGGGAAGTTTCCCTTAAGTGGAAACAACTTAATTAATTTACGCTTCTTACGCATAATCAGCATTACGCTGTGGGAAATAATAAAAATTTTACACTTTACTTGCCAACTTTGAGAGGACCTTGAGAGCTTTTTGCGAATATTCAATATATACGCAGAGATAAGAATTATAAAAGTAAATGTGCATCAGTGTGCACGAGTGTGCAATATTAGTGATATTGCACACTCAAGGGAGGAAGACGCGCCTACGGGCGAAATTTACAAAGACATGCTTGAAACATACGTTGTTGGCCTTAATGCCGGCGATAAAGAGAATAATATAGGAAAAGTAGGGAATAGCGACTGGAAAAGGGTTAAATTAACAAGACAAGGCTTTGCAATGCCACTTACTCTAATGCCGAAGCTTCAATTACGTATTATTACGAGGACGATATCCCTCCCAATAAATATTACCATCTCCGATAAGCCAAAGCCTCTTGATTTTCTTTCCCAGTTTCGCATTCAACGAACACATGGACACCGTTTATCGATTTGACCGAGCTGCCGGGCAGTTTAAAGTTCTCTGCGAAAATATATCAATCCTTTGACTAAATTTGTCTTTGTAAAGCTCGCCGTCCCGTCGATATTAATTATTAATATCCACGCGGTGTAGCGTTAAGAATTCCATGCGAAGGCTCCTGGCTTTGAAAGGGAATGAGGAGGGGGGAAGCAGTATTATAACCTAAAGCGATATTGTACTCTCGGAGTTTAAAGGTAATTTTAACAGGAAGCGAAAAGGAAGAGGTAAAAAAAAAAAAAAAAAATAAATAAAAAATCTTGTGGGTGTTGGAAGGATTGCCCGAGTCGTCAATAATGCGCAAGTGCTTGCGATTGAGATGAGGAATAACTGATGGAAAGAGGTTCAAAGGACTTTCGACCTTTACTTTATACTGTACTCGCGCGCATTTCCCAGCCGGGCTCGACCGAGTCCTTTAATCCACCCCGATAACCCCCCATCCCCCCCCCATCCCCATCCCCCATCCCCCATCCCCATTCCCATACCACCGCACCGCACCGCACCGCACCGTACCGCACCCCTTCCATGAGCCCAGTCGTCACTCACCAGCGAGCACAGAGAGGCAGGCTTGTTTACGTTGGTGCAACACGCGTAATCGCGCACTGGGGAAATTCCAAGGAAATTCCGAATCGTTTCTATCCCGAGAGGCGGCGCATCCCCGTATACCAGGGACGTCTGCTCTGCACCCGCCGACGCATGTCCCCGCGCACTCGACCACCAAGGACGAAACCTCCTCTACTCACCCTCGACCCCTTCCCGCGGGATACGCGGGCTCACTCACGTGAGCCCGTGCGAATAGCTCGTGACAGTACCTTGGCAGCCTGGTGTCGAAGAGCCGGGGGATGCCGAGGAGAAGCCGCGACTTTCCCGATCGCCGCTCCCCTGAGCGATGCAAGACGTTGACTCGTGGGCTCCTGGAGCTGTAGAGAGGGAGACCCGAGGACGTCGATACTCCTTGACCCGGGAACTCGTTCGGTCGCTCCAACTCCTGGAGCCCCGGTGCTCTCGTATGCGCTGCCCCCTCTCCCTATCTCTCTATCTCTCTCTCTCTCTCTCTCTGTGTAATTGACAACTAATTGTCTGTGTGTGCCTCCCTCCCGCCCTCCCACTAGGCCGAGCACGTGAACAGGCCGCGGGCGGGGGTCGTCGCCCCTGGGGACGGCGAAGCTGGCAGACCCGGGCGCTGCGAGCTTTCGCGACGCACTGGCCGGTCCTTCGCTGCTCGACTCGCGCCTACACCCCGCGCATGCGTGCCCGACTCATCCTCCACCGCCTCCGCCGTCGCGGCTACTCCCCACCCCACGGAAAGCCCACCCCACCGAACCCGGCGGCTGCGCCGATCCCGTCACTGATCGTTACTCTCCCGCCTCGAAACGCCGCGACTCCCAGGTGCACAGCCGCCCCCGTCCACGTCCCCGACCCCGTCCCCGTCCCCGCTCCCTGTCCCCCGCCGCTGTCCTCGACCTGGGAGCAGCATCGCCGGGCTCCCCGACTCTTAATCCGCGATAAATTATCCGCGATTGATGCCTTCGCGCCACCTCCAGGTTCTCCCGCGATCTCTTACTCCCCTTACTCCGTGTACATTCACCTACACGTACACCGCGTGACTCCCCGCCGCACCCCATTAAGATCAAAGCTTATTGCCGCATCTATTCAATTTTCCACCCTATTTTTATTCTTTTTCCTTCTTTAACCCGGACTTCTCGTCCCTCTCCGCCTATTCGTTTCGCTTTTTATTAAGCTCTAGCAAGAACCGCAACTTTATATACATTTTCCCATGTGACTCTCTCGCTCCCCCCCCCCCCCCCCCCCCCCCCATCGCGCCCCTCCCATATCAATCCCCCCCTCCCCCCTCCCCGACATGGAACCGAGTTTTTCATCTAATCTCACCTGCCCCTCCTATTACAGACCCTCATGTTTATGAAAACTTTGTCCTTAATTTTGCTTATTCCACACTTCTATTTCATTTTTTTTTTTTTTTACACCTCAAACTCTTATCCGTTCCTTATCAAAGCTGAAAGTACTCACGCAGCCGCGCAACGCCATTTAAATGAATACATGTAGAACAATACATATTCATTATATTTCACAAAGTATTAACTTTTTTTTTTAACCGTAGAAAATTCGAATCATTGTTTGAAAAACGTATATAGTCGGCATGAGACTGAGGTCGAAGAAGGTAATGGAGGAATTGCGTCAAGGTTTCCCGTAAAATAATGAAGCCCCATAAGGAATTACTGCGATTTTCCTTCGGAATAGAACGTAAGGGTGGATTTGTGAGGTCCGCCCTTTGACCGGGGATGACGATTATCAATACTGGCGAACCGTTGAACGTTGCCGTTCATGAAAAAAACGTGCAAAAGGTATTTGTACTGGTCCGGGATCATAAATGTCGGCAAAAACTTGGCAATTTCCGTAAACTCACCTCTCGACAAACGCGACAGACCACAACAATACGTACAATACGTACTACGCGCGCCCTTGCGATTACGCTTTATTGCACTTTCTATCCGAAGCATTTTATTAACCTGGGGATCGCCGGACATTCTGAATATCGCTCCTCGTCCTGAAATTCCTCTTACTTCCACCCTCCCCAATAACTCCATTGCCATTCTCCCATTCCCATCGCATTTAATTTTTTTTTACAAGCACTGAATTTTAAAAATTTTAACGCCCGCTGCTGATAACAACAAAAATCTTCAAGCTCCATTCTAGCCCTTCCAAGAAAATGTTTAAAAAAAAAAAAAAAATTACATCTATATCCTCAAGCAAGTAATTACTCACTAGGCTCCTGTATCGTTCGTTTATTTGTGATTTTAATACAATTTCCACCCGATAAATCCACCCTGTATAAATATTTTCTTATAAAAATACCTTTGATTCATTAAAGATAAGAATTTTAAAATAAACCAATAAATTACAAGAACAGCAGCTGCAATTCTCATTTATTTAACCAGATTTAGATAATTACCGAATCCTTCGTGCGCCCTTCGATTGCATTCGAATCTATTATTCTTACACAGTGCACCGTACGAATGGAGTGATCGTCTCGCCTTTGTAAAAATATTTACCAAGTATCAGCTACGGTGATATCGTTCGCATTAAGTCAATAAATTTGAAATTTTCGTATTTAGAATGTCGAGAATATTCAGCAGCCACGAATACTTTACATACAAAAAGTCGAGAATAATTTCGCTTCGACTACGTAATGCGAGCTACGTAAATAGACGAAAACTTTGTTTGTTTAAATAAACCTATTTCAATGCATACGATTGTACATACTTTGATGAGGAGCTAATAAAAATGGTAATTTACGAAGTGTTTCGATGTTTGACAATTACCGTTTATTATGTATATGTATAAACTTATTCTACATAATAATAATTAGGATTCTGCAGTAGCAGCATTTCCCTTGTCCCTTTTTCAAAATATTATATAAGTAATTAACGATTCGTTCAAACAGCATAGACAAATATCAAAATGTAAGATTTCAATTCTACGGAGACTTTATGAATCTCTCTCTCTCTCTCTCTCTCTCTCTCTATCTCTCTCTCTCAATCTTGAATTAGCCGCTATCTGCATCTCCCTCTCCATCTTAAATCTCCTGTATAAATTCTCACGAACTCAAGTTTGGCTTGGCCCTCACTGCTTTTTCTTAATTTTACCACACGTCTCTTCTGTGCATACGTAATTCCAAGAAGAATCCCGTTCTATTTTATTTTTGGGGCACTTGGAGCGACGGTTTCGGGGTAACTTCAAAGACAATACGCGCATGTGGTCGTCTATTACTAAGCCACTTCAACGCGGCGTATCCCTGTGTCTCCAGTCCCTCTATCTGCCTTCTGAACCAAGGTATTTTCAACCCCCCCCGGTCTTCCCCTCGCACGCCCTTGCGCATGCGACTTACTGACTGTCTTCTTAGCTCGCACTAACCTCCCCCCCCCTCCTACACCTCCAGCCCCGACCACGATCGCGGCTTACTTTCTGTTCACACTATTCCTCAACTGGTTTACCGTACTCACCCGGCCCTCTCTTCGCCTCCTTCTGCTCATTCAACCGCCCCTCTTAGGAGCAACAAGATTCGCGTGTACCTCGGCATGGCAAAGAGCGAAGCCAAGAGGAACTCGCTGATTTTCTTTTCATATTTATTCGGGCGTCTTTTCTCTTTTTCTTACTTTATTTTCGTGCCCCTTGCTCCTCGCTCGCCCCGTAACCCCATCCTCCTCCTCCCCCTCCCCCCTCGCGCTCTCTTCCCGTCTGTCTGCCTGTCTGCCTGTCTGCCTGTCTGCCTCTGCCTGTCTGCCCGTCTGCCTGCCTGCCGTACTCCAGTTCGCGGTTACCCAGTTCTATTCCCTCGAGTGCCCCCGATCCTGCAGGTAATAACTGTTTCACCCCCCCTCCCCCTCCCCCACTCGCAACTCTCTTATCGCGCGATTCTCTTTTTCGAGACTTAATGCCGAACGTATCGCGCAAGTGCCCCGGCGCTTTTTGCTGCGGCCCCGCAAAGAAATGAGGCAAACGAATGACTATTAAACGGCGCGGCGCGACGCGGCGCAACGACGCGGGGCGGGGGCGGGGGGGGGGGATGCGAGAAGGAGTAGGAGGAGTAGGAGGAGATACGTGAGAAGGAGAAGAGGAGCGGGCGCGCGTCTTGGGAGGGATCAGAACTACTGTTCTGCTAGCGAATGAAGATAATCTCGTGAATCCGGAATGAGAAGAATTTGACTGCTGTGAATAAGAACGAGGATGTGTGCGGCTGTGCCAGAGCTTTGGAGCCGACGCCGAGATTCCGCGCGGAAATTCTTTTCAGAAAATATCAAATTTCATCTTATTGTTGAAGACTTTCATCCGCATTTCACATGAATAACATTTACTATATTCTTCCTCATCGGTATTTCGAGATCCTTTAGTCCCCAGCTGACACCTATTTTCCCTCTTCGTATCATATCATGCATTATACCTTGACAGTAGCTCTCGAAAGATACGTTTTTCCCTTCCTCCTACGCTTCCCCCTCCGCTTCTTCTTCTTCTTCTTCTTCTACCTCATTCGCTAATGCGTATTACACTACGCATTATAAAAATATATATTACAGTCGGCATTCGAATGTTACACCTTAATTATACTTATACAAACTATTAAACAATGCGGTTACACTGTTTGCATGATTACACAAACTTTGAATTATTCAACAAACGTGTAAAATATGCAGAAATAAAAGAACAATGTTCGTGTTGCCCTCTAACTTTACAAATAAATCAAAAAGAATTATGTTCATTTGTTTCACAACAGTATTGGATTACCTACTTGTTTTAAAATCGACTTGACTTCGTATCGATTTTTTTTTTTTTTTTTTTTTTTTTTTTTTTTTAAACTCATCCACGTTCTAATAACACGAAATGCTTAAGAACTTGTAATAAATTTTTAAGCATTTTATTTGCTAATTTATTTCATAAACGTGCACATGGGGAATTGGCAATACTTGATTCACGTGCGCTTTTGGACTACATGTAACTACAAAGTGATTGGCAAGCGTTGCTTTAATAATTTAAAATGCTTTGGAACGTACTTTGATTATAATTGATGAAACTTTGATATTAAATTGAAAATTCAAGTGACTTTGCTTTAAGACGAATAACCATTAAAATTATAATATATTTTTCTTGCTCATAAGGCTCAGGTATTTGAATTATTACAGAATTAGATATAAAAAATTTATGATTTAAAGCTTTATATTTCTTTTTGTTCTCGATCCGTATATTATAATACCGCGTCTAAAAATAAATTCTTCGAGGCTTGATCTGGTCTTGATTGGAAGTAAAAGCAAATTTCCTGAATATTATAGACTCCTCTACACATATTTCCACTTTAATACAAGTCGTCAAATTACAATAAAACTCCCGCGCTTACGCATTCACTATCCTTTATTCTATATTCTTCATCTTATATTCTTAATACATTTAAAATATCTGTCCAACCAATAAGTTTTTTTATGCAGGATAGCGTTACTATACATATATATATATATATATATATATATACATAATTATCCGCATATTCGTGTAAATTTAGTAAAGAACAAAATTATGATTATTATCCTAATGAAATCCTCCAAATGTTGGAAGTCAATTTCATTTAGTTATTTAGTTGATTCGAACGGCATTTAAATTTCTTAATATAAAATTTAGGCAGCTTTCTATAAAGTATCAAAAAAATTACAGCGATTGAATAAGTAGGAAACTATAGTAAAAATTACGTCTCCCTATATAATTATTTATATTGTTGAATTAATTATGGATTTTTACTGGCGATAAATTAGTAGTAAATTTAATGAACATTAAAAAATGAATTTAAATACGATATTATCGTATTTATCGTAAATTGTTTAATTTTTTCTAACTAAAACAGTTTTTTTTTTTTTATTATTCCGTTTGTATTTTAATGTATATATATATATATACTGCAATGGAAATAAATAGAAAATTTTTGTAACAAAATTTATTAGAAAGGTAAAAAAATGTATTTTACTTTTGTTGCTGAATGATTGTACATGGCGTAGTTAAAGCAAGAATTGGCCAATGTTAATGTAAATAGCTTCTTTCCTGGGAGGCTGTTCCTTATTTACTGGACAAAGCACTTTGTGCAATACTTTCAAATAAACATTGCTTTTCATTATTTCCGTGTAAAAGGTGCATGAAGAAGATTGTCGAGCCGAAGGCTCAAAGCAGTTTCGACGTGGCTTTCACTTAACAAGGCGCGCTCTGAAAAAATACAATTTCCGAACGTATTGAGTATTTATTCAAATCTAATCTATTAAACATCTACGAATGAAAAAAAAACGGAGGAAGAGAAGGGTTTAGAGGCTTTTTCGGTTAAAATTGATTGCTCGAACGCGCAGTGGCATGGAAATTTATCGGGACCGAAGATCCAGGTTCGAAAGAAAGGACGCGATAAGCTTCAATGTATTCGTTATTAAAGCTAGGCAAAGGAGCTAGCGGCGGCCGACGAATGGCGGAAGGGGGGAGAGGAGGTGATAAAAGAAAAAAGAAAAAAAAACAGAAAGAAAAAAGTCCGGTTATGGAAAGCGGAGGCGAGTCGACAGCGATTCACGCGTGAGAATTCCCTCTCCGTGCAAGCGCAGCCGTGTAATGCAAGGATAATTAGAGGAGCGTACGAGATAACGCAGCCTCGGTACCCTGGAGCGTCGGAGCGTCGGAGCGTCGGAACCCGAAGCGGAAGATCGGCCAAAGGAACTTGGTCGTCTCGTTCTCCATCTCCCCTCACCCCACCCCCGCCCACTTGAACACGAAGAGCGCCGTTCTAATTCGTGCGCGTGACTCGCATTCACAATCCCGCGCCGTAATTCAAAGATGAGGGAAGGAAGGAACTCCAAAAGTGGATCAAAGACACAAAAGTCCGGCAGTCGGTGGTAACTATGGTGAATTAATTAAACGCGCAACCTCCAAGACTCGGAGAATTTTCACTGATTTTGCACTATCGCGGGCAACTGCTACGAATGCTGGCTGCCCTTCCCACGGACGATCTGGACATTATAATGGACACTCTAAACGTTTCCATTCTCCTTTCCTATACAGTTTCTTACCTTTTCCATTATTTTAATAGGAAAGGCTTTTAAATCTCAATAGATTTTACACGGATGCGATGCCAGGACTTACCATAACAGCCCCATTTTAAGTAACATTCATATTTCCATTTGGGATCCTGTTTTTTTTCTTTTTTCTTCTTTTTGTTTACTTCTATTTAATCAATTCGATGAACAATCAACATTCGTTTCAACAAAACAACGACATTCATCATGAAATACAGGACCTGGCTCGTGAGCTTATTTTTCTCGCAATTAATGGGTAAAATCAATCGTAATATTGTCAAAGAAGTAATAATTATAAAGTACAACGTCATCCACGGACTCATTGATAACCTAAAGAAAGGGGGAGCGCAATTGAAATGGGAACAAAATTTAATTTAAAATCATAATTAATACACGTACATTTCTAATGAATTTTACGCTTTATTCGCCCGACTGCTCTTAATGTTGCTGCTCTATGCATTTTGCAACTGTAATAAATAATTAAAGTATTTACATTAGGATGGAGCTGTAAGCCTATGATGAAAATGAAGTAATTAATTCATTTCGTAGGTATTATTTTTCTTTTTTTTTTTTTTTTTTTTTTTTTTAGGTATATTTTAGTTGAAATTCCTTGCAGTTCAGTCAGTCTATATGATTATTGCGTATAATAAAAATTTAACACAACCAAACTTAATTAATCCATTGAATTCGTTTACATATACAATATCATTATCTCTCAAATTTATAAATGACCAATACTATTGTTTGTTAATTAATATGGTATTCCTACGGAATATAATATAATTATAAATTGACTAAAACATAAGAATTAATTCATTGATTTAATTATGAGCATTTCGTAAAATTGAAATTTCAGACACTAATTAAATAGTAAAATAATATATTAAATCAATAATTATCAACTTATCATCGCGTGCCTTTATGAAATTATTAATTTATATCCCTTGTAATATTTTAAATATTTAATTAAATTAAATCTTAAAATAAAAAAGCAACTCATTCTCCGAATGAAAAAGAATGCATTATCTGATGAATTATGTGAAAAAAAGAAAAACAACAAAGAATCTAATATTATTAAAGTAAAAAATTCTCCTACGAATATTAAAACTTCGCGTACAAGGAATATAATTAAAAAGTGAATTAGGTATTAAGAGAGGAGAGGTGCAATAATGTCAATTTGTAAGATATTAAAAATAAGATAGATCTCTGTGTAATTTTTCAGTTAAACGCCAATATAATTAATAAGATATTTCATTCTATTGATATAAGTAACAATTATTACGATGAGTCATTTTATTCCAACGAATGAATTGAGTATGGTAATAAAAAAAACTTTTAGTAACAACAATGACAATCAATAGTAAGAAACGAATCGTCGGTTTGTTGATAAAGCATCAGAAACAAAGGGAATTAAAGTACCAGATTAACCGTACAACCCAATACAATAAATAAAAACGATTGAGAAAAGTTGGAAAAACAGGAAAAGGAAAGTCATGTGTGGAACATTCAATGAAAAATAGAAAGAAAACACGAATCCTCATAGGAGAAGCTACGTGTGTATGGGTGAGATAGGTAGCGGCGGGAGGCAACGGCAACGGCAACGGCAACGGCAACGGCAGTGGCAGTGGTATCAAAAGCGGGAGCTATGATTGTGTGTGCGCTTGAATTGAAGACAGAGATAAAGAATGAGAGGCAGAGGAGTCGAGAGATGGAGTGGAAAAGAGGGAGTGGGAATCAGGAGAAGAGAAGCGAAGCGAAGACAAAGAAGGAGCGGGACACGCAGCCGAATCGATAAGCACTGTGTCGGACGACCAACACCGCCACCTCCACCACCACCACCACCACCACCACCAACACGACCACCATCGACACCATCACCACCACCACTAGCTCCGAAGTAACCACTACCGCCGCCACCACCACCACCAGTAGCAGCAGCAGCAGCAGCAGCAGCAGCAGCAAGACCAAGGTGCTCGGAAAATCTACGGAACCCCCGTAGCCCCGCTGTTCTCTTTGTCTGCTCTTACCCGCGACCGCGTTACATGACCACGTAACGATGCGTCGAAAATGCTCTTCGACCACTGGCCTTCGTCAATCCTTAAGATCAACCTCTCGCTTTATGATGGTGCCACGTCTGCCGAAGCTCGGCCGTTACCACTTAGCCACGGCTGACATGACCGCGAGTCTATCACTACGGCCCAACTCTCCCGCCTTCTATCTCCTAGGCGACTCCTTTGAGTGCCAGCCCCGTTACCCGCGCACTACGGACCTGATAAAAAACATCCCTTTTATCAGACACCTGGCTCTTTCAGACCCTCGTTTAACTGGCTCTTCCTTTCATTACCTTGTGCTTTAGCAAGTCTCGACCGAACAGTAATTACACCTGGCTTCCCAATGCCATTTAAATTTTTAAAAAACGCTTCCGTCCCATCCCTTTCGTCACTAAAACACGCACACGTATATACACATACGCGTACACAGACATACATACATACATACATACATACATACATATACATACATATACATACATATATATATATAATTATTACGTACACATTAATCACTTAAAAAACAGAGAAATTCTTTTAGCTAATCAGTCGTGACTGTATAAAAAAAATTTCTACGCTTATCCACTGAATAATAGTTATATACGTATACGTGATTGCAGCTGCAAACACATATCGCGTTTCATGTTATTTAAAATAAATTGCCAGTGCATCAAGCGTGTGCACGGACTATTCCATTACTAATTACACGTGTACGTCATATCATACGTAGAAGACGTTATGAAATTAAGGTGAACATCACAGACTACACTAATATTACACTTATTTGGTTCAAGTAAATTGAACAAGTTTTTATTTCATTTTTAAGTATGCATTGCTATCGATTTGAAAGTAGATAAATATTTTAAGTATCTATCTAATTAACTTATAGTTACAAAAGCATTTAATACATACAGTATAAATTTAATTACTGAAAGTGCCTTTTCATTCTCGAATATGTAAAAAAGCAATAATCTGAAATATTAACATCATTACTATATTAGGCTAGAAATAACATAAAAATATATAATTAAAATATTAATGATACACCAAACGTTATTTATGGTAAATCAAATCGTATATGCTCCGATACAATTTTCAATACTCAAATACATTTTTAATTGTTTCAATAATAAAAAGTAATTTAAATTCAAGTATTTTGTATATTTTGTACGTTTGAGCTTGGTTTTCTCAAATTGAATCCGTAACGATTCTTATTTAAATTATAAAATCTAAAAATTAATTCGCAACTATAGAAATATCAATGATACAAAGAAAAAATGGATTTTTATGATAGAAATTGATACGTAATTAAAAAGTACAACAAACTTAGATAGAAAAACTTTTTGTAATACACAAAATGATGTCTAGCGAATGTATCCGATACAAAGAAAGAACACAAATAGATTATTTACAACGTGGATATTTCCTCTTAACTTAATAATTACTGCTAATAGAATAAGAAGCAAGAAGTATCTATTTATCCATTATGAACCAATTAAATAAATGAACTTTAGTAAATACTCTGAAGTAGTGCTCTATAACGCTTATTTCGAATGGTTATTCAAAAATCGATATCGAATGAAAATTATGTTTAAAATGTAATAAAATCCTTTTATGTTAGAGTATAGAAACGCTTAAAGAAGATTATAAAAATTACACCTTTTAAAGCGGATAACTTTAGCTTCAATAAAACAAAGATTATACATCCAGACTAGTATATAAAAAATCATGAGTCTCGTAAAAATAATATTTTTAATTCATTGATCTGAATTTAATTTAAATAAGCGTCATTTACAGCGAAAATTTAAAAAAAAAAAAAAAACTTCATTCAAAAAGCCAAAGAGTCTTTATTATCAATATTTATTATCAATATTTATTATCAACGGTTACGATAAATGCAGTATATCTGAAGTAAATAATCTCTAGTCTATCATGAAATTAATCTATGATGTACGTGCGTAAACTTAATAAATCCGTATATACGTAAGTACAACAAAATAATATGTCATATTAAAGTAATTTAGCAAAACGTCATGGAATTTCTTTGAAAAATAAAAAACACCTCTTGACAAATTTTATTAATATATACAAATTCATGCTAAGAGTAATAATGGTGCATTTAAAAAATCGAATAAAAAATAAATTAAACTGGTAAATATAATAAATTGACCACTTGGACAGGAACGCAAACATAAAACGTAAAATAAATCGGAGATAATGTTATAGACTAAATATGCGCAATATCAATTATAATTACTGTGCAGTACTGCATGTTTCTACATAAAGCATAAAGCTGATGGCAATCTAAGACCAAACAATAGAAATGAAGAATTTGTAGAGCATTATAAATACTCTTTCGAAACGACTATTATTCTATTTTGCTAATACCTGTATTTAACAAAAGCCTAATACTTTATACGAGGCTATTTAAGGAAAAGTTATTTTCAGTTTATCCGTCGAGGCTATTAAAAGTTATAATTCTGAAATGAACACTGTGTAAAAAATGCTATAATGTGCTGTAAAATCTTAAGCTAAAATAAAGGTTATTGTAATTATTCCGAAACATAAATGTGCCGGCCTGCTTCGTGGCCCAATAATTAATTATGCAATCGAACGTAAAACAAGTAATATTGATACGTGTAATTCCAAATGTCGGCGAAGTAGTTCATCTAAGTAAATACGTGTATAGGCCTGTCGCCATTACACATCTACGAGAATTAGCGGAATAATATAGGCAGAAAGCATTGGGATAACATGCAACTATGCATGCTTTTACTCGAACGTCTTAATAATAAACCTAATGCTATAAACACCTTTACAAATGTAATCGTAAAACTGTCACCAAACTGCATAATTTAACTACTAGTTGCGCCAGCTTTAAGGAATCGAGTAATCTCGGCTGGGCTGGTAAATATTATTATTAAAAATTAAAAAACGAAAACGCAAAAAAAAAAGAGAGAGAGAAAAAAAAAGAAGAAGAACAAAAGCTAAAAACGCCGAGCAATTTCGTTGATTGGTACCTACCATTTATTGCCTATATTTTGTTTCGTGTAATCGCTTTTACCAATTGATTCAAATCATAACATGTTATTGGTGGGAAAAAACTGTGTTTATAAATCAAAGTACAACATTTACACGAATGATTGAAATGGACTTGCGTATCATCTAATTATACATGAGCAAGAAAAGGTAAATCCAATTATTGTCTCGGTAGAAACATAGGAGCTATTGATCTTTAAAAATTACCTATAATCGTGTTACAATGAAAGTAACTATTGACGACTTCGAAATTGAAAATAAATCTCGGCTCAGCGGTCGCGCGAATATATTAATAATATTGAATTATTAAGAGCAACGGCGAAATTGTAATTGTAAAAACTATGCCGTTTAAGTGTTAAAGCTTAAATTTACCGGGGAAGAAATGTTTAATAATGTGTAAATATGTAAATACATTAAATTCGAGTTTGTCGGCTTTAAATTTATAGATTTTACGCTCTTTAGGTCATTCCACTGTGACGCCCTGAAAAGTGATAAAATTCCAATAATTTCTATTAAAATAGAAACAATGCTCCAACTTTGGTGAAGTTTTTCACTTTGTCTTATAATGCTTTAAGCATATAAAAAAAAAAAAAAAAAAAAAAAAAAAAAAAAAAAAAAAAAATGCTACATAACAATAGAACTTAAGATTCAGCTTTCCCTGTCATCTCTTACGGAGTACAACAACTTTTTTTTTTTTAAATTAATTCTTGCTTTTAAACATAAAATTTTATTCGTACAGGTTTGTGTACATGATGATGATGATGATGCCGTGCATGTGTGAACTATATGCAAATAATGCTTTTAAGGTAAATTACGACAAAGTAATGATTAGTAACATTAGAAATGAAAATTTTTCATTTCAGGTTCAGATTAAAAATTTCCAAATTCATCTTAGACACGAGAATTCTTAAAATATAGAATAAATACTTTTAGTTTCAAGAAACGACTTTGATTTGCCAATTATAATTTCAATTTCATGGCATCTAAATATATCGATGAAAGAGTATTTTTGTATCTTCGATTGATAATTATAACAAAGTCGACGTTTGCGTATTATTTTAATCCATTGAAACTTCGTAATTATTGAATTTCGTTAAAAATATTACAGCGTCCGCATCTTAAAATATTTATAATTATTTAATTGATGCGTAGCCAGATGTAAGATGTTTGGAAAAAAATCAATATATAATTATATTTTACCATTATGAATTACATAAAAAGTTATATAGGATCGTGTCGCACCATTGACCGCTTGAATGTACAAATAATTAAAAAATTTAACGTAAAATTGTTATAGAATATGAAAAATTTAATTGTCAATTCGTTGCAAAAAAGAAAAAAAAATCATAAAAGATATTGCTGCAGTTAAGTACAGTTCGCCTAAAGAATCGAATAAAAAAAAAGAATTAGTTAAGAGTGAAGATGTAAAAATGTACGCAGAGAAATACTAGAAAAACTTTATATCGCCGATACGAATGTAATACTCGATGCCGAAATATTAACACTTAAAACAATAATTTGTTACGTAATACTAAAGCGCCAGAATTTCTATTAACATAAATATTTAATGAAATTATAATAGTTGTAAAAAAAGCTTTCAGAATAACTTTGAACGAAGCTCCTGCGGATATAAAGTAATAATACAAAAGTTTTCTAACAGAATATTCATAAGATATAAAATATTTTCTTTTAACCTTTCACCGACAATAAAAAGTATACGTTACAATATTTTTCACGTTTATTGTTAAAAATTTTATGAATATAAAATTTCACTTTCTTTGTGTATACGGTTCTTTAAAAATATTTCTGACCAAATGTTACCAAATCTTGTATTTTTATATTACATTTTTTTATATTAACTTTTATATTAAATATTGTTCGTTACTTAAATCTTATAAGATTTTACTTAAGTAAAGGTTAAGATTCCTTTCTATAAAATCAAGTCTTACTTAATTGAAATATAATTCAAATTTTGAATAATAAACACAATTTAAGAAATACTTTCGATACATTGAAAATACCAATATTTATTACTTCTCGTTTGAAATCGATAATATATTAATCAACATTGAATGATCTCGTAAATAAATATATGTTATAATTTTATTGTAACATTCATTCGAATTCTCATATGAATTTGATAATTCAGTGTATGATAAAAATATGTATAATATTAATAATAGCATTATATGCATTTATAGAGAAATGGTAAATTATATATAGAAAGCTCGCGATACCTCGGATGGAACACTTATTTTAAGATTTTAGGTGAGTGGGCGACCTGGCGAAAAAAAAAATAGAACAAAGTGTGTGGAATAATGAATAGCGACACAACATGGGAAAAATAATCGTTGGCACGGAAAACGAAATAGGCATGCGCGAAAAATAACTGTCTGAAATAGAAGTAAAGTGAGAAGAGAGCAGTTAAATAAAGAAATCTCAATCTGCTTCGCTACATAATAAATAATATAAGAAATCTTTGTGTAAAATTTACTCGAACGAGATATTACGTATATATCCACAATTTTTACTCGTACAACAATTGTCACGCATATACGCGTATACGCGTGTACAGGCTCACGTTGCGTTAATACATTCACATTAAATAGGAGAGTGTATTTATTTTAATGAATTGGAATAAGTGAAATAATATAAATTTAAAGCTATTGCGACAATAGAAACGGCATTTCTTAAGAAATTATATAAATATTGCTTTATACTTTTATTAAGAGATTCACTTTCTATAATATGTACAAATTTTATTTATCTTTACGTTTAAAACAGAATCGTACGATTTTTTTATCAACAACAATGCGGCGATTGAATTCTTGTATATGCATATATTATCAGAATTTTATGTGGACCAGCTTAAATCAAACAATTCCTTGATATACAAGAATGAAATGATGTTCTTGTATTCAAAATTTAAATATTTCGCGTAAAAGTCGTACACGAGTCTTTATATTTTTCAAGAAAATATGATATTCTTTAATAAGTATTTTTAAAAATAACAATTCTTCTGTATTCAATTATTCAATTTATTCAATTAATGTAATGCGATTGGTTTGTAAATAAAGCAGAATAATTACATATTTACATTATATTTATTTTTCTAAAATGTTTCATACAATACTAAAACTTTTCTTTCTAATAGTAAAATTATAATCTAACAATTATTATTATTATTACCTAGAAGGTTATAAATAATTTTTAAAATTATAAAATACAACAAAATGGAATCATATTTTTATTATTTTTTTTTTTTTTCGTAAACACTAATTTTTACTTTTTACGAGCATAAATAGTTGTTAAAGGTTATTTGCTATTTAAAATTGACGAATAAAATAACTTCTTGTTAGCTTGCTTAAAGTGCCAACATTTTTTTAACGCTTGTTTTATAAGTTTAGAAATGGTAAAAACTCAAGTATAGGTAAAGTCCCATTAATGGATGTAGAAAGTCAAGTACAGCCGAGCTATGGTCAAATGTCTCTACACTAAAAAGCCTATAAATGATTATATACGTATGTAAAAAATATAAAATCAAGTAAAAACTTGTAATAAGTTTTTTTAATGATGATTAAGAGGAAATAAATGTTTAATTAAATTTTTTTGCTCGCGTATTATTTATCTTCGTCGGTACTTAACACATAAATACAATGATTGCTCTAAATTTGGAATTTTCTTAGAAAAACATGTAACATGAAATGTCGAGTACGTACGAATAACCGACTTAAACATAGAAATGTCATTTGTCTTGTCACAAACATATGTTTACTTGTTGAATTCACAATACAATAATATAACAGTTTATATAAGAATCCAATTTTCTGTTATGAAATCTTCTTACATTTGACGAAAAATTCTACAAGAAAAAAAACTTTACAGGTTATTCCGTTGAAAAATTTTCTATCCTTTCTTTAATAATATTTTCTAATAACAACATTTTTTAATCAAAACTACGGAAAGTACGTAATAATCCGTAACTTTATGTAAGGTAAAAAAATATTAAATGCAATTTAATTCGAAATAGATCTAAAAGAATGTCGATTATTTCATTTAATTCTGCCTTTTGAAAGATCAATTACTGTTGATCTAACCGTTTGCAGATAAAATTTTTAATAAAATCTCCTGACTAGACGTAAGTGCCTTAATTTAATTCCTTATAATAATTTCTATGCTATCTATTTTTCCCAGCATGTTTACATGAAGTGAATGAAATGCTTATTGCCAAAACAGTTTTAATAATTGATGTTTACTTCTATGTGTATTTAATATCACGTGTACTTAAAATTCTGGACTGCTATACATTTATTTTTCTCGATTTCTTAAGCTTGAGATGTTTACCTTTAGCTAATTATTCATTTACTTAAACAAAATGTCCTGTTTATGTGCAAAAACTACATAACAACTGCTGGGAAAAAAAAAAAAAAACTTATAGACATAAAATAGTTTGTAATGAAATCGGTTTAATGTATTTAGGGAACTATTTATTTAAATCCAGTATAAAACTCGGCTTAATCTTTATAATTCCAGTTTATTAGCTGATCGAATCTGAAAAGTAGCATAGTTTAAATGAACGATATTACATTAAGACTTGGTTAACGAACTCCATCGCAAATCGAAACATGTCCTGAAAATTCAATTGCGCTGAATAATTATAATATGCATGCGCGTATTCTAAGGAATTTTCGAAATGTGAGATGATCTAGAACACAGATTGGTTAAGAAAAGCTTCTATTAATCAACAACAACAACAACAACAGCGCTAGACCAGCTTAAAAACGTAAAAATTCATTGTATGCATATCGCGAGCGGCGAAGAACCCTCACAAAATAAAAAAAAAGGCAAGATAAACTCGAGTCCTACATGCAAATCTAAGCCGGGAAAACTACTCGACGCACGGATAAAAACTACTTTTACGTTCCGAGTGTACAATGAAATGAAAAGTGCTCAGAAAGGGAAAATGGAAATGCATCTCTATATACGAAAATTTGGGCTGCGGATCGAAGCACGTTTTCATAGACGAAAACATGAGAGTTAGTAACACGTAACGACTTTTATATTTACATCTGTGTGACTTTATATACATTGAAAAATTATTGTAAATATTGACTGGCTCGTCAACTGCTATACATATTGGAAACAATAAATGCAAAATACAATATAATAAATAAAACAATATGAGTATATTAAAAATATAAAAATTCATATATCTGTCTTTTTTATAATTTTCTTTTTTATTTATTTGTTTTTTTTTTTTATTCTTATCCTTGTAAGAAACGAACGTTTGAGAAGTCTGTGGATATCATTAATATTATACCTTTCATCATGAAGAACCAATTTCGCCATATTATGTATGCATCGAAGGCTTCCTGTGTCGGGAAATTCGCCTAATAATATAGTACGATACATCATGTATTATTTTTCTTTTCTGTATGATAATCTTATCGTAAACTTGTATAAATAGTTACAAATAAATGCAGCAACATGAATATTTATCAAATTTCTGAAGTACTTTAAGATTTTATTTTTATTGAACATAATACAAGATTTGTATTATACGTTTGTATTGTAGTTTCGATTACAAAATCTACATATACATAAAAAGTACGTAATAATTGCAATAATTTATCAATCTAATAAAAAAAACTTTTTATTCTATATATATATATATATTTAATATTCTCTGATGAGATATGCAGTACACACTATAATTTCATTCTAATCTATGGAAAAACTGTAATTTTCGAGAATTCATAATACATTTCGCCATCCAATCTTTTATTTATTATCCTAGATACACGCAATTTTTACAAAATAACGATTTTACGCTTATAACATTAATTCTTTTATAATATTTAAAGGCACTGATTACATTTAACTGGTTAACTAGACAGTCGGGACAGCCGGGCCACGGTGTTTTATCATATCATCTTGAATTTTTAACAATACTTGAACCTGTTATTATTTGAATAAAGTACAAAGTCAACCACCTAGATAAAGACAGGTCTGAGGTCTTACAATGTTGCATATAAGAATTTAACTTGTTAACGATTACATAATTTATGAAATGGTTATTCGTTAATATAAAGTGTTGGCTTATTTAAATTTGCATTTCATACAATTAAAGCTTATCTCTGCTTTAATCTTTTATACTGACTAATAATAGATCTAAAGAACGACAGTGAATTTTATTCTTTTCAGTTTATCTTCGTGCTTTTCTTGTAGCTTGAAACATTTTTTAAATAAAAAATCCACTTACATTGAGGCTTTTATAATTGTATTTTTATATATAGAATATTTGGGCGCAACAATGAAATAAAATCGCATTCTCATTTATAAGGAAGTCGGAAACGTTTTAAAGTATACAGCATCGTTACGCCATATAAAAAATTGATAGGGCTACTTTTTAATTTATGTTTTTTGTTATTGCATAAAACGTAGGCGTTGATTGAAAAAGTATAAAAATATTTTACGAAAATTACGGCCGTTCACGGTATTATTCATTACATTTACTTGTTTTACGGGGAAAACGGGGATCGTCGGCCGCGGAAATTTCGGATTCCCATTTAAAAAAGAAAACTTTTATTTGCATTATTCTCGTAATAATATTAGATTGTCTAAAACGAAGAAGAAGAAAAACTAAAATGCAGAGCGAGCGCCTCTGAAAGGATGACACGTGTATATTAGGTAGTTTTTCGTAGCTTGTAAGAGAGCGTCGTAAGATGGCGCCAAGTTGCGGTGGAACGAAAAATCGAAAACTCCAGGTAAAAAAAAGTAACGCATAGGTGCAGATTAGAGAAAGTGCGGGGGCGGGGGGAGGGAGGGGAGTAAACAGATAAATAAAGGAGAGATTTGCGGGTTGAGCGGGGAGGTCGGTACACTGGATATATTTTGTAAGGCTTATTATTGCCTTAATTCCGTTGACGACACTCCCCTCAGGGACGCACAGATGGCGCTGCGGCCCAGCCCCGGGGTCTACTCGCTTCGCTTTCTTCCCGATACGTTAGAAATCCTCGCGGGCCGACATCACCGATTAACACATGCTTGACGTCCGCGGCGGCGTAACGACGCGACGCGACGCGACGCGACACGCCATGTACGCCAATCCGCCGAGTTTTATTAGGATGCATTGCCATTAGCGGCTTCTCGTCCGGTATTAATTAATCGTGGCTTTTCGGCTCCTGCGGTTTTCCCTCGCTTCGAGAAATAAGAAAGCCGTAGTTGAGAAACCTGTTGGACGATGTGGCGCGCGGCGGGGTGCGAAGGGGATTTGGCGATGTGGGGAATGGGGAAGGGGGGGGGGAGTCAGAGGGACCGGGGATTAGCGGACAACGAGTAGCGTCGCGGGATAGCGGGATGGAAGGGGGTAGGCGAGCTCGGAAATCCCGCGCGCGTACGTTAAGACATTTCCTATTAACGTACTCGACGTTGGGGAGAGAGAGAAGAGAGTAAAAAAAAAAAAAAATAATAATAATAAAAAGGGCGTGTAACCGTAACGTACGAAGGGAGATCGTGAAAGGGTCTCGGATTGCAAGAGATAAGGGCATGGTGGCTTATTGGGGTAAAGAGACAAGGGGGCGGGAGGGGGTCGGGATGAAAGGGGGGGGTATTAAATAGAAACGCGTAACAATTACTCTAAAAAGTTTCGATGGACATATGCGTACAATTGCCGGCGTAGAGTAGTAGTAAACACCGATAGTGCGCAAAAACAAAGCAATCGCTTGAAAGTAGAAAGTGGGAAAAGTAAGCAGCGTACGTCGGCGTAGGGCAATTATTACATGTTGACAACTTGTCTCCATAAATCACAGGCGTATTTAAAAAAAAAAAAAAAAAAAAAACACAAAAACACACACACGCGCGCGCCTCCCAGCCGTATCGTTGAATACCTTATAGGCATACGTAAACTTACGAATGGTTATTGGGGAGGGGGAGGGGGAGGGGCCCGTTTTTCGAACAGTGAAAGCATATTCGTGCGTACAGATATTATAAATGTAAATACGAGGCCGGGGTAGAGCAATATAAATTAAAGGTAATGTAATTAGCTGTAATGGTTAATTTAATGACTTGCGTGATTACAATAGTATTATTGGCCGGTTAAGGATTTGAATTTATACTTGGTAGCGGGGAACGGGATTTAACCAGAAAAATAAACCGAACTGGCGCACTCGCGCTCCCAAAGTACTTTTCAAATTATAATGACGATACGAATGGTAAATTTAAATCGCCGCAGCATTGAGCGACTTGACTATCGAATCCCGAATAATCGTATTAATATTATTAAATGCCGCTAGGTACGCGAGACGAGCCTATAACAACAACAACAACAACAACAATAATAATAATAATAATAACGACGACAAGACGACGACGACAAGACGACGACAATAACAACAACAACGGCAACGGCAACAGCAGCAGCAGCAGCAGCAGCAGCAGCAGCGGTAACAGGAGCGGTAACAATTTCACACGGTTGCACGTACGCGTAGCTGTGTGTGGTCCCGGGCGCCCGCGCGCCCCGCCGCACGTACGCGTCATACGTTTATGTATAGAGGCGCGCGTGCACACGCATGTGTAGGAGTCGTGCAACGAATGGAGGGAATGGCCGGGGACTTTACAGCTTTTTGCGCGGCGAAAAAGTGGAGGGAGATTTAACCTCGAAATAGTATTCGAAAAAAGGCAGTGGCTCGCAGCTCCGAGAGAACTAATAACTCTTGTCAAGCGGCTAATGTCTCGATAAGGAAGGGAGGGTAATTAAATGGCCGAAGTAATGGCTCGGTAACGCGTGTCGAGCTATTAAATAAGCTTCCGCGAATCCCACGAGGGGGGTAGGGTAGGGTAGGGTAGGGTCGGCGTGTGAGAAGACGACGACGTTTAGGCGGGAGGGAAGCGGGTGAGGGAGCTCTCTCTCTCTCTCTCTCTCTCTCTCTCTCTCTCTCTCTATCTATCTCTAAATCTCTGTCTCTCTGTCTGAGATGTAAGGAGAAGAGAACTCGTATAAGGATGGCTCGAAGGAGAGTCAAACGGAGCCGACTGGTGGTCAGGTATCCGGAGCCGGATATCGTAATCAGCTTCGGGAGGAAAGACCGCGGTTACCAAGAGAATTTTTTAAAGCGTCGATAATCGTCGATGAGGAGAGGAGACGAGGCAGAGCACGTGGGTAACTCGTACCAGAGGGCCAGGAGGTAGCGATAACCGAAGAGCCGGAACTCCGGAAGAACCGGGAATACGGAGCGGCGCTAGTGTGTCTCGGAGGTCGGAGCAGCGCCGGGACGTGTGTCGGGCTTAGGAGGAGGCGCGACGGTGGTAGGGGAGTTGGACGGCGGGGCGCTCATCGTTCGCACATGCACTCGTCCCTTTCTCTCTTTCTTTCTCTCTCTCTCTCTCTCTCTCTCTCTCTCTCTGTCTCGCGCGCGCGCGAGTTCCCGTAGTCCCGGCAGTCGCGGCATTTCTCCCTCCAGACACACGACACAGAAGAGGCCAACTTCCTGGCACGGCTCTCGTTGACGGCTCTGCCCAGTCTCCCGGTTGGACTTGTTGCCGGACCTTGAGGCGATACGACACGACGCCGACGACGTAGACGTAGACGACGACCGCGACAACGACGGCGACGACGACAGCGACGATTATAAGGAGGAGTAGGAGGTGGTGGAGGAGGTGGAGGAAGTAGTTTCTCCCGGGTCGGGCTAAGTGGCGACTCTCGCAGCCGGGCTCGCGAGATCCGACGAGGAGGCGCTGCTGCGTTGGTGCCGGGGCCGGACAAAGGCGGCGCCGCCGCTTCTCGTCCCGCCGAGGCGCCGGGGAAGCGGAGCGCCGAGCCACCGAGCGACAGTCGCCGCCGGTCCCCGTCGACGTCGCCAGCGCCGCCACTGTTACTGCCCCCGCCGCGGTCCTCCGCCTCGCAGACGTCGAGCGCCCAGCAGGGCCCACCAGGAAAGGATGGGTGCCTATTTGTCCGAGCCCATCGTCGAGAAGATCTCGAGCGATGAGACCGGCAAGAACGTCGCCTACGGGGCGAGCTCCATGCAGGGCTGGCGAGTCAGCCAAGAGGTACGTGTACCTTGCGAGGCTACGTCGTCCGGAGCGGGCGGGGGGCTCGGCCTCCCCGCCCTCCTCCTGCTCGTTAAGGCGGAGGGGGATCGGGAGCCGCGTGCGCGCGCCCGGCTACGCGACCCGGAGCCCGCCGGCGACGCGGCCCAACATCCTCTCGCGGCCGAACCTTTTTTTCCAACGTTTTCATCGCGTCGGCCAACACCTCCCCCGCCTCCCCCTCCCGCAGCCGCTAACTCCTTCCCTTCGCGATGTCCTCTCGCCTTTCTACCTACGTACGTACGAGAGGCGCGAACGAGAAATTGCCCGCGCGCTCTCTTTATCTCTCCCTCCCTCCCTGCCTCCGTCCCTCTCTCACCCTGGGTACTCCTTGCCTTTTCAACGGTATGCGTAAGAGCGGGCGAGCGCGCGATCGCGAGCGCGCGCGCGCGCGCGCGCTCTCTCACCCGAGATCCGCCGTCCCACCATTCGACTCCCTGTGTATTCATACGCGTGCGCCTGTGTGCGCGCAGCGTTTCGGTTGCGGTTGCGGTTTAAACCTCGTCTTCTTCATCTTGGAGATGCACAAGGTGGCCCTCGCGCGTAACGCTCGGGAACATTGTATTCCCCTACCTCCACGACAGTACTGACGTTTATATTACATGACAATAGCCTGCCTCCCTGCCTGCCTGCCTGCCTGCCTGCCTGCCTGCTCCGCTGCCGCCCTCGCCCTCGCCCTCGCCCTCGCCCCCCGCCGCTTACCCCCTTCCAGCCCCTTCCAGCCCCATTGCCCCCCCCATTGCCCCCGCCGCCCCACCGCCGGCTCCACTCCCTTTCCTTTCCCCAGCGTACGAATTTATTTCCTTATGCGACACAGATCACGAGCTCTTTTCTTACTCCATTTCAGCTACTGGCCACCACGCGACCCCTCTTGTAAATACTATTGATCATGTGTAAGGGAGGACGCTCCTATCTTTCTGTCCGTCTCGCTCTCTCCGTCCCTCCCGCCCTCGCGAATTTTAAATCTTGCACACTACCGACTTTTGCTCGACGGCAATTTACGCTATTGCTTACCGCTCGTCCAAAATAAATAACCCTCCCTACTACACCTTCGGATATTTTCGATAATTATTGCTCCCACGACTTTACTCCCGAATTGCCCTCAAGCTTACTTCAATCATTTGCCCAAAACTTATTTCTCTCACTCTAGTCTATTTAGTATTTTTCTTATTGTCGTTGTTGTTGTTGTTGTTCATCATCATCTTCTTATTATTATTATTTTTTTTTTTATTTCTATTGTTTTTATTCTTGTTATTATTCTTGTTATTGTTGTTTATTATTATTATTATTGTTGTTATTATTATTATTATCCATTGAAGGATTTATAATTGAGAATATCAGAAAGAAACCAGCCTTGTCAGCATTACTGGAAATTTAAATTATTGAAAGGCAATGATGAATAAGGCATTAAAAATTATTTAACATAGATGTAGACATTTATAGAATCAACCATTGTTTTTTGTCAGGATGCCCACAATTGTTGCATTGATTTCGATGACAATGTATCACTATTTGCTATCTACGATGGTCACGGAGGGCATGAAGTGGCTACATACTCTTCTGAAAACTTACCAAATTTTATTAAAAACACGCCTGCTTACAAGAACGGTGACATTAGGCAGGCGCTGATTGATGCTTTTTTGGGTTTCGATGCAACTTTAGCAACGACTGATGTTATTAATGTTCTCAAAGAGATCGCTGGAACTAAATTATTAAACAATGAAAAAAAAGAAGAAGATTCTGGTAAATTCCTTTTTTTTAATTATTATTAAGAAGGCCTCCTATGTTTATGGGAATCCCAATATTTATGATAATAAATTTTTTTTCAATACATTGATTCGCTATATTCTTTATCAATTCATTTTTATTTTAAATTGTATTTTATTAATTAATTGCTTTTGTAATTATAAATACTATATAATTTAAGATTTAAAGTTAATTTTTCAAAACTAATATGAAATAATAAGCTTTAATCTAGTTTTGAGCAATATAATTCAATTTTTAGGAAAAATTAAAAAAAACTGTGCTTATAAAAATTTAATATACATAAATTATTGGCCGATAATAAAAAGCTGAAAGAAATAAATGAATAATAAATGATTTACGTGCGGGAATACTTGAACGATAGTTTATTAAATGTAACTTCTGTTTTGCCAAATATTTTTCAATGTATGCATGAAAGTTGATCCCGTGATTGTCATGTATAGATGTTGAAGAAAATGTTAACAATCTTTGCATGGAGGCAACAATGCCGTTGGAACAAGTAATGGCCAAATATCAAGCAGAGGTTACAAATCCCAATTTAAAAAACGTAAAAAACGAAAATTGCGCTAAACGGTCGTACTTCCCAAGTCCTTATTTACGCAGTCGAAGAAATAAAGACAAAGGAGCATGTTCTTCGTCTGGTGCAGGTTGTTCAACTTCATCGTCATCTTGGAACACGAATGAGACCGATGTAAGTAGCTCCAGTCAACCATGTGAGTCATCGTCTTCGAGTACAAATCGAAAAGTCGTGGAAAGTGCTGGCAGTAGTGAAGCGGATCAAGTACTAGACTCTACAACAAGCAACGGTGATGTTCCTCGTACGTCTCAGGTCGACTCGTCTTTAGATGCAGAACCTACCAAATCATTAGAAATGCCTGATAGCTCTGAGGATGTCAATGATAATGTTTCACCCAGTAAAACAACACATTCAAACTCCACACCGAACGAGGCGGAAATTAATGGAGAAGAACCAGCTAAAATCTTCGAGGATGCGGATAGTAGCAACAAAAGTGCTGGCGATAACGAATGTAGTAGTTCTTGCACGCCATTGGAAAACGGTGAAGCTGAGCAGCAAGAAAAAATTAGTAGCAGCGGTCGTAGAAGAAATCATTTGATAAATCTTTACAAAAGCTTATTAAACAAGGAGCAGGATAATTCTGACGACGATGAAGACGACGATGATGAGAACGATGAGACTTTCGATGGTCAACCAGAAAGGTATAATCTTTATTTACTTTTATTGCTATTTCATAGCTACTATTCTAGATCTTCCATATAAATATTTTTATTAAATGATTCATTAAAGCTAAATCAAGAGATGTAAAATTAATTTTATAATTATAAATAAGCTAATAAATGTAATCGTGTTTAATTTCTGATAATTTGAACATTAGTGACGATGGAGACATTGAAAATGATGATAGTAATGAGGAAGAAGAAGATGATGAAGAAGATGATGACGAGGAGGAGGAGGAAGAGGAGGAGGACGAGGAAGAGGAAGAATATGAAGATGAAGAGGACTCATCCATGGAGATTAACGAAAAGGTCTGTTGAAGAAATGTTTTTTTTTTTTTTTTTTTTAATGAACAATGACAACAATCTCATAAAGGCATAGTATTGGAAAAAAATTAAATTATTTAATTATTTAATAGCCTGGTTCTGACAGTGGGTGTACAGCTGTTGTAGCCATTCTCAAGGGAAATGAATTGTACGTAGCTAATGCAGGAGATTCCCGTTGCGTTTTATGTCGGAACGGAGAAGCTGTTGAATTGAGTCTTGACCACAAACCCGAAGACCAACCAGAGATGAAGCGTATAGTGAAGGCAGGTGGCAAGGTTACTGCTGATGGTCGTGTAAATGGTGGACTTAACTTATCCAGAGCACTTGGTGATCATACTTACAAAAAAAATACTGATCTCCCACCGGAAGATCAAATGATATCGGCACTGCCCGACATCAAAACCGTCACGATAGATCCAGAAAAGGACGAGTTCATGGTTCTGGCATGTGATGGTATTTGGAACTGCATGTCAAGTCAGAATGTCGTTAACTACATACGTACGCGCTTAAATCAAGAATACGAAAATATTTCTAAGATATGTGAAGAGGTTCGTAGTATATAATCGTATCCCTGTAATCCTTTGTTGGTTTAAAATTATCGTATCTTAAAAATACGCTTATTTTTTTATTCAGATTTTCAGTCACTGCTTAGCTCCGAACACTCGTGGGGACGGAACAGGCTGTGATAATATGACAGCAATAATCGTTAAGTTCAAATCAGTGCAGCCCGTAAACGAGGAAGATACCACAACAGAAGTCACCTCTGTGACAAAAAAGAGGCCGGTTTCGACAAATGCATGTACCGAAGAAACTCCTTGTACCACAGATGACAATGTGATAGAGGAATGCAAACGTTTTAAAGCTGAAACATGCTGAGGACATTGATTATAATATAAAAACTGACCTATGAGAACTGTTGCATTGAATGTGAATTTTTGTAAAATTATAAAACTTGTAAAGCTGTGGATTTACTGAGCATTCATAGCAATTATCATATGTTATAGTTTTATGTATAAAAGAATGTATCAGCGTTGAATATTGGTGATGGACTGAGACATTTGGAGCATATGAGGATGATATAATTCAGATTATTTAGAATCCGTATTTTTCACTTTAAGCTCGGATACGTTAATAATTCTACTTACTATATTTTGCGAACATTTAGTTGCAAATTAAAAAGAAAAAAAAATTTAATCTATCAAATATACTGTATCTGTGGCAATTAACAGATGAAAAAAAAAAACATTAACTTAAATAATTATGTAGTAATTTTTACTAAATAGGAGCATTTCGCTAAGTCGATTTTTTTATTTTTTGAGATTCTATAATTTTATGAACATTAGATTATAAGTAAGATAGCTTAAAAATGTTTAAGCAGTAGTAACACTAAGCTAATAAACTATAGCGATTACTATTACAAAGTGAGCTGTAAACATAATTTTACTTATAGATTCAAGTCTGTAAACGTCTAAACTTTATTTTTTTTTTTTTTTTTTTTTTTTTTTTTTTTTATTTATTTTTTTTCAACTATTTTATTTATATCTGACTATTATCAGAAGCAATATTTTAAGCATTTTCAATATTATCCCATTTGCTCCATTAATATCGACTTTGAAGAAGTTGCATAATTTATAAATTCACTTTTGCATTCATATTTTATTTCAGTTTTTAACTGAGCAAACTATGCAAAAAAAAAAATAAGAATTCATTTATTAAAAAACGATTATATTTTTTAATTTTTATTTATTTTTTTTATTATTTTTTTTTTTTTTTAATATCGGTAAACGATCGCTTTAAAGGCGTATGCATGTACATATTTATGAAACTAGATTGTAGAATTTCTTTTTGTAATTTGAAACAAGACTATTTCTTTTATTTTATTTCATAAGAATTATGCTTCGATTCCTCGTCACTATGTTGTATGAATGCGTAACACTACGTAATATAAACAATGAATTATGATCGAATCTAAAAACTTTGTTATAAAATTTCAAATTAAAAAGGACATTTTGTAAAATGTTTATTGTTTAAATAAGTGTAAAGATATCCGAACGAAATTTCAATCATTTATAAAAAAAAAAAAGAAGAAAAAAATGAATTACATACTTTGACAAAAAAAAAAAAAGTATTGATAAACTTATTAGGCACGAGAATAACCTAACCGACCTGTTAATACAGTACAAAAATATATTTTTGCTCTAAATTATAATTACAAAAGCTTTTATTCTATTTGTAGAGAAAATTAAAGTACGCATCCTTTGCTATAAAAATTGAGACCAATAACAATAAAAACAATATGCTTTTTCCAAAACATTATTTAAAATCGTTTATTAAATAATATTTTAATATTTGTTCAATGAAATTATAATGTAATATACCTAATATTTATGATTATGTTTTGATGAGCTTTATTGAACCAAAATAAAAAAAAATTTAGATTTACCGTATAGATTATAGTGTATAGTATTTTCATTTAATTTAAGATAACTAATTGTATTACAAAATTAATCAACGTTAGTATAAAAAAATAACGAGAGATGCAAAATTAAGTTGAGAACGTACAGATGTTGGGCGTCACGCCCAAATTGATTGGTCATGTAATTTTATTTCCATGCACATGATTCTTAAAAAGGGTTTGACATCTATACGTCATACTAAAATAAAAATAAGCATAAAATACATTTAAAGTAATGGATTATAACAAAAAGTAAAACTTATACAAAATATATAATCTTTCATAATTTAGAATTTCTAAAATTAATAAAAAGAAATTTAATATAGATTTAAGTATCGTTTACTCTCTACTTCTAGGAAGTGTATTGGCCATTGTTTGCTATTTTCTCTTTGTACAATTGCAATAGAGAATCATTTAACGATTATACTCATGTGCCTTCCTACTTCAAAACAAAGATTTTTTGCATTTGCTTTAATGGTCTTGATGATGAAAGCCTATTTAAACACCAAAAGACAGTTGTACTATGCCTAAGCTTATTTAAAATACAGAGAATATTACAAAACATTTACAAACTATAATAAAAGTAAATTTATTGATCCAATGATTTTTTTTATTTTTTTATTATTTATTTATATTTTATCTTTTTATACCGAATTTTTGAATGGCAAATTTTTAGGAAATTTACCTGTCAGTTTATCGTCTCGTACGGATAACTTATGTTAATTAACTGGGATAATAGAAACCAAAAATAAAAAATAAAAAAAAAAATAAAAAAAACAAAAATTTGTCTTACGAAATTTATGGAATATACTTTGTATTTGAATAAGATATTTTTAATAACGTAGTTAATAGCAAAAATAAAAGTGTCCTATTTACTAAAATATAAATAGTTTATGAAATAAGACAGCTGTAATTTTAGCATTACTAATATTATTTTATTTAAACGTATAAAGAGTCAAATATAATTAAATCTAAATATATAATATAATATAATATTATATTTGTAAATTTATCTAATCGATAAGTAAAACTTAATTTTAAAATGATATTATCCATCTATTCCTGAATATTTATTTCTCTTTTGTAATGTCTTGGAATCAAAAATATAAATAATAATGATATTTATAAAAGAAAGTGTATGTAAGTTAAAATTTAATTTGACATCAAATGCTCGATGGTTTCCAATTGTTCCAGCTCGATTTTTTTCAACGAGTCATATTGCACGCGCAATCTTTCCAATTCCATGGACTTTTCTAACACCAATGCCTGCAACAGATCGAAAATTTTTGCGTGCATTTTTTTACAATTAAATTTCCATTTTAGGATCTCGACATCCTCGGTCGGTCAAGGTGCAAACATTTATCCCAATATAGAAATATAAAAAAATTGATCCATTATTTCATTATCGCTGTTCATTAATATGTAATGTCCTGTTAAATGATTGCGCCTATTGCTTACGTACCTCCAGCTGCTGTTTTTCGGCATCGTACTCCTTAGTGACAGAATGCAATAAATTCCGAATACCGATTGATCTCATTTTTTCTCTTTCTACTTGATCCGCCAGATTGCTCATTATTTCTATGAACTTCTCAGCTGCTTTGTGAAAATCGCCAATCTCTGTGACGGGACAATTAAGGGCAAGTACTTTTAAACAATTTTAATTACTCTATTTAACGATCTTACGTGCATTATCCAGCACGCGACACACGCGCACACGCACACGCATTTATGTATTTACGTGCACAGATCACTCACTTCATTGTCAATAATGAAACTTATTTTTTTTTTTATAAATCTTTAATTTTGAACCTCACGTACACGTTATTCTTCAGTTTTTTTTTTTTTATGAAATAATGAGCCGTTTGCTTATTGAAAATTTATCATTTAACGTAGTACAATGTAAAGTATCGTGTGCGATTAGAGATGTAAAGGATAGCGAATGATCTATGCCGTAAAATAAAAAAAAAATAAAAAAAAAAAGTAAAACAAACAAATATTCCCAACGGACTTACTGATTACGAAATTCTGGCACTCTTCTCGCAACTTATTAGTTTGGGTAGCTACTTCCGGCTCGAGAATACATATTTTCGACAAATCGTCAATAAAAAGACCATGTTTTTTCATGGAATCTGCCATGTTCGCTTCTTCGCTACCGTCATAGTTACTACGATTTCAAACTCACAACAAAAACATCGATGACGTATTGAACAATATATACATTGCATGGAAAAGTAACCCAGGGACATGCGCAATTCATTCTATCATAATGAATAATATTCTAAAAATTCTAATCGGGTTGCAATACAAACGTATTGTAACACGAAATTGTAAATTTTATTTTACCCACTGGAGATTCAAATTCCTTTTAAAACCCCGTGACAGGAGTCTTACAAAGTAGCTGTAAAACATTGATAATTTTTAAAAATTACGACTATTTACAAATATTGGTGACTTAAATATTTATAAATTATTAACAATTTGCTCTATTTTAACGTATATAATGTGTGTAATCTGTACAACGTATGTTAGGATAACAATTTTTTAATCCTTTTAATAAGTATTTATCACTGCAAATGAAGTAATTGAAAAATTAACATTTCCGTATTGGAAAGGACAATTAACATAAATATTTCGATAATAATATTTCATATTTATTAATACCCTTTATAAACGATCTTGAGTTTATTACAATCTTAAGTATTTCAAGCTTCGCACACACGTATCTATTCAAATCTAAATTATTGACATTTTTTAAAACGTTCCTCCTGTATGTGTTATAATAATTTTGCATTAAACTATAGATAACATTAATAACATAATACGTTTTCAAAACATAAGTTAATTTTAGGTTATATTTATTATTCTCCATTTAATTTTTCTATTGCAAATTTTTTATTATTACGATATTTGTTTGTATTACTTTCATGAATTACAAAACTAATAATAACAAAACTCGTGAAATACCATACATTTTCAAACTCTTACGCTCTAATATCAATATCCGACACACGTAAATTTTTAATAAGCTTTGGAATTTTAATATTACGACTAAAATAACTTTGAGACAAAGTCTTCAATACTTTGGTCATTTTCAAATATAACGAAACGTGTGTGAAAAGTCAGTATTAGAAATTACGTATTGTGAAAGAAATTTTCAGGATCGAAACGAATGATCCCAAAAAACAAGCCTGCCTAGTTACAAATGACTAGAATATTCAAACAATATTAAATGCTGAACTTGATAGCATTGCGTACAAGATGCTTATAATCTATTGTATAATTGTACGCGACCCCGAGGCATTCCGTGTATAATAATTATTGAAAGCGACGCAACGTTTGCGATAAATAATTTTCAGAAATACCCCAAGCAACAAAGTCGTGAGCATTTACTCGGGACAAGAAAGCTACGAAAGGTAAATTGACAAATATAGGAAATAAATCAAACTATGATTGTTTCAAGTTCAGAACAAACGGCATCCTCGTCATCAAGTACAAGCGATCCAACAACGATATTTAAGTCATTAATTGACATAAATACCTTAGTGTCCTTACTGCCTAGTTCACTAAGGGATGTCGGGGTCTTGGCTCCATTAGATTAAGCATGACGCGCCGTATAAACAATGGGATAAAGGTGGGAAAGAAGAGGCTCGAAACAACGGATAAAGTCGAACATAGAGTGGGTCTTGTAGATCCTTCCCTCGAGGAGAAAAAAAAGAGGTTTGACGTCACGAGATCGTCGCAAATACCGCGTGTAGCAGCACGTGGGGCCTTGCGTACTCGGTTCATTAGGAATCGAGAGAGAGAGAGAAAAACCGCGTTACCCAGGCGACCTGGTAGATCTGCTCGTGGGGTTATTGGGGTTATTAAGGAGCCTGACTACCCGGCCCACCTAGACAGATGTCCACGAGCCTGCCCGCAGCCACTGCTCAACACCGAAAATTAGAATTTAAGATAAGAGAGTAGCTCTCCATGTACTACAAACGAACAGGATCCTGTTCGCGATCCCGTGCACCCTTTCTTGCCTTGCCCGGCAGCCCTTCTTCCCCCCCCCTTACTTCGCTAACTCACCGACCTTAATTTATAAGCAAAGAGTGAACGTTTAAACTTGTCAATTTAACGAGATATTTATTTGCACTGATCGTTCGCCTGGACGGTAAGAAAGTTTTGGGACATTATACCGAACAAGTAATAGCTTCTACTGGCATTGAAAATCGTATATTTTATTTGCTTTATGTCTAAAAGTTTTACTACTAAAACTTACGCTATAATTGCTCTTTGCTTGTACTGACTGTAATATCGAAATTATTGTAATCCAACTACTGCTGATAAAACTTTGAAAGCCAAAGTTTGGGATAATAAATTCTATTATTCGACGTAATATTGAGATCAGATGAAGAAAAATTGATGCGATATTGTAGATAAATGGACACGAGAGTATTTGTGTCGCTGGTATTATGTAATTTTCCGCAAATGAAAATGCTAAGGGACGTTGAAACTCGTTAAATTTTCCCTGACTTACGCACTGGTGATAAAAAAAATTCTAAGAGGTGCAACGTTCATAATTGACGCGTATATAACATTGATTTATACCTTGGGTAGAATACCTTCTGATACAGCTATTTCCACTCGCATGAGGTTGAGATGTATAAATGACTCGAGAGAGACAGAGTGAGAGAGAGAGAGAGAGAGAGAGAGATCCCAAAGCCTGCGCCTGCTGGTTTTCTAACTCGCAGACGAAAAATACAATCGTTCCTTCTTTGTGTGCCAAGTGACAGCAGCGATGTGTTAAAACAAAAAGTGATAAAATGGAAATGATTGCTTTTTTAATGTACTGGAGCGAATTTATGAGAAAAGCGAAGCTGTTTGAAATTTGATAGAAAAAGAGCGAGAATGTATGTGAAGCTCGAATCGACTTAATTTACTTTTTATAAATAAGGGTTGAGTGTCTAATAGCTCATGGAGTCTTCATTGTTTTAAAACAATTACCTGATAAGCCATACGTATATGCGTTTAATGGATACTACCTACGAATCTCGATAAATATTGCGATCGTTCGATATTTCTCATTATTATGGTAACATCAAAGTAATTCGAGAACTTTAAGGTTCTGATTATTTGCCATTGTGTCAAGATTCCTTACCAAGAAGAATTTATATCCGAATTGACAATCGAATTTTATAAGCATCAAAGATAAAGAGAGACAACGATGAGAGTGATAAAAGCAAAAGTTAACTACAAAGCAACTTTCCTATAATTTATTTCACCTCTTCATCTCTGTCTGCTCATTGAGATTAAATGTTGACTCTGAAATACGATAAAAGTCTCTCATCATCAGCATCATCACTATCATCGCTTTCACAGTTAAACGCAACTGCAATTAATCCGGTTGAGCCCAAGTTTCTCATTAAGTTATTCGTCATGTCTGGCAATCAGTCTGGAATGAAATGTCCTTCCGAATATGTCAAACTCAACATTGGTGGAGCCTTACATTATACAACCATAAGTACACTTAGGAAGCATGATACTATGCTTCGTGCCATGTTCAGTGGGAGAATGGAAGTTCTCACGGATTCCGAAGGTAAATAACTATTCTGTTGAGGTTATCCTTAAGAAAATCCATTTTTATATATCAATTTTGTCTCCTTAGGCTGGATATTGATCGATCGCTGTGGTAAACATTTTGGAACAATATTAAATTTTTTAAGGGATGGTACAGTTCCTTTACCAGAAAGTACCAAGGAAATGGCAGAGCTTCTTGCGGAAGCAAAATATTATTGTATCAGTGAGCTGGCTGAATCGTGTGAACAGGCACTTCAAAAGAAAGAAAAAGAAACCGATCCTATATGCAGGGTACCCCTCATAACATCTCAAGAGGAAGAATTATTACTGATAGGCAATACTACAAAACCTGTAGTAAAATTGTTAGTAAACAGACACAATAATAAATATTCTTATACAGGGTACAGTTCTTCTTTACTTTATTTCTTGTAAAATGTCTTGATGACTTGACTTGAATTCTTACAAGAGAATTTCAATTTTTCAGCTCATCCGATGATAACCTTTTAAAAAACATTGAACTGTTTGACAAAATGTCCCTTAGATTTAGCGGTCGAGTATTATTTATTAAAGACGTCATAGGTTGCAGTGAGATTTGTTGCTGGACGTTTTATGGTCACGGTCGTAAAGTAGCCGAAGTCTGCTGTCATTCTATAGTCTACACGACCGATAAAAAACACACAAAGGTACGTTATATACTTTAACAATCACTTATTATTTATTGGTTATTAATTGGCATTATGCTTTTCTTCTCAAATGAACCAGGTGGAATTCCCAGAAGCTCGCATTTACGAAGAAACCTTAAACATTTTACTTTACGAAAATAGGAACGCCCCGGATCAAGAGCTGATGCAAGCTACCTCGTCGAGAGGTGCCGTCACTATAGCATCGGCATACATTTCTGACGAAGAAGAGGGTGAACGTTCTCAGTTCAGCCTCCCACCCAGTAAGAGAAACTTTTCTTTATATTAGCACGTTATTATATTAGTATAACTTATTAAAATGCATTCATGGGACACTTTGGTCCAATGTGACTTGTAGGCATTAATTATTAACTACTGTTAACTGTTATTAACTATACAAAATTCAGATTTATACTTAGACGAATCTTAATATATATCTAAATACAATATGTTCTATTGATATACTTACGAAAAAGGCCGTCAATTTCGATTGACAATTATTATTGATAAATATTGTTCAATGAATATTGTAAAAGGTTGTATAATAATGCAAAATTCCGGTTAAAGTATTTTCAATATTTTCGTAGAGCATTTAACGTCTATATAAAAATTCTGAAATTAATATTGTAAAGTATTCTGCTTTAACTAATATTAAATTATATTATTATTTTAGAATAACCCATTTGTAGTAAAATCAATTCGTATTTATTTATATGTGTTTGTAAGTGTGAGCGTAGTTTAAAAAAAAAAAAAAAAAAAGAAAGAAAGAAAAAGAAAAGGAAAAAGAAAAAGAGAAAAAGAAAAAACTACAATGTGTATATATTAAAATTATTCTTTTTAAAATAATAGTTAAATAACAGAAATGCATATTTGCTGAATTGTATTATAGGCTCCTCATTTTAAAGCAAATTTCTAATGAATAAATTAAGTCCAGATTTTTTAATGAGTAATTTATAATTACTAAATTATTCGTATTTACAACGAAATAATTAAATGGCAAAACTTGTACAATAAAAGTTAAAGAATACTTTCAGACTTACTCGAATCCTAAACTCGACTGGTTAATTTATTAAACATGAAAAACGCATATGGTTTAAAATTTCGACAGTATAACTCTATATAGCTCTATATAGACAATATTACTCTAAATAGCATACTAAAAGTATTCGTAATTGTGTACCAAACCAAACAATATATTTTACATTGAAAAATATTATTGTCAATTCATCTTATGTGCCAAACTTGTACATTACGAAATAGAAATTAAGCTATACGCGTCCCTTTTACTAATACAAAACAACAATTTTTATTTGTTTTCTATTTGAAAATTTAAAGAATCTATTTATAATTAAGAATGTATGTTATAATAATAATCTGTTTTTTTATTTTTGTGGTTTTGTTAATATGATATTGACTGAACCGACCTGTTAAAACTATTACGACACTTATTATGTTTGTTCTTATTTTTATTTATATTACTTAGTGTCAAATAAATTGATATCCCATAAAATTATAAATTTAGTTATTTTTTTATTTATTCGACATGTTATTGATTGCAAATCATATATCTTGATAAATCATTATAATACATTAACATTTAATGGTTATTCTTACTTATAATATACACGAATTATCAAGAGAATACAATAAATTATGTTTTTTATTTAAAATTTAATTTTTTTTTATTTACTTCTTTAAAAATAAAAATACACACCATTTTAAATGTATATATTCTTTAAAATCTCTGTACAATAAATATAATTTATTGTATTATTTTTTTTTTGAAAATAGAATATAATTTACATTCGTATTTCAATTAATTTTATTTTATTTTATTTATTTTTTTTTTTTTTTTTAGTGTAGAAGGGATTAAAGAAGAATCTGCAAAATTAATGAAACGTATCTTCTTGAACTAGTATATGTTTCTTTACTCTACTTATTTAAAACAAATTAATTGCCTTGACAATTTCTCTGTAATAATTACAATTTTATAAAATTTTAAATAATGATTACGTTGTAATAATCAAATCGAATGAGTTTGTACTCGAGAAGACGTCAACGTTAAATTGTTAAGAAGTAAAATTTTTTTTATTAATGAAATGCGTTGTATAATACGAATTATGTTTATTAACATAAGAAATTTTAACCCACGAACAATAAACGAAAACAAATTATTAATAAAATAAATAAATACATCCATCATCATATGTACAGAGATATATTATGTCTATCTTAATATTACGTATAAATATGTAAAATATAAATATTATATAATATTTCAAGTGTGTGTAATGATCAATACCTTTATACGCTTTTTGTTGTAAAAGAATTTACTGAAAAACAAATTAAATTTAATATTATGTAGCAAGGAAAAAAGAATTTGAAAATATAATGACAATGCCGATTTCGGAAAATATGCAATTATAAAATTATTAATTTTCAACAAATTTGTTCTTTAATGTGAAGCAGGTTTTATTAACAAATACATTTGAAAGCTGTTCAATGATCGACCTTAAGGAATGAATTTCAAATATTAAGGTAATACTTTTTTATATATATAATTGAAAACGAAAAGTAATTAATTATTAAGATCAATTATACAAGAAATGTATATAATATTGAAATTGTTAATAATTTGTGAAAGATTTGAAAATACGATGGTAAAATGGTAATAAAAATGTTAAAAAATTACTTAATATTAAGTCTTGAGTTAATTTACAAAAAATGTATGTGACTATATGATTGTACAATAAAGAGTGAAATAAAAAAAAATCCCTTTCTTCAATATTTTTGTATTAGCGAAACTTTTAAGTAGCGAAATTAACATTTTCATTGTAATCGAATGCCGAGATCTTACCCTGCAGTATAAGAGAAATTTATTTTAATAAGCTAATAAAAGGCCTTGGCCCTTCACAGGTTCTTTATTCATACAAGTAAAATAATGTGGTTGAAGGTTTATGTTAAAAACGTATACTTTATTGCCATTGACGATTGAAATGAAGAAACGTTTGCATGATGCGCGTGGGCTTAAAACGAGGGTCTCTCTAAATTAATGAAAATGCCCGATTGATAGTACGAAAGTTTCCAAAATCCCCTCCCCTCCCCTCCCCCACCCCGCGCGCAAATAATCAAAGTGAAGAAGGTTCGAGGATCGGAGTGGCGTGTTGAAAAAGTCCGCGCCGGACACGTCAGGGACGGTCAGGTGACGACATCAGACGACGGTATGCAAAGCTCGGGGCGAGGTCCGGGACTGGACGACGGCTGTTTTACAAGAATTTTCCATCAGTTTGACGAAATAGTCAGTGGTTACCGAGTAGTAGTATTTGACGCCATTCAATACATCCCGTCCAACCATTAAATCTTCGTTTCAGAATGGGAAAGCCGAAAAACGGTAGTTCGGACGAGGAGGCCGTAACCGGTAAATATTCATTCGTATCCCTTATGTAATTTGAATCCCTGTCCTATTCGGCCTGTATTATCTTGACGTATGAGAATAAGTAATTGATAGGCAGGAGTCGAGTCGTGGACTAGGCGACTCTTCAAGAGCGGCCAGGACCGTTGGCTGCCTGCGGTCGACGTGGCGCCATCTGTCGCGTAATACCATTTCAAATGAAGCTTTCAAATAAATATATATTACATTTGCAGGACTGAGTGCAAGTGCATTGCCGCAAAAACGCCACAAGAAGCACAAGCACAAGAAGCACAAGAGGAAAAAGCTGTCACACGAGGGTGACAGTTACATTGATGTGTCGAATATGGAATCAGATTTGAAAAAGACTTTCAAAGTCAGGCTTAAGAAGGATGAGGAGAGAAGGTGTGGCTATTATTATTAAGACATTGCTGACATTTGTTTCTTTGCTTAATTATAATGCTTGTTGCAGCTCGGACAGGGTCAGAGAGAAGGGATTTAAATTAGCTAATCAGAGTATTGCTAGTACAAACGCAAGTTCATCGCTGTCTCCCAAGACAATAGCTAAGAAAAAAGTCATGAAAACCAATAGGAGTAAGGATAGCGGCACAAGTAGCGAGGAAGAAAGGTGGCTCGATGCTATAGAATCAGGCAAATTGGAAGAAGTAAACATATAGTCATTAGTTTTTATACGAATGACGTATTACATACTTATGCAAGAGCATTTATTTCAGGTCGACGACGAGCTTAAAAAAATTAAACCCAAAGATCCAAAATTAATGACAGCCAGGCAAAGAGCAATGTTTGAACGAAAAACCGACACAGAACCTAATTCTAGTATGGAGCAACTAATGTCGTTACCAACTGGTTACAAAGAAAAAGTTATGACAGCAGAAGCAATTCAAAAAGCTGCATTAAAATCTTTGAAGCGCAAGCAACTTGCAGATGAGAAAAGAGAGAAAGATAAAGTAATGCTAAATTAATAAAGAGAAGTAATTTGTTTATTCCGTGCCCTAGTATATTATAATGTTGACTAATTGTATAATTTGTGTAGAAAAAAACAATGGAGAGGCTGTTGAAAAAACAGGAATCAAAGACATCTAAAATAATCACAAAGGGCAAGGTATCTAAACGTCAGGTTCCACTAATAACATATAAAATAACCACAGAAGGAAGTTCTATTTCATTACCACCAGGAGAGCAGTTTCCATTAGCAACTGCTAAAACGTATGATTACTTCTTACTCATTCTTCATACTGAAATATCATTTCTAAACAAATTTATTTTATAAACAAATTTCTCTTATTTAGTAATGAGCCCCAACGTTATACTTTATGCGGAGTACCGCCGTGTTCAAATCCAAAAAAATATTCTTGTTCAAGGACTGGGATTCCACTGTGTAGTTTATCATGTTACAAAATGAACTTGGCAGGAATAGTGACGTAGTGATTAAAGTTACTGTTTACCATAATTTAAGATTTATTAATTTTAATTAGATTATAAAAATCGTGATCAATACAACAATTTTAATATTGTTATTATAATATAAATTCTAATCGAATACTTAAAAGTAATTTAATTGTACAGCCTAATTTATAAATAATAAATTTCTTTTATTATAAAGTTATTTTTATACAATTTACATTTATAATGTAAAAATAGATAAGCTTAAAATTTAACAAATTCGAAAAAATATACCTTTGTCTAATAAATTATTTAATTTAATATATATTATCTATTCGAATGAGAATAATATATTGACAGAATTTAAGTTAATTTCTGTAATATTTGGACCGTCGATGAATTTTCTATTACTTTTAAAATTTGATCGATATTACGCTGCGTATAATACAAGGATTGTTATTACATATTCGATTGTAATTGTTTTTTCGAGAACCTCACAGCTTCGTCGAGCGCGCGTAAAACCAAATAAACATGTCCCGCTGTCGCATTCACTCCCATTAAACCGATGCGTATAACTTTTCCTGCACTCGGTCCTAAGCCGCCGCTAATCTCAACGTTGTATCTGAAATCAGACAAGAGAGGAAAATTTATTTAACCAGCAACCTCTTGGACATCGAGTTTTACAATGATTTAGAACCGTCTAAATTATTGAAAAATTATTATCCATGCAATGTATTAAGTAACCGTGCACTACGCGCTAAAATCATTAGATGATTCGTCATCTGTAATCTTTCGTAAGATTACATGAGCTGCCCGCAAATCCGATAGATTTTAATAGCAATGTAAGTTGCCGTTAAAATTAGATTAGGTAAAATTAGATAAAATCGCTGATGCCGAGCCGAAGCAATCTATTTAATATTTGGCATAAAAAGTCCCGTAGGCTCACCTTACGTAATAAAGACGTGATATTTTATTGTTATTATTGAAGTCGTCAGTATTAAATCTATGAAAGCAAGTAAACACGAAGTAAATACAGAATGCATGAATTCGACTACTAAAAGCGGCAAGATAATTACTTATTAATTATCCTTGATTTGATATTCAATCGGCGGATTAATAAAGAATTCCGAGCACAATGGTCGCATGAGCAATTACTCGGACTCATACGGAATTAAAACGTCAAAGCGCATACGATGAATTGGAGGGAGCGAGAGAGAGAGAGAGAGAGAGAGAAGCGCACGTTGGATTTCATCGGAGGCATTAATTAAAAAAAAAAGGCTACATAAATCGCAAACGTAATTAGCCTCCGAGAAAAAGAAAAAGAAGAAGCCCTTGGGCAACCAGAGAATTCTTTGTTTTTCCCGTAACGAGTATAAAAAATATATATGTAAATATATTATATATATATATATATAAATCACAATCGGTCTGAAATGCTTCGGTAAAATGGAAAATAATTTTTATTTCTCAATCGATCCGAGGCTTCGACTGGCGAATCTCATTATCGTCTAATCGGGGTATAAACATATGTATGTATATATAAGCCCCTTATTCTTATTTAACAGGCTGATAAACGACAGCGGAGAGATTATTTTCTCACGTAGTTAATAAATCACGTATTTCCTCGAGCCGAGGGGGTGAGGGCAAAGAGTCTCGGAGCCCCGTTCGCACACCAAGTAAGTAGAAAAGCTTTTACGAAAGCGATCGAACGGATAAGAGGGAGGAGATAAGCCCCCCGAAGAAGACGATAAGAAAGAATCCCGGGACTCGGAAGCGAAAAGATCCCGACTTTACCTGTCCTTGGCGTAGTTAATGACGCTATTGACGTTTACACCCTTGGGCAATAGGATGGCACTGACGGTCCTGAGTCGATTCTTAGGCTCCTTCACGAAGAACTCGTAACCGCGGTTGATCAGTTCCTTATGGAACTTCTCCGTAACGCCGGCGTGTCTCATCCAGGAGGCGGCCAGACCCTCTTCGGCGAGTTGGGCGAGAGCCTCCCTTAAGCCATAAACCAGGGTAGCGCTGATCGTGTGATGATAGACCCGGGGACCCTGGCCCTCGAAGCAGTCCCAGTAATTACCCAATAGGTTCATGTCCCAATAGTAAACCGGCACTGGGCTCTTCCGCGACTGGATCTTCTTCCTATAAATTTCAACGATTAAACTATAGAGATCGTGATTGACAGTGATGGCCTCTCTCACTCCCTATCCCCATCCCCTCGCCCCTGTCACCTGGCTTATCCATTGTTTCATGCCAACAATTGAGTAGAGAGCGAGCAAATCAAATTGACTCTTTACGCACGAAAGAGTCGAAACTCCCCACATTCATAGGGCTAACGCTTCCGATACATTATAAATATATATATATATACACATATATTGTAAAGCGTTTATTTCCTTTCACTTATTTATGAAAATCCGGTCCCGCCCCATCATACCTCATTAGCGATTACATCGCAATAATCCGTACACTCTCAACTCTTTAATTCATTCAATTATTTATAAGTGTAATAATAATACATTAGTTATTATCGAGGTAGGTCGTCAAGTCCGACTGTACGCTTCTTAACACGACTTTTTAAAAGCCAATAAAAAGCTTTCTTCCAATTACTTTTCTTTCCCACGGATGTACGACATTAATCGTTCGCGCTCTCAGAAAACAATAATATTTACCGGCGGACCAATAGTAATTATAATGTAATAACTGTTAGCTTGGACAATGTCTGCTGAGGATATGTAAATACAGCATAATCAGCATATTTACGGCCCCTCTTAAATATCGTAATAGCTTCGTCATTACCTGTGATTCGAAATAACCTTTATCTTACACATAAGAGATATAGTTTAATTGCTTTTCGTAAGAACGCGAGCCGTGAAAGTTAAAAACTTTCTCGGTACGCGATCCTATTAGCCCATACATATACATATATATATTATATACTTTTCGTCCCTTGGAGTGAAAGCCTCGTCGGCATTAGGTGCACCTATTAATTAGGTACACGAATATTTATTGATATTACCGAAGAGCTTGCAACTATTTATGCGCCAATGCGTCGTCTTTATTAAATTGCAAAACGTTATTATTAAAACGCATTCCCCGATCTACGAGAATAGTTGATCTAGATTTCGCAATCTCTATTACGGAATAGGACAACCTTATCTCACATTCTCTTCGCCCCACATTTTGTCTCGGCGCATATAAATGTTGATATTATAAATAAATTTTTATTTATCTATATTTAAAAAGATTTCTTTTATACTTGAGAGCAGAGGCGGCCGTAAAAGAGGCACCGGCACGCACGCACGCACGCACGCACGCACGCGCGCACACTATCTATTTCTCTCCGTCTATCAAAGACGTGTAAAATACGTGTTTTTGGCGGACGAGTTTTATAAAAAAAAAAAAAAAAAAAATCTTTTGAAATAAATCGATCCTTCAAGTTTCGATGATTGATAATAATATCGTTAAATGAAATTTATGTCCTAAATAGATGTATTAGTGTTATCTAAAGGCATAATAAAGTTGATATGCCACTCTCGGCTTTTATGTCTTTTCAGACGCGCTCTTTGTCTGCGGTACCCCCCCCCTTCTCCACGCTCTCCGCCACTCCCTCTCTCTCTCTCTCTCTCCCATTCTTCCTAACTCCGTAAAAGATAGAAGAACTATTAAGCTAACAACTATTTGTCACGCATAGAAAATAATAAGTCAAACGAAATATTTGCATTCAGGCCGAAGTGGGAGACCCAGACACATATTCAAAATTCAGCGATTTTTAAAACTGATTAAAAGAATAGTCTCTTGAATTATATATCAGCCAACTTCATATCTTGGCACAAAAAACTCTCCCCTTGCATAATTTTTAAATGTATAAATCCTATAGGTGTCTTATTATGGTTTCTCTCTCTACCCCCTCCACTTCTCCTACTCCACCCCCGCCCCCCCTCTCTGTCACTCCCTTAATTTATTGGAGGAAAAGAGGGAAGGGCTAATTATCTATCGCCAAACAGTATTATAACGAAATGTAAATATGTAATTCAACGTAACGAAGGAAATATATTTTAATGCACATGGAGAAATTCAATTTATATATATATATATATATCTATGTATACTTGTACGTATTGTTTTTTCTACAATCTAATAAAAATACTATAAAACACTTTATTATTCAGATACGAATATTATAGACTGTAAATAGAATAAATAAATATTGGAATGTGAGCGATAGTTAAAAGAAAAAGAAAATAGAAAATCAATTTCACGCCGATTACGTAGAGCGTTACGAATAATATGAATACACGTATTAACAAAATGAATAAAAAAAAAATAATAATAAAAAGAAAAATAAATAAATAAATAAATAAATAAAAGAAAGAAAAAATGTTATTTATTAAAGTATCAAATGGATAAGCATTGAAATTTATTGGTCTTGAGGGGAAAACCTAAGCGCGATTGAAGAAAAATTCCAGCGGCGGCCTCGAGTAGCGGAAAATTCTCTTATTATTCGCGTTCGAAGTAATAATGTTAGAAAAGAGATAAGGATCAATCAATTGAACGAATAGCAAAAGCCAATTACACGCAGTCTATAAAGCATTTCTGGGCCAACTGCTGGGAAATTGGGTCACTGAGATTCTAAGCTCATATAGTTGTGACCCGTAACACACCTATGTATTTATGACTCCCCGGCACGTAAGGAATGCTCAAGTAGTGTCTCCGGCTTCCGAGACTTCCCGCCCCGCCCCGCCCCGCCCACCAATCCGACTGCACATGAAAGTGCAACGGTAGGAGGAAGCCGAGGACGTTGCCGAGAGCGACCATGATTTCCCATAAGGTCCTCTCGGTCCTTGCGTCCGTCTGGCGCCGAAAAATCAGCGAAGCCCGCCGACCCCCGAACCCCCGTAAGTCCTGTCAGAGTCGTTGGACAAATAGACCCCCGAATTACAGATCACTTCCGTCGCCGACGACAGAGAGAGAGAGAGAGAGAGAGAGTCCCTCTCCCCGACGCCGTTATTAATCAGTCGAGCGAGGGTGTCTGCCCCGCCCCCGCTCACGGGGGAGCAGCACGCATTACGCGGTGGAAGGCTACACACTACTGGCCAGCTGGAGGCGCAGCCGAGTCGGGCCTCGCGTCCACGAGCCTATGTAATAACTCGGTAACAACGAGAGCCATTGTTTTACGAGGGCCTCGGCGGAAGTGAGACCGGCAGAGGTGCGGGGCCAGCGATTACACGGCACGCGCCTCTAGTCCGGGCCTATCGGCACGTCGACCACCACACGGGCTATACTCACACGGCCATGGGACTGAAGCTTATAGGGGTGATACCCGCTGGGGCGCCGAGGACTTTCTGGCTGCCGGTGTAGACGACGTCGATGCCCCAGGCGTCCGCGTAAAACGGCTCCGCCCCGAGGGAGGCCACCGTGTCGACGATCAGCAGGCTGTCGTATCTGCGGGAATTAAAGCAATGCCGGTTAACCATTACGGGGGCAATATGATCGAACGATTCGATGTTACGTGATAATAAATTCCACGTAGCCTCGGGAGGAGAATAAAAGGAGGGAGGGATCGGTCGAGAGGTTCGCCGTATCCCCTCCCCATCCCTCCGCCCGTAAATACTTTTATGCCCGGCCGAGGCGAGGGCTAGCGCTTCGCTTACTTGTGAACTATGCTCCCAATCCCTTCCAGGGGCTGCTTCAAGCCGGTCGATGATTCCGAGTGTACTATAAAAACGGCCTTGGGCCGATGATTTTTTATGGCGACTTCGAGCTCCTCGGGGCTGAAGGCGACACCGGGCTCCGTTTCCAGAAAGTCGACCTACAACACGCAACACAGGGCTCGTAACTCAATCAAGGTCACCACGACCGCCATACCGATCGCGCTCCCTCTCTGTCTCTCTCACGCTCCCTCCTCCACCTCCTCCTCCTCCTCCTCCTCCTCCTCCACTACCACCAAACCCATCCTCGGCCGCCCTCACTAAATTATCTTTATATAGGGAAAGGCGGTAGGGAAAAGTCGAGCGGCGGCGCCCCTTTGTGTTCTGGCTCTATTGATCCCACGGATGCGTAGGGCCGGCGGCGCCCGAGCGTCGTCCGTCTTTGATTTGCCGAGGTAAACGTCACCGAAAATAAAGGGAGCCAGATGAGCGCAGATGAGCGTCAGCTCGTGCGCCAGCTCGTGCGCCAGCTTAGAGTCGAGCTACGTCGTGAGCGGCGGGACGACGAGGCGTAGGGGGCGTAGGGGGCGTAGGAGGCGTAGGAGGCGTAGGAGGCGTAGGAGGCGTAGGATGGATGGGGGAGGTGGGAGGTGGGAGGGTAAGCGTGGCACCGAATCGACTGACTCGGAAGTGGAGAGCTTGTGACACTTACGTGGATGCCAAGTCGGCCGGCCATGTCCGCGGCCCGCTCACCCCAGAGCCCGGCCTTGACAATGAGGATATTCTCTCCTCGCTCGAGCAGGTTCCCTATGGCGGCCTCCATGCCCGCGTGTCCAGAAGCGCTGATCGCCAGGGTCAATTTATTCGCCGTTTGAAAGGCATAGCGTAGACCAGCTTTTATTTCGTCCATCAGCTGAAAGTAAGCTTTTATTATCGATTGGCCTTCGTTATTTACCTCGCTCGGGCTGTATTCTCCATCCAGTCGGATGAGCTCGGCCCGCCCGGGTACTATTAGTCGGCTACTTCGAGGACAAAGCACCCATCCTTTCGCCACTACTCGCCCAAGGCTACCATTCCGCTGACCGAGTTTTCCAGTTGGCTGGGAGGGCGACCCGTAGGTAATAAATGCGGTATCCCGAGCTTCGGGCAATTAATGAGATTGTGCCGGTGGGCCGGACTCTATCACCAAGGAGCCCAGTCATTGAGAGGAACGAGCCGCCTAAAGGGGGAACAGGAGGAGGATGAAGGAGGAGGATGAAGAGGAAGAAAACGGCAACGACACCTGTATTTAGCGCGCTAGCAGACCTTTCGTTCGTCACGCGACTGCTTTTAAGAGAGTCCGGGAGGACGGACTGTGACGGGTGGTCCGACAGGGGAGCGTGGGGGGGGGAGAGCCGAGTTAGCCGTTAGAAGTGCATGGGACAAAAAGCGCGCGGTGCAAGTAGCCGATAAGGAGGCTGTCGAGGTCTTAGGTGGCGCGGTAAAGTTGCTCGAGTTACCTGAAAAAAAGCGGCGGGCTCTTCTTGTTGGACGGGAGCGGTGCCGGGGCTAGGTGGTGTGAGAAAGAAGCCGGGCTTACCTGAAAGATCTCGGGATGCATGTGACCCAGAACCTGCTGCTGCAGCGCCTGCAGTACCCGGGGAGAACAATTGCTCGGCCCGGGGCCCGTTAATATTCTCTGCGGCAGCTGTAGCGGCTTGAGGAGCTCCTTAGGCGCCTCCACCTCCATCCTCGATTGTTCCTCGGCTGAGCTCATGACCGATCTGAATTCATAAAGAAATGAATTTGCAATGAATGCCGTAGTGTGGCACGGGGCCCGGTCCGCCCCACCCGGCCAACTACCCATCTTCTATTTTGCATTGTTTTTGCTGACATTGCGCCCGCGACGTCACGCTCTCCCGACGTAAAATGGAAAATTGCGACTGCGAAGATGACTCGGTGCCGGCCAGCGGACTACTCTCGCTGATTTATCGCGTGAGGCGCGGCGGGGTGAGGTGCGCGGCATCGGGACGGGGGTCAGGAGAAGGAAGTCGTACCAGAGAGCCTGCCCCCTTCCTCCCTCCCGCGCCTTTCCCAACCTCGGCACTCCCCCGCCCCGCAACCGCAGCCACAGCCACCGCCGCCGCCGCCGCCGCCGCCGCCGCCGCGAAATACCACACGAGCGCGCCCGTTTTTACCGTTGAAAGCCCGCATGAGTCGGGCAAATAAAACAGCCCAGATAAGAGATTTTTTGTTACCCTCTTACGAGCCGCGCTTCTAATACGCTCGCAATTTATTTATTATTCTAGGCAAAGCGAACGAGCGAGCGAGCGAGCGAGCGGCCGGGCGTTTTTAATGAATTTCTCTTGGTACAGGAATCTGGAGCGGTTTCGTTATGCGAACGTAAAAATATAGATCCACCATTGATGCGGGACTTCACCTTCCCCCCCCCCCTCCCCCCGACCCTTCGTTATCCCCTCTTACTCACGGACGCTCGCGGCCACTCACGACCGCCGCTAAATAGGAAATATTCACTCGGCATTCCTTTTATATTCCTCGCCGACTTATTCTCTCGGCAATTAATATTTATTTATTGTATAAACTTGCGACTCCTCCCCGATGTCTACCGTAAGCACTAAGACTTCAGCCGTCGGCGTCGACCTTGCCCTTAACACTAGTACCGTATGCGTATGCGGCCGGGAGGCGAGGGCCGGAAAACGAAAGGAAATCTCGAGTAATCGAGCAGTTATTTTTACATGGAAAACGGAGACGCTGCTGGAAATACGGCACTGGATAAACTAAAATGAAAGCTCGGCTCGCTCTCTTAGATATATGTGTAATTTCTTATATGTACGTTTCTTGAGTGATAGATAACCTCGAGTAACCCCCGGACTTAATTAACACTGCTGAATAAACAATGGCAAATCCTATATTATACATTACGACTGCTACAAAGTAATCCTGAGGCAGTTATCCTATTATTAATAAGCCCCTGTTGTACAAATAATTATAGAGTGAAATTATAAATGATCGCATAAATAAACTATTGCATTACGTTCTTTTAAACTTTATTAAAGTAAGCTTATTACAACAATCTGCGATTGAAAATAATCTACATTTCCATGAGTACGTCTACGTGCTATTGGTATTCGTCAGTTGATTTCTCGCTTTTCTATGTTGAGAGAATATAAAGAAAAATATCGTTTCTTTGGCATTAAAAGCAAGTCATAGAAATTCATGAAAAATACAATAGCAAATAAGCGTTTAATAGGGCTTATTCTCTTTTTGAGTATGACGATTAAATCGATGGATTCAAGATATGGTTCTCTCATTACCGCATTACAATGAGACTTTCGCCATAACAATAATAAGTATAAAGATTTCCATTGGATAACGTATCTCACTTATCGTATATAAATTTCAGCCGCAATAATATTTTACACCTATCGTATTGAATTCTTCGTTCGAGAGAAAATCTTTAATCAAATAGTCACCTAAAAATTCTTTATTTCTGCGGCTTTATTGCCATTTAATTAATGTACTTACAAAAACATAAATTTCAAGTATATCAACATTCGTTTGCGATAGTAAACAAGCCGGAGCTACGCTATGCGTACACAGTATATTATAATAATAATAATAATAATAATAATAATAATAATAATAATAATACGTTATTCTCCGCTCGTAAGGACAGCTCAAAAGCAACGATTTTACCAGAAATTCGGCGTCTATATGAAAAAAGCTTGAGAAAGCAGGGAAATCACAGATAAGATATGAACTTCAGTTAATGCGTGAAATACTCAAGTTAAAAATTCCGGATAAGAATCGCATTGAAAACCAACATACTGACCCAATCATTTTTTGTATTCTTTACTAAGGCTTCCAGTATCTTATTCATTATTATCTTCTGTACGGAAGAGTAAATAAAGAAATATATCTTCGTTATGGAAAGACGTATTTATTGTGCAAACTGTTCGAAGAATCATATCAATAACGCATTATCAAATTTACGTTAACGAAATAACATATGCATGTACAACCACAGTTTTTTACTTTTTAAGCAGATATCAAGATCAAGATCTTCACTTATTTTACTTTTTTTTATTGTTATTTAGTTTTATTTTTTTTTTTCATTATTTTTCTCATTATTTTCAATCACAAATTAAAAATTATAAACAATGCAATTACTTAGATCGTAATAACTTTAATGGCTATTTCATTATAAATATCAAAAAAGTATCTCTAGTCGTGAAAACCCAATTAAATCACATTTAACAAATAATAAATATTTACACTTTCGATAATTACTCAAGACACGCGATAATAAATCAGAATAAAATCGAATACGTATTTTTGAGCTTTAATTGCATAAGTTGCGTCAATAACTCTGCCATAATAAAAAAAAATTGAAATCAAGAATGTCATTTTTAGGCATTGCATTGAGTATTTAATGGTAAATATGAAAATATCTTTGTCTGAAAATTATTAATACATATTCAAATTAGATCATTATGAAGATAGTAAAGGTATAAATAACAATATTTTAGGATACATAAATTACCTTTTGCGCTTCAATAATATTTGAAAATGAAAACCAATAATTATTTCATTTGTAATTATTCATTAATAATTCTAATTATTGTTTATAATATCATAACGGAGCAGCGCGGAGACAACAAATAATAAAATAGTGGCGCGTGCGAGTGACTTTTATATGAAATTTTCATGCACCCTATGTCTCTTTCCTTACAATTGCCCTATTTCCTTCTGAAGAAATTTTACTCCTCTTTACATCTCTCTCTCTCTCTCTCTCTCTAATTTCTGTTTGAATTTGTAAATACACTTTCTAAGCAGAAAACAAAAACTCCGCTTCATTTCATTACATTGTTTATAATTTGTTTTATTATTGACGTGCGTATTGGATGTATTTTTATTTTATACAAGTTTACACTAAATGTATAAAAAAAAAAAAAAAAAACATAAAAAGGCATCAATTCCCTTCAGAATGTAAGGTATGTAGTTAAATATCCAAGGGCGTGATGAAGAGAATTTAGAAGAAGTGCTCGGAAATGAAGAAGACAAAGCGAAAAGTAGAGGAAACTTGATTTTCCAAATTGGTATCTTGGATAATATATCGAGAATATAGTCGTCATGAAGCAGCTTAAGGGCTCCGATCAATTTATAAAGCTTTAAAGTAAAGTAAAATAGACAAGAGGGAATAATAAATGTCAAAGCATCTATAAATCTCTTTCATGGATCCGTAAGGAGGGCGGCGCATTGACGATCCCGATAATTTTAGAAATGGGGATTCCAGAGTGAAAAGTTGAAAAGCCTCGGCATATGGACGAGGACTACAAACGTCCTCGGCTTCAATTACAATTTCAGATATCCGGCCTTCTATGGCCCAGCGGAGCCAACGAAAACTCGCGATATCTAATATTTTGGGGTCCGCATAAAAAGAGAGAGGACGGACAATGGGATTTTATTAATTCGGAATGCCGTGGCGGACAAAGCCGAGATTATTAACGCTCTTTCTAAAAGTCAATAGCGCATGTACGTAATGTACGTACCGTGTATGTATCTGATTCTGCCCTCTGCTTCTACCCTCAAAGCAGTGTGTGTAAACGATAATTATCCGGATCTTCGGTTACCCCGGTATCGATGAACTTTCGCTCGCGGCCGAAGCTGCCGGATATCCATCCGTATGATCGAAATGGCATTGACAACGAATGGCCGAAGCTCAATAAGGGAAGCCCGAGTGGTCCCGATGCTAAAGTAAAATATAATATGTTTCTTCTTCGGCTGCTGGAATTCGACGTCGCTGAGTGCTCAGTCCCGCGAGAATTACGAGATTCGTGATAATTTACGATCGAGGCTCGCCCGATGCTAAATCAAATATTTAACGGCCAAAGTAATTAAGGGAGCTCGCGAAAAATAAAGTCGCGCCACCCTCGTGTGGGAAGGAAGGGGTGGGTGGACAGATGGGAATCCGAGGCGCATTTGCCAGTAATTCGTAAAGTGGTCCTGAAATACGATTGGCGACGACGATAAATAGACGAGCGAGCGAAGCGCCGATTCGATGATTAATAACCCAACGATAACAATAATAATAAGATCGATCGGCTACGTTTATTAACGATCCTTTTCTATTCGTTAATACCGAGCGCGCTCTCTCTCTCTCTCTATCTACCTATCTCTCTATCTCTCTCTCTCTCTCTCTCTCTCTCTCTCTGTGGCCTTGTACACAACAATAGAGAGGCCGCCCGATTACGAATTACGGTATTTACGTAAAGTTCTAGTTGGCCGGCAGAAGGGAACGGGAACGGGAACCGTCAAATTAATCAGCATTATATACAAAAACGGCATCGTCGCGAGATTAATTGTTCGGCGATTTTTCTCAAGCTGAGCGAGGATTCAACCGAATGGGTCTCGACTGAATTTTTTAGGCTCGACGCGTTAATCCTTCGTTAAACTAATGCGATCTCCGATTAGTCTTGCCGGGAACGAGTCGGGATTCCGCTTGTAGCGACGCCTCGCTCGAACTATCCACCTGTTGAATCTCCTCCTGCTCCACCTCCATCCTCCATCCTCCATCCTCCATCGTCTGACCGACCGCTGGTCTCCTGCGACCAACTTCCCGATAACCTCCCTCGCTTTATTCAGAACGAGGAAATCCGGTGGGAAGGAAGCTTCCGACGAATGAGCTTTTCCCTTTAACGCCAAACTCTACACTTACCCTTAATTACCACCTCTGCCTTTACAATATATACGTATGTATATATATATATATATATACATACAAAATTACAGGGAGATGAAAATAATATTTTGCAGATTGCGTTGTCGGTCCCCGATCCCGGCCTCGCGCCTCTTAGAAATGGTAAAAACGAAAGCGAGGAATTTATACGGAATCGCTCGTTACTCAATAGCATCAATACTTTTCGCAATGTGGTAAACTCGATACTTTTTTTTTTTTTTTTTTTTTAAATAATAATAATAATAATAATAATAATAATAAGGATGAAAAATATTAGGCGAGAAAGGCGGCGTGTGATTATTGTACAGGCAATTACCAAGGCTTAAATAAATAAAATTCCTGCACAGCATTAAATTCTACTGGAAATGAGATTTATCTAGGATAAAGTACTCACGCTCGACTAGTAACTTAATCAGATATTTAAGCGCAAGGAGTAGGGAATAGGGAAATATTGAGCGAGGGAACTGGATGAAATGATTTTCAGTATTGCGGGCCGCTCGATAGGAGGACGGCGATCGGATGAAATAAATATAAATAAATGAAAGCGATAGGAGCGTCGGAAGGAATCCGGACGTTCGGTCGCAACGACGTTATTGAGGCAATGAGTAAGCGCAGTGACGTGCGCTTCGAGTAAAATTACTCGGAGGAATTAATATGCGGCTCTGGGTACGAGGTACGAAGGGGCGGGGAGGGGCGGAGGGGCGGAGAGGGAGAGGCGCGGGTAGATAAATCGGCTCGATTGAAATGTCGGTTTCGCGATAAAGCTCGCCGGCACTCCCCAGAAAGTCTCAATCCCCGGGCGATCGTAAACGATTTCCAATAAAATGGAAAGCCCAGAGCCCCGTAGGTGAAGATCCCGTTGGCTTTGAGCTAATGCCTTAATTCTCGAGAGGAGCTTTGATAATTCCTCGGCTGTGGCGGCGGCGGCGGCGGCGGTGGCAGCGGCTGTACATCCCGCCCCGGTCGTTATTTCGAGAATAAGTCGGGAGAGAGAGAGAGAGAGAGCGGCAATGTAACCGGGACCGACTAAACGGGTTGCAGCCCTTTTCCCCGCCGCTCTCTTAAAATATCCAAATTTTATGGGGTCGGAGGGGGGGAATGGGGAGAGAGTTTAGCGCACCGCTGACGCGAGACGCGGGAAACTGCACGCAAAAGGAAGGACTATGTAAAAAAAAAAAAAAAAAAAAAAAAACCCTCCTGAGTCGTTGCTTACGCCTCGACCCGCACGGGGAGGGGGATCGGGGGAGCGAGGTAAGAAAAAAACTCGACTCGACGCTACTCTCCGAACGAACCTTGCCGATACGAAGCCCCACGGAAGCATCTATCCACCTACGCGCGTATCCAGAGTGTCGAGTTTCCCCGGGAGCGCGGCTTTTCATCGGATCATTGGCATCCGTGCTCGGTGATCGCGCACTCTCGATATAACTCGACTCGGAGCATCTCGTTCGCCGGCCGCGAATCAAGCGTAAGAACGAATACTCGTCTCTCAATCGCCGCGGGCCAATAAACTCAATCGCGCCTATTAAAATAGTTCAACACAGTTTTGCAACACGGGCTTGGGCAGTCGGGCTCGCGAGGGCGAGGGGGGAGGTTGGGACGGAGGGAGGGGACCGACTTGATTTACTGTAGACATAAACGTATTTTGTAATGAATTAATTGAGGCCGCGAGAGCTCGCAGACATGTAAACAAATATTGATTCAACAGAAGGTTCGGCCACCGGCGGCACGCACGAGGGAGGCAAAGGCTAGAGGAGGAGTGAGGGAGAGGGGGGGGCGCTTATTGATTTCCCGGGTAGGAGAGTCGAGGCACGAGCGATCACGACGAGCTATCCCGGCACAATGGCTCCTCGGATTCCTTAGCATCGGCTACGGCATCGGCGACGATGATCCCTTACACCGGCCGACAGTAGATATTCGGATCACGACTATTGCCGACGTAAGTGGCATCTGCTCCTCCCTCATACCTTATTTTATAATAGAGCCCATCGCCAGTCAGTCCAGCTGTCCTCGCCAACCTCCCCCGCACCGACACCTCGCCGCTCTAACGAGGATAAAGTCTGCTGAAACTGCACTGCACAGGACTACACAGGACACGTGAAACCTACCCGATACTTGACCCATTGGTAACTTTTAACGACCTGCACCTCCTCCCGAACCCCCCCTCTCTCCCTCTCTCTCACTCTCTCACTCTCTCTCTCTCACATTTCAATTGCTATTACATTATCCTTGACGTTGGACTTGGGGGCACGGAAGAGTACTGGAGAAAATTCACTGAAATCCTTGGAGCGGACGCGCGGATGGATATTCCCGTAAATGGCGATCGTCGTATTCAATTAATAGATTGTCCAGCCATAGACCGAGTGGGGATGAGTAATATCGCAAACGCGGTTTCATCCAATTGCCACTCCAATTGAAGAATGCTATCCCCCTCCCCCTCGCTCCCGTCTCGCTAGCCTCAGCATGCGTATCCTGGGTGGGGGCGAGCCGGTAATGGGGGTAATGGGGTGAGGGGAAGGAAGGGGGTAAGGAAGGGTGGGGGGGGGAGAAAAGGCCTCGTCGGTGTATTGATCTGTGGTATAGGTGTGGCTGATTTGTTAAGGGACGACCCTTTTTTCAATGTCGACGTAATTCAAGTCGTCGGCAATGGGGACTAATTGATCCCCTGCGAAAATCCAGGATATCCTGGGCCGGGCTGGGGCGGCTATCAAAGGCTGGAAACGGGAAAGTCGGGAAGGAAGAGGTCCGAGGGGGGAAAGGGATGAGCGAGATGGTGGTCGGTAACGTGTATCCCGAGGCGAGAGACGAGCACGGCTCGCGCGACTCGCACCGAGTCGGTCTCGGACTCCCGTCGGCGGCGGGAGGAGGGGTGGGGGAGGAGTGTTAGACCCTACGGTTACGTGTGCAAGGACAAAAAAAAATAGAGAAAAGAAAAAAGAAAAAAGAGAGAAGAAAAAAAGGTCCTCGGTCTAAGGGATGCCTCGGGCCACACGTACGCGATGAAAGGGCGTTTGTCGCTGGGCGCATTCTTCCCTCTCGACTTCCTACCCGCGGATGCTTTTCCTTTCTCTGAACTCCGGCGGAGGCTGGGAGCCAGAAAGCGATCGGCACTGTCGCAAGGGCGGAAGCCCTCGAAACGGGGTCGCCGGATGACGGATCCCTATGACGGACAGACTATATGACTCCGGGGCGGTCGCTGGGGCGGGGGGTCCCATGCACACACGCACTCATACGTAAATTGACCGCGCTAGTCTGAATATGGGTACGCGGCGCGTACTCGTGCAGGACTTCCTCGGCAGTGCGATCCGAAGGAGGCCTCGAACGATCTCTCGGGCAAGACTTTGTCCGAAGGAGGCCAAAGGCGTCCTCGGGGACTCGGCCGCTCGAGTCGAACGTTTTCACGTGTCGTAATTGCCGTGCTTTAACGATCCGAAATAGCAGAGGCCCGCGCCCAATGGACGATCCGCTGATCCGGGAGCCATTATCGGCCATCTGTTTGCGCAGCGACAGGTGCGCCCGGCCGATTAGCCGATTAGTTGCGAAGTGGCGAACTCGGTTGCTCGCGGGTCCGAGCCGACGTCGCGATGGACGGGACGAGGAGGAAGAGCCGAGCCAACCCGAGAGCCGAGCAATAAAATCCGGCTTTGCATTTGCCAAGAGAAATCGCCCGAGGCCTCGTCCCTCGTCCCTCGTCCCTCACCCTCCCTACCCCCCCAATAACCCTCCCCGCCTCGTCCCTCGTCGAGCTCCCCACGAGCACTCCCTTCAGCACCGGGCAGCCCACGGCGTCGGCCTTGGAAAGTAAAACTGTGTTCTCATTAGAAAATTATTACAGGCTAGAGCGAGGAGCCTGGGACCGAGAGACGCGCACGCCGGGTCGAGGTGGGTCCCAGCGTCGTACAGCGGGGGGTTGCCTCCGTCGTAGGGAGAGAAAATAATGAAAAGGTGCGCAGGTCCGTAGGACAAACGCACCTCGGGTGGCGAGAGCCCCGCGTCACGGCGCTCGAGGGGGGATCGGGAAGGGCCGCGCTCGCGGCCACCGACGCTTTTCCGGCTCCTTCCGCATTTCCACGCGGGACCGCCGACAGCCTCGGGACGAAGGAGGCGGGGCCACCGCGTGCCTTCTTCTACGAGAAAGATATCACCCTGCGGTCAAGGGCCCAGATAATACGACGCTTACGGGACTGGTCGACGGGACTGGTCGACGGGACTAGGACTGGTCGGCTAGTCGACTCGGGGCCCTTTCACTCTGGAACGGGGTTTTTCCATTTTCCGTCACACACCCCACCCTCCCCTCACCCTCTACTCACCAATAACCCCGGTAGACAGGCTTATACATTTTCGGAGCCGAGGCCTGCGCGGCTCTTTGTGGTAGAGGGCGGTTATCTCCGCCAGGTCCTTCGCCCTTAGGACTTCCATCCGATACGTCCGGCGCGAACGAGGGACGTGTATTTTTATAATTCCGAGTAGAAGGATCGAGGGGGATGATTGAGTGCGCGAGCCCACGGGTCCGATGGTTTATTCATCGACCCGATGAATTATGTACGAAAAAGAAGACAGCGCCGGCAGTGAGAGAGAGAGAGGGGGGGATGGAGGGAGGTGGAGGGAGGTGGAGGGATCTAGCATTTTCAGCGACCTTTACGCGCTCTGATGGATGAGTCGGGGAAAAATTTTTTAAAAAGAACGGTTCCGTCCCTCGATCGGCCTGTACGACAACTTTCCAGGCATCCTCTTAATCTTCCGCATTCGAGCCGAATCCTATTTACGGGCTCTTTCCTCCTCCCGGTCTTTTTACGAAAGAACGAGAGCAGGGAGTCGAACGCAAGCAGCTCGATGAAATAGATATTCGAACGGCATTTATTAAAAGGCGTAAGGACTGACGATGGCATTTTTAAGGCTCATTGAATAACGACAACGACAACGACAACGACAACGACGACGACGACTATGACGACTATGACGACTATGACAATAATGATAAATTAATAATAATGGAAGGAGAAATCGAGCGGAGGGGGCGAGGGAGAGGGAGAGGGCGGGCGGTTGAATGTAGAGATGAAGGAGGATAGAGTGAGGTCGCGCGATGATGTTACGTTACGTTACGTTACGTTACGTTAAGCGGTCGGAATAAGCCGAGGCCGGCATGAAATTGTTACGTATCTAGTCGAACGCTTCCCCTATAAAATCAATGAAGCGGGCGGGAGGGGAGGGCCATTCGGGTCGGCTCATGAGCTATACGACAACGACTCGGCTATAGTGAAAAACGATCCAATTAAGCGAGGAGTGGGCTCGGGCTCGCGTGTACCACCGTATAATTGAATCCTAAAACGCCGAAGCCACTTGACTCTCGTCTGCGCCGAGTGCATCTTCATTACCGCGGCGATTAATGATCCCGAAGGAGGAGAGTTACCGAGAGCGTCGGATGATCGCCGGGACGTGTCGTCGGCCGGAGTCGTCGGCCGACCGCGGCCATGAATTCGTGGGTGGCGCCGGGTAACGGTGGGGAGGGGGGTGTCGTTAGTTGCGCGAAGGAGCGCGCGATCTGATCGAGATCGGCCGCTTTCGTCAAAATCGATATCGACCGACCGGTCGAGTCCCACCGCCACCTCCACCTCCACCTCCACCTCCGACGTCACCGCTCCTTCTCCGCTCCCCGCTCCCCCCCTTCCGAGCAGCGGCTGTTGCGTGCGCCCGGGCTCACACGCTTATTACCCGGTGGTATGCACGACCGGCCACTTTATATGTATTTTTAATAACCGTGCAGGACGGCGGTTTGCCTTTGCCGCGCTTTATATATTATGCACTCGCGCCTCGCAGTTCACTGGCCGCCCGCCGCGTTTTTTCAGCTCCTTTCCTTATTGCGCCATGCCCGCCTCTCGCCCTCCCCCGCTCACCCGACCAAGCACACCCTCTCACGATTTCAATGCCAATTTCAGTGACGATTTCAGTGCCGATTTCAGTGCCGATTTCAGTGCCGATTTCAGTACCGGCCAAAGAGCTCGTGTACCCGGCCGAATCGCGGTGCCCGGCCCTTATTTGACGATTACGCGCGTTCCGGAGCGGCGCCGGGGGCCCGAGGGGGTCAATGGCCCCGCAGGATCTCTCCCCTCCGCTAATCACTTCGCTGGACTATCAGCGGCGTCAAGCGAGCCGATAATACCCTTTCCTTCAACCACGCTTCCCTTATTATTATTATTATTATTATCATTATCGTTATTATTATTATTACTATTATTATTACTATTATTCTCCTTCTTCTTATTCTTCTTATTCTTCTTCGTCTCAATTATTAATGCTCTTTACGAACGGCTACAGTCGTTTTTTCCCATGCGCGCTCCGTATTTATCCCCACCGCCCCACCTTTTATCGTTATTCATTCATGCGGCTCCTCCTCCCCTCCCCCATCCCGATCCCGGTCCCGCGGCCCAACCGTAAAACTTACCCGGGGCTTTAAATAGCTTAGCGATGCCGTGGCCGATATTTTTCCTCGTGCTCTATATGCTATCCGGCTTCCCCTATCCGAATGTCGGAATCTTTACGTTCCCCCGCGCAAGCAACATCTAGACCAAATGAATTTACCAAGCTCTTCCTTTATGTTTCCCCCTTTACGGCAATAGCTCGCCGGCCAAGAGATATCTGCATAAGCGGATAAATGAAATGAAATGAAACGAAACGAAACGCTTCTTTCTCTCCTTTCGATTTTTCATAGCCGCGCAAAGTCATAGCTGCAATCGTCCCACTTTTTCTTCCATAATGGTCGGCGCGACTCCCGTTACAAAGGGATTGCCCGGGTGCCTAATAATTGATTCGAATCATCCTTGATAAGTCGAGGAATTCGCTGGCAGACCAACCAGACTTGGCTTTTCATCTTCTTCTTCTTCTTCTTCTTCTTCTTCTTCTTCTTCTTCTTCTTCTTTTTTCCCTTCCCTCTGCTCTCTTGGTTCTTTTCCTCGCGACCAATAGTCCGCTCTCCTCGCTCCTCCCCCTCCGCCCGCCACCGACGCCACCATCGCGCTATAAAAAACTTTTTAACACTCCGTCTTAATTAATTAGCATGTGCTCGTAAAACCGAATTATTCCATGTAGGCGCTTTTTACAATTTCAATCGACCGCTCCCATTTATTTAATAAATAAATGTTCCTTTCCCTTAACGAGGCTCGAACGTTATCGACCGTCATTCTCCCTCGAGATATTGATTTTGCTCGCTACTCCATTGCAACATTCGAAGTCAAATAATAAGGCAATCGTTTCTACGCATGCGTAATCATTGCCAAGGGGCAATTAATTATCCGGCTCAATTAATAAGGAAGTGTAGTGTGCCAGGGGCGAGAGAGTATAAGCTCCGCCGGTACGCATGAGAGGCTCGATAAAGGTGAGATAAGCAAAATATTATTGGGTGAATATAAGCCTGTTTAAAAACATAATTAGAGTATCGTGTGCGCTCGTGTGCCTCGTGTGCCTCGTGTGCCTCGTGTGCCTCGTGTGCTCGTCGGGTTATTACTACGGAAGCATTGAAAGTGTATTTGCACTGTAATTAGCTGGCCGGCGTCAATGCGACGAAGTTACAATGGAGACAAACGGAGGACAACAAAATTCTCCCGATTTCGTTCAATTTCAGCTGATTGATCGTGAGATTATGCGCGTTCCCGTTGGTTTTTAGCGCTTTCCCGAGCTCATCCACCTCGTAAAGATCTTTCACCGGAGACGAGAGTATCGTACGCTTATTCGCGTCAATGTTGCCGGTTACTCATTACCCTAATCCAGCAACGGTGCCGGGCACTTCGCAGACTGCCGACGCCGCTCCGATCCACGCGTCCCTCCCCCCACCTCCCCACCTCCCCCTCCCCCCGTCCCGACCCGTCTAAAGGCAGGGCGGCGCTGCCGCGGGCCCAGCCGTTCACCAAATTGGAGATTTATCGCGCGCAAGAGCCTTTATTATTATGGACGAGGTCAAGCCACGTACGCCAAGTTTCCAAGTGTACTTATACTAATTTATTGAGACAGCTATGACGAATTCCTTTAACCCTCTTGTAGCGAAACGTGTGAACGAGGATGCTCTGCTCTTTTTTCTCCTCTCGGCGTTCTCGCCGACCCCCTCGGCCGCTCGACCACCCGTACAAGCGAAAATACACGTCGTGGATTTTTCTTGTTTCGTCATAATTTATCGGCTCTATCGCTTTCCGACTCCCGACCATGCACCTCACCGCTTTACTTCTTTCTTTTTTTATTTATTATTATCAAATATATTTTCGGATACGGATCTCTTCTTATTTTTCATTCCTCGGCTTTGGCGTTGCTTTACTGCTCCTTTGACTGACTTCACGATTCTACTCCCCTCCCCCGTCCCCCGTCCCGGCCCGACGGAATGGTAAACACTCGAGTTGTTTCTTTTACATTAGCATAAGTCGGTAAAGAGCATGGTAAATGTATTTTTGACTAGCTGGAATTTCAATTTCGTTTGATGTGCACGCGGCTCGCGAGAAATTTAATTTAATATTCACTTTAATAACCAATGCCAAGGCTCGGAATGTATCCCGATCGGGTATGTCGCGCTGAAAATATTATAAATGCTAGTGCTAGTGGTGGTTGTAGTACTAGTAGTAGTACTAGTAGTAGTAGTAGTAGTAGTAGTAGTAATAGTGGTAATAGTAATAGCAGCAGCAGCAGCAGCAGCAGCAGCAGCAGCAATAGTAGTTGTAGTAGTAAACCATTTTGGATTCTCGGTCCTTTGAGATCAGAGTATTAGTTGTATTTTAATTCTATAAATTGATCCGTTGCGAGCACATGTAGCGAGCTGAAACTCTGCTACAGTCGACATTAAATTTTGAGCAATTATGCTAAAGCACTAATTGAATTTGTCCTTGTATATTAACAAATATGCATTTGAATTTTCGGATTTTTCATTGCAGGTTTGTCACTGGCACATGCCTAATTACGAAATTCGCTGCCGCATTGCTAATAGTTCTTTTATGCAGCGGATCTGAGTGACGGGTCGGCAATTACCTTTGGATGTAGAAGAGAGAAGAGAAGAGAGGAGAAGAAGAAATTTCCTTTAACACGAAATCGCTTCATCTAATGCTCGGCGAGAGCCTTGCGCAATCACTGCTAAATTGATCGAAACTCATATTTTCAACAGATTTAACGCGAGATGATTGATAAAAGGGGCGAAGGGGGGAGGGGAGGGGGATGATAAAGCGCGGCAGATGTAAATCCTTTGCGAAATCGATGGCGCCCAGACACGTAAATTAGTTGAAGATTACGTATTTATAAATGATTACCAGAACGTAATGTACAATTAGCACGCTTAGTTTCTTAATCCTAATGGGGGACTATTTGCATAGCTTTGGCGCTTTAGCGAGGCAAGACTTGGCGGGAGATAATTAATAAGTGGCTGGGAAAGCGTTCACCCTTGAACCTTGGGAGCACCTTTAAGAATGGGGATAAACGAGACGTGGGGAAGAAAGAAATGAGAAATAAGGTGACTGCGGGGCCATATGGAATGGACATAGGCTGTACCGTGGGCGGCGGAGAGGGGCGGTGCGGGGGGAGGGAAAGAGCAAGATAACGAGAGGAGAGATCAACCTCGTTCCCCTAATTCGGTTATGTGCGTGCAGTCGGTAAACAATGGAGTTTGTGCAAGTGTGCGGGTGTGTGAGTGTCAAGTGCAGGGAGAAGAAGAGGTTCGACTCGAACGAAGAAAGAAGCAAATCATCCTCTCTCTCTCTCTCTCTCTCTCACTCTCTCACTCTGTTCAGTGGTTGTTCAGTTGGTTGGCGATGGTTCGTTGGCGGGTGAGGAGAGGGCGACTTGCGTAACGAGGTACTCCTAACCTTTCGTGCGTCCTCCTTCATCGGATGGCTGCTTAAGCGGGAGAATGGAGAGGCACGACGAGGCATTAAACCGATTCCCTCTAATTCGCCTCTCGCGGTCATACCGATGTAGGGAAAGAGGTCGGGAAAGGGCAGAGCGGCCGTTTCCCTCGGCTCTCCGGGACTTTTCCAACGACGCCGATGCTCATTTTCACTTTTCACCGGTTCTATGTGTACTCGCCGAACGCCGAACGCCGGAAGCTCGATGCGACGGATAACACGTGCTCCTCCGTGCCGACGTGCCTCCACCTCCCCCCCTCCCCCCTTCACCTATCCTGTACCCATTGCGCTTAATAACGACTTTCTTTTCCTGGCGGCCGACCCCACCCCCGGCCCCTAATCTCGGCTCATTATGTAAAGACCGAGGCGGACTTTCTGTCACACGAGCGTGTTCTCTCTCTCTCTCTCTCTCTCTCTCTCTTATTCCTCGACCACATCTCCCTCTCGGTATTATTAATGGACTTAAATGCCGATAAGAATCCACTCCCGCAACCGCAGCCTTTATTGCCTTTCGTTTTTCCCAGCCGCTCTCTTTATATTTCCCTTAAATACGAAAACAAGAGCGGCTCGCTATCCCCTTATCTGACCATTCGGTCACTTTTAATAGAGTTTTTATATTTTCTTAAAAAATATTAGCTACGGCTGTTGAAAGTTTATGGTAATCAAAGTAACGTCATTTTTTACGCGAAACGAGCATTTCCAGAGAATTAACGGTCAATCAAATATGACCGCCTCACCTCACGTAACGACATCTACCTACGACTGTTCTGTTGTTGTTGTTGTTGTTGTTGTTGTTGTTGTTGTTGCTCCATACCATTCCGATTGCTACTACTACTTTGGTAATAAGATAGATAGATAGATAGAGAGAGAGAGAGAGAGAGCTGGATACGAATGAAAGTAGACCGAGTCTGGATCGAAAGCAGAACGTTCCTTTTATAAATAATAATGTAGAACTTGCTTCCCTTAAAATAGTATTAATCGCTACAATTCGATCCATCGAATTTTTATCACTTATTACAATTTTAGACCAATGCCGAAGAGGATTACGTATAAAAAGTTCGATTAGTCGAGATCATTGGCTCACTCGGGGTCGATGCATTCGATGGTAAACCAATGTAAGTCGTATAGGAGAAGAAGAAGAGGAGTAAGAAGAAGAAGAAGAAGAAGTAGAAGAAGAAGAGGAGGAGGAGTAAGAAGAAGAAGAAGAAGAAGAAAAATAAGTCCGAGTTAGTAGCTTTAAATTCATGTACGACGAGGTACATTGAAAGTAAAGGAGCAGTCATTTCGCGGGAAATTAGGCAATTTTCTTGGTAAATAACGTTTAAAGGCTTCTGCAAATTACTCATCCTTAAAATGTTTTAAGCATTAAAGAATTCTAGTATCTGTTGAATAATGTGAATAATTTCGAAAGAAGGCTGTTATGATAATAGACACGAATTATCATCGTCGTCGTCATCATCGTTATCATTATCATCATCATCATCATCATCATCCTCGTCGTCGTCGTCGTCGTCGTCGTCGTTATTAGTACGATTATTGTTATTGCTCGGGAAGAAGCTGATGTAGAGGAGGTGCTTTGTTGTGTTACGGTGGAGGTAGGCGAGTCGAACGAGCGTGAAGATTTATCCTCGATCGGGAGGACTGATTTGAATTCCAGGTGAAAGAGTCATAAGATCTAGGATGGAATAATTATAATAACGGAAAAGCGTGTAGAGACGTACAGCTCGCGGCAGTCGTTCAGTCACAACAAACTTTATGAAGAAGGAGGAGGGGAAGGAGGAGGAGGAGGTGCGACCCCCCCCCATGTCGGATTTAACCCAAAGTAAATTTGCTGGACAATAAAAAGTACGACAGATTATGATGACAGGGAGCAGAGTGACTTTTAAGCCCAGGGCGGAACGTAAATACGGTCGTCGGATGCCGCCGTGCAGTCGGTTTGTTTTAGCTGATCGTCGCGGGAGGAAGCGGTAAAGGTGGAGCGGCGAGGGTCAGGAGGGCGGGTCGGCAGAGAGACGGGATTCTCGGTCCGAAGACGAGTTCTCGTAGGAGTGTGGAGGAGGTGTGCTGCTATCGGCAGCCGTAAGGGGGTGGCTGGGGGAGGGGGGTAGCGATAGAATCCCGGTACGGGTCCTGCTAAGCTGCCAAGGAGCCTAAAAGCCCTGGAATATCGGATGCCCCCTCTCGCGTCCTAATAAGGTTGGCGGGAAAAGAGGGCGGAGGGGCCCCCGGAGTTCCTGGTGGCTATCTTTAATTACAGAGAGACTCGGTCGGTCCCTAAATAAGAGGAGTGAGAATCCGCGGTGCAGGAGCCTCGGGTTCGCATCGCAGCAGGGAGAACCTCTGGCGCGTCCTTTCCTAAGTGCCGGCGTAGGAGCGGTTCTCTGCTCGGTGCCGAGGGGCAAAGAGAGAGTCTCAGAGAGGGAGAGAAGAGAGAGAGAGAGAGAGAGAGAGAGAGAGAGCGAGTGGGCAGGTTCGTGTATGGGTGCGCGCGCGCGCGCGCTCGCTCGCTTGCGATGCCGGGACATTAGAGGCACTTGGCCCTCTTTATCCCGCTCTTGGTGTAGAGCGAGCAGCCGCACCGTCTCACTCTCCCTCTCCCTTACTCTTACTACGTTAGCGCTCGTCTCGCTCGCACTCGGGAGGCTACGCCACCGTCGCTCGGCTCGTGTTCCGCGGCAACGGCCGCCAGTCTCAGCCGAGCCGCGTCCTCGTTGCGTTGGCGCTGCTTTTCTGTCGCTCGAGCTTCGGATCGCGCAGTGCTTCCCGTTTGTTGTTATCGCCCTCTTTCTCTCTCTCTCTCTCTCTCTAACTCTTTCTCCCCTCCCCCTCTCTCACCCTCACCCTCTCTCACTGTTTGATATCCTCCCCTCCTTTTTTTTATACATACGTTTATTTAATTTTTTTTATTACGTTTTTTTTTTTTTATTTACTACTCATGTTATTCTCGTGCTTGTCAACGACACCGTTGTCCTCGACACTGTGCTCGTCGTCGCGAAGCTTCGACTCGAACACGCGAGTTCCTGCTAAGGTGGTGTCGACTCCTTAAAACAGTGGTGAAGAGTGACTCCTGTTGAGCGATCCGGAGCCCGAGTCCTCGGCCGGACTCACCAGACACGCACAGTTCAACGCAGTGCCTGATTTTACCCGGTCGGAGCTGACGGACCTTTCTCGGGAGGGCTCCTCGAGGTTCGCCAGTCCCCTAGACCCGGACGTGAAAGATTTCATTGGTGAGTGTCCGTCAGGCAGATTTCTCGCGCCGATCGAGACCCGGTTCCCCGTGTCCTCGGTCCATCGGCCCGCGGACGGGGCGACCTCGCTTCCTGGGATGGGCGGAAACCTCCCCCTCCCCCCGCGCGCCCCTCCGCCGGTCGTAGTATATAAACACCCGGGAGCCGTTTTAATGTGCTGTGCGAAATTTTAAGGTTAGCCGAAAGCCGCGCGCCTCTCGCCTATTCATACGGTGGCCTTGTGCGGTTTATCGAGGAATGCGGCCCAGACGAGCCGAGCAGTGCGAAAACGTACTGGGGCCCCGGGTCGTGGCCCAGGGTGCCCGATTGACCTTTGGGACAATGTCGACTCGTGCTCGAGCCTCCGACGTAGGAGACTCTCGGGAGGAGGTGACTGTACCGTTGCGAGCATTCACGGCTTTTACTTGGCTTGGCTCTCCTGACCATTTTCAGGCTTTCCCGATTTATCTCGTCCCTGCCCCTGCCCTTATCCTATCCTCCCACCTACTATTCCTCCCCCCCCCATCCCCAACCCTCCCTTCTGCCCGCCAATCATGCCGGGCAAAAACACGGGGAAGTCGATTTCGCTCGAAAATCGACGTCGTTGAGGTTAACAGGGCTACGTCATTGTCTGGGCCAGCCTGTGCGCTTTATGAAGGAGGCGGCCAGTCGCATTCCTGGAATCGCTTGTCAATATTTATAGCGGCCGATCTGACAATTTTCCGAATTTTGAATCCGAGCACGCGCCGACGTGACGAGGCAACTGCGACTATACAACCGCACGGCTGCATCCTCTGTCATTATGAGCAGGGACGCGGGTCCTGTCATCCGGACATTGTCTCTCCCTCACGCCCTTGTCGACCTCGTCATCCTCGTCGTCGTCGTCGTCGTCGTCGTCGTCGTCTTCGTAATCGACGTAGTCGTCGTCATCGTCGTCGTCTTCGTCGTCGTTCCCCTATAATTTCCAATACTAAATTCACGACTATGGCTCGGAATGGCTGGCCGTATGCCCCCGCCTCCGCCTCCGCCACCACCGCCGCCAGCACCTCCGATGCTGCTGCGGGAGGACGAAAGGGACCTTTTCGTACCTTTTCGAGAGGTAGTGGAATCTAAGGTAAAGTCGCAGCCGTAGGAAGAGGGAGCACGAATAAGCGATTAGAGATTGAAGGGATTGGAGCGAGTATAAAAATTGATATCCTCGGCATCACAAAGAACTTGGGAATCGTGAAATAAGAGTCGTGCGGTATGGTAATAATCCGGTAAGGAGGGAGGCGAACGGCACTTGTGCAACGCGCCACTTCACTCCCTGCGTGCCCAAATAAATAATTACCAGCCCGGACAAAGACGGTGCAATCTAAATTTCTCTTGGAATTAGCATGGAATTTACGCCATGTTTTTGCGAACGGTATCGCAATATCTTTTCAATTGGAATTGGAAGGACGGACGGACAGGCGTGGCAGCATGAGAATTGGGGGTGGGGGGAAGAGGGGAAAAGGAGAATTTTTATTAAAACCATAGCGGCGAGGATTCTCCGAGTGAGAGAGAGAGAGAGTGATGACGGGTGGTGGTAAGAATAGAGGCGGCACAGAGGGACCTCCGACCATCGGAAAATGGCGTTTTTTTTTTTTTTTTTATTATTATTACACTGTGGGGGTAGCAGGACTATTTGAAAGCTGTCGCGTATCCGGAACTTTTGCAATGCCGCGAATGCAGGAAACACAATCGATGGCGTAGCGGCGAAATCAATGAAAAGAAGTCTGGATTAGATAAGAGAGCGGCACATGTGAGTCAGAGGTCGCGGGGGGGAAGGGGAGTCTGGGAGGTAGTGGAAGCGGAGGATCTCCGCCGATCTCATTGTCTCGGCTTTCTCAAAATAACGTTCCCACGTACTCCAGGTCCGAGGCTCGCAATTAATAAAGCGAAACCTGGCGAATATCGGGGTAAGGAGCGACTCTCGACGGGCTTTTTATTATTATTGCCATTGTATAGGACGGGAGTCGCGGTAATTTATGCGGCTCGTCATCGGCGTCGTCCTTGGCCAGTCCTCGGGCGCTCGATTAGAGGAGCAAAAATCGGCAATGGCGCAAAGCCGATCCGCTCGGCGGTGCAACGACGATGCATTTTCCGCGCGCCTTACTCCGACCGATACTCGCTTCCGAGAAAATTCCCCGCTCCCTTCTTCGCTCCCACTCAAATCAAAGCCATAAATTCCCCATAAATCGGAAAATGAAAGACGTATTCGCTGGTGGAAGCAAAGCGCAGCAGCAGTGCATCATTCTGGCATAGCAAGTTGCGCGTTCTAGAGTGAGAGAGAGGGGGGGAGGAGAGAGAGAAACAGATGGGGAGAGAGTGAGAGAGAGAGAGAGAGAGAGAGATGGGGCGCGAGGGAGAATTTTCGTTTGCTCGTGTCAGAGCGAGAAGGATTGCGAGAGCGAGAGGACGGGGGGGGAGAGAGAGGGAGAGGGAGAGTGGTGTACCGGTTCGTCGAGTCCGGCCGCAGCAGCTCCTCCGACTCGCTCATTTTCATTCGGCGCGCTCTCGGTCATGTGTGCGCCTGCCTCCACACAGCCTCATCCTCTCAGTTGCTCTCCATGCCTCTCCTTCGTGATCCTCTCGGGCAGCTTTCGTTCACCTCCCGGAGCCTCGGCTCCTCGACTTTCGCGAGTTCGCCTCTCTTTCTTCTCGTTCGCTCCTTCCTTCCACTTCATCCACTACTACCAGCACCGCCAGCACCACCACTCGTGCCATTATTCTTATTACTACTATCTCACTGCGGGGTTCTTCTTCGTCTATTCGCGATGCCACTCTGCCGACGCCGAAGCCGACGCCGCCGACGCCGCCGCCTCTTTACTTAATAAACCTCCGTACACGCGTTACTGTGCGTACGTCCCGGTGAGAGAGCGCGAGAGGGCAGAGGGAGGGATGGCATGGAGCGGTAGAGTGGACCGATGCCCTTTCTCCACTGGTGCCCACCAAAGCGAACCTTTCCTTTCCACTCGGAGGTTTTGACAGAAATTACTAGACTGGCGACAATTTCGGTCTCTAAGACTCCCGGTCCATTACTTTTTCTCTATTATTCTTTTATTGGTTCTTATTTTTTTCCCTTCTTCCAGACTCTTCGTCTCTCACTCGCTCTCTCTCTCTCTCTCTCTCTCTCTCTCCCTCTCTCCCTCTCTCTCTCTCTCACCGTACACAATATCCTTTCTTCCTCTCGAGTACTGTCCCCCTCCTCTCCGACCCCAATAACCCCCTGCCCCCCGCCCGACCCCCCGTCCCCGCCCCACCGTCACCGATTCTACTCGCCTCGAGCTCTCGTTCGCGACTCCATTATCCGCTCATGCGTTTACGAAACTTTATTGCATGGCAGGGAGGATCTCGGCTCGTCTTCGTCCCGTTCGGCTCGCTACAAAGTTCCGATATGCAAATGCCGGTAAGCATTCGCTTCGACAAGATAAAGCGCCAGCCTAATTATAATTCACTCGGATTTATTGGATTCGAACGAGCAGCTCGCCGCGCGCGCGAAAAGTATGGCCGCCACCGCCACCGCCACCGCCACCGCCTCCGTCTCCACCATCGCCACCGCCGCCGCCAACCGAGAAAGTCCTTTACGCGAGCTGACAATGGCAATACCGGAGTAGCTGTACTCCCTGGCGAGTACTGCATAAATAAATACATATTACATGGAAGCGTGTACAAAGAGAAGCGAGGGCCGATAAATAAAGTAACCCGTATAGCGCACTTCTTCAATCCGAATCCGATGTATTTATGCCCTCCCGCACTCAGCGACTTAGAGCAGCGACTTTCTTATTACTCCCTTGCAAATCCTCCATGACTCCTCCATGACTCCTCCATGACTTTTCCCTTTTATTTTCTCCCTTTATTTCGTTCCTTTTTTTTTTTTTTTTTTTTTTTATACAATTTATAAAATTATAAGAAAATCGACGCCGTTATTAAAATGAACTTATAAATAAAGCCCATCGTCCTAATGCCAACGAAACGACTTTTCCCCTCGTCTCCTTATTATCTGTATTGAATTTAATTATAAATATAGTTGCGCGCGCCACTCTTACAAGTGACTTACAAGCCGCTTGCGCAATAAAAAAATCCTTGCACGACACATGCAGACGCATGGGCCGAGAATTTTCAGCTTTCTTTGCTTTTGCTTTCATGTCGGCAGAGGTAACGTCGTCATTACTTTTATTCGTCTGCTCGTATTCTAAATTCTTTAAAAATTATACATTCATTTCGTCCTTTTCTTTAATCTCATTACTTCTACCTCTCATCCTCCCCTTTCTCACTTCTCTCTTTTTAATGATAATGAAAACTTCACTTTTGAAATTAATATCAATGGGTAAAAAGCAACGTAATGATTGTCATGTTATAAAATCATTTTTACGGGCACGCCTAACACGTGTATGCTTATATTTCATCATCGTCATCATCATCATCATCAACATCGTCATCAACGTCATCATCATCATCATCATCATCATCATTTAATTATAAAAGTTCTCATACTCCTTTACTGTCCTCGCGTCCTCAAAAGCCATTAATTCCAACATTATTTATTATTTATAGAAACACTAATGAAAACGGTCAGGTTTTGAGTATCGCGCGCTAAATAAATTGAAAGGACCCAAGAGCGTGGACTTTCATAAAAAAATATTTAATAAGGAATAATCCGTACGGAATATTGTTTACAATATGAAATTTAAAGAAAAAGACATGCTATTTATAAGTTTTATCGCTCCCTCTTTGTCTATCTGATTATTGCATTATAAGTAATGCGGCTTATTGAGCATGACTTAAGAAAAGCGCAAGATACTCCTGACATCGTACAATGCACGTGACGCAATAAGTTTTTCATTACGTAAATGACATTTATTTAATTATAACTTTTTACTATAAAACTTTACGTAGAATATAATGAATAGGGAACCGAGTGAATTATGTAATTATAACTTTAGTAGTTTACCGTTTGGAAGAAGAAATACTATATAAATATGTATAAATTTACGTAGAGGCGAGTCGTTATGCTATTTATGATGTGCAACGGCAGTTACGGATGAAATAAGTTGTGATGTTACATTTGTACTTTCTCTGAAAAGCTTTACATACATACTCCAACACAAAAATTACTTAGTCCCAGTGAAAACTAATACTAGAACGAAGTTCAAAAGACAATCGGTATGGCGGGGTGAGGCGTGGGGGCGGGGGGGGGGGTTGTTTAAAGTACCGCGGTTACTGTAGCTGTAGTATGGGGATATTAAAGTATACAAGTTAACAACTAAGCTTTGTTCGCGTTAATTAATGTTAAATTTCCTAAAACGAGTCTATTATTTTGTAATCGGTCGGTAATGTCTTCGCGTTTCCGCTATGCCTGTAAAATCAAGTTGTCGCGCATACATTACGTACACTCACAGCACGCGCGCCTGTAAATTATTCAGAGAATTGTGAAATCGAATCTGATTTCTTTATGCAAAATAATATTACATATTAAAAATGAAAAAGAGCCGTTCGCTGACGAGTCCTCGGTGCTCAAGACAATAATCACTAATTAATTATAAGAAGTGTCTGATTACGTGGAATCGTAAAAAAAGGGGGGGGGGTCAGGGAGTCGAGGAGTCGGGGAAATTTATGACTGTCCGTCGTGTAGATTCGGAAGGAGGATGTCTTTGAAATCGATACGACCGCGGTCATGATTCACGGGGAAGCGAGGTCCGTGCACTTGAGCCACCGCCGCCACTACGTCACACGCAAGCGACAGTTGTGTCGTTGAAATGGGTGAGAGAGAGAGAGAGAGAGAGCGAGAGAGAGAGTGAGGGCCGGGAGGAGAGAGAGAGGGGGAGAGGGCAAAGAAACCCGGGTCCGGTCTAATGAAGACGAAAAATTGGTGACCGGGACGGAGGGAGGAAAGGAGCGTAAAGTAAAGGTTAACGAGGGTCGGTACGGCCATCGTAGAGATGGGAAGAGGAGAGATAAGAACTAGCGATGAAAAAGTCTAATCCCACGGAGCGTCGTGAAAGCGAGCGAGTGAAAAAAGTCTCGCCTTGCGCTGGCCATTAACAGTCGAGGGATATTTCGTCGTAGTCTTGTAGGAAAAGGACACCTTTGGCCGTTAGTGGCAGTAGCAGTAGCAGTAGCAGTAGCAGTAGCAGTAGCAGTAGCAGCAATAGCAGCAGCAGCAGCAGCGGACCGAGAGGTGCAGAGGGCCTGGTGCAGCGGTTTCAAGTCAGCGCGAGGCTCGCCACGGCTCCTCTTCCCGGTAAAACGGAGGGGAAAAAAGAGGACGCTTAACGCACGCATTTTTGACTATTGTACAGCCTCGTACTTTTCATTCGGAGTAAAGACTCGGATTAGCAAAGTGCAGGCCTCATAAGCAGGAGGAGGAGGAGGAGGAGGTTGTGGAGGTGGAGGATGAAAAGGAGGAGGATGAGGAGGTGGAGGAGAAGTAAGAGCTGCTTCGAGCGCATGCATCGTCGAGCACTTAAAAAAAGCCTCCTCCTCCTCCTCCCCTCCTCCTTCTCCTTCTCCTCATCCTCCTCCTCCTCATCATCCTCCTCTTACCTCTCGGCGTACCTGCTTCCCGCTAACTAAAATACCCGGCCAATTTTAAATAGCACTCGACGTTTTCAAATGCAGACCCGCCGAATGAAAAGCGGCAAGTGAAAAAGAGCAAAGTGGGCGGCTTGTTATCGAGGCTAAGCGCGAGCCTCCTTTAAGACTCTGAGGGAAATTCCACCTCCTGGACGATGGGAAGCGCGGAACTAGGATGCTTGGCTGGGGGGGGGAGGAGGAGCGAATGCAATTCTTAGGCACGCGGTGGCTCTGATGCCGTCGCTGCATTTCCTCGTGCGCCGTGGCGAGAGAGGGGCGTGAGGTGAAGGAAGAAGACCAGGAAGAAAAGCAGACTTGGCTTGAGAGAGAGAACGAGGAACGAAGCTCGGTCTCAAACTGCAGCTCCGTGGTTTTGCCTCTCCCTCTCTCCCTCCTCCGACTCCCTTTACTCTCCACGATCTCAGGCTTAGCTCTCTCTCTCTCTCTCTTCTCGCGCGAGCGCGGGCGCGCGCTCGCTGCGTGTGTACTCGAGGCCGGCTGGTCCGAAGGCGCTTTATTCAAGGTAAGGGTCGGGTCGCTGCCCCCCCCCTCTCTCTCTCTCGCTCTGGGTGGATGGGGATGTGGATGTGTACTCGAGGGCCTCGAATCTCCAATTGGACAAAGTTTCGTCGGGTGCAGTCCGTCGGCAGCAGATTTTCTCGCCTATTCAATAATCGCGGCCGGTGCCTGCTGACGTCACTCTTGTTAGCCGGCCGGTCGTCCGTCCGCCCGCTCGCTCGCTCGCCCGCCCGCCCGGTCGGTTGGTTGGTTGGTCGGATGGTTGGTCGGATGGTCGGTTGGTCGGTCGGTCGGTCGGTCGGTCGGTCGGTCGGTCGACGGGTCAGGTAAGCCGCGCCGCTGACTGCCCCGGAAAGACGCGCAGGAGCCGCAGAGGCTTTCGCCCGAGTCAATGAATCCGGCATTATGTGGCTTTCTATCCGTGAATTATGTCTTTCGGTGCTTCATTCCTGGTGCCATTTCACGCTCATTTTCAGGACCCCACTCGCCCCGCCACATTTTACGCGTCTACGGCCGATAATGGGCCACCGAGAGCCTGCCCCTATTCCATTTACATTACCCGGACCTTTATTTACCACTATTTCCCTAATAATACTATCAAAGCGTAGGCATGATTTTAGCAAAACTATTATTTCCAACTCAAATTGCAAGATCATCTTCCTCCAGGATTTTCGATTTTCTCCTCCACCGAAGCCGCCGCCGCTGCCGCCGCCGCCACGGCTCTTCACTGCCAGACATGGGCGTGTCCCCTTTTTTTCCTTCTTTTGTTTTTAGTTTTGATCCCCCACCTACCACCCCTCCCCCTCCCGGGTGAGACTGTCCTCCTCTCCGTCGTTGCGAAAACTGTCCACTTCCGAACTGCCGATCGAACCCACACGTACGAGTAGAGGCTTCAGGTGTACAAGAAGAAACTCAACTCAACTCAACTCAACTCGTTACTCGCCTTATTCCAGTCGACATCTACCCTCCCTCCTCCCACTCATCCTATCCGTGTACGCGCACACACGCCCAGGCTTGCATTACAATTAGACGAGTTTCTCGCATTCTGTATACACGTAACAAAACACAAGCATTTCCGCGCACGGCTTTATTTCCCCTCTACCTTGCTCACTCCCTTCTTTATATTTAACGTTGCACCTTGCCTACCTACTCGCGCCATTCCGAACGCTTCTTTGTCATTGCGGAAACGCGTTCTTTCGTTTCTTCGCATCCAATCGAGCGAGAAGCAAATACATAAGCTACAACCTCTATTCCACGCGCCACAATAACCCAAGCTACTTATAATGACATTATCGAGGGATCTTGTATTCCATCAGAAAATACTCGCGTTACAAAGTATTATAATTAACGGGGATAATCATCAATTCTTACACTTTTAAATATCAGAGTTTCAGGCAACAATGTTCGTCGATGGCGGTGCGCTGCTCGCTCATTTACCCTTTAATTTATATTACTCGTTTGGCAACGTTAACCAAAATCACGATGCTAAATCGATAGTAACAGTATTTGCTCTATAATTTTAATATTGCCAAACAATTTATCTTTAATTTCGAATCGCGTTTCGCCGATTAAATATTATATACATTTTAGTCATGGAATTGACGAGGAGGTCGGTTCGACTTTGCTTTGTTTTTTAACAAAAATTATCAAAAGCTACTTTTTGCATTTCAAATGTAAATAAATAACGTAACGTGGAAGGTGAGGGTGAGGGTGAGGGAGAGGGAGAGGTTGGGGGGGGGAGGTGTAGGTAGGAGGAGAGCCCACCGATAATAAATCGCTTCAAATTTCTTTGAAGTTATTAATTACTAGAATAAAAAGTTCTTGCGCATACAAGAAGGTAGCGCTGAATTAATTATACGTTTTTATAGCAACATTTGACACTCATAATAAGTTGCTCGTTATAATCCGCTACTTTAAAACTTTCACAAATAAATGCAATTCAAGCTTAAGGCCCGTACAGTTTGGGTGCGTTGAAAAATGCCTTCTTGATATCTTTGTTGTCTCATTTTTACTGTTGCTTCCCCCCCCCCGTCCCTTATATTCCCGCCCGACTTACTCCCATAATTTTTCGAAGAATTCATGATTGCTATACTTATTTGTAATACTACATTTTATTAACGCTTTTATTATTTTCTTGCGCTTCTTTTTGTTTCTTTTTTTTTTTTTTTTTTGTTATTTAATCCCGTGACTTTTGATGAGAAGAATAAAGTATAATAAATGAAGGAGCGGAGGCATGTAACATGAGAAGAGCCACGAGCAATATTCAAATAATAAAATTTAAGGACGTCATAATATTATTTTAATTAAATTTACCTTACGATAATTTTAATCCGCCGTATTTTTTAAGGCGGCTCATTTGCTTGAGGAAAAGATAGTGTAGGAATAAATCAGGCAGGTCTCAACGTTTAGTATCGGCATGTAATCCTTCGGAGGCCATTCCAGAAGCTGCTCGCTCCTCCGCTCTCACTCCCCCCCCCCTCACGCCGTCGCTCTATCGCAATGTTAGACCGGAGCCGAAAGGATAGTAGTGCACAGTTTCAGGGAATGCCTTTGATCAATCGGAGTGAGATCGACTGCTTGTTACCCTGCAGCCTTTTAAATGCCTCGGCAGTCGAGTGACTGAATGCCCTTGAAAGCCCTCGTGTAACGCCTGTCACTCCCTGGATTCCCTGGATATTGTTTAATAATGAAAAAATGGGGAAGGTGGGAAGGTGAGAAGGGGGAGGGTGTCCATTATTACCTTTAGCTTCCCCAGGCACTTATTATTCCGCGGATATATTCGGCGATTTTTTTTCATGATCAATAAGCATTGCGTATTTGAGTCATGATCGTAATTAAATTCTTATAAAGGGTTCGCAGTTTTTCATTAGGCGGGGCGCGTAGGTCCAAGGGAACGCGAGATTATCCACGAGCTCGTATTTAAATTAAAGCAATTTATTAAGGAACAACGATTAAAATGCAAATTACGTTTGATTATCCCGTTCCTCCTTCGGTCTTATATCTCTGTCAGTCAGTCTTTAATAATTTTATTTGCAATACAGGACTTACTTACAAATTGGACAATTAAATACTTCTCCGACTTGCGGCATATTTATATCGGCATAAATAAACATTAAAAGCACTCAAGTGTAAACAATACATTTTCAGAGTATCTATTCTTACATTTATCTGATACACTGCTTTTTAAACGTCAATTGTCCCATTTACCTACATTTATTAATCTTACGTTAACTATTTTTACATTTACAACTACGTTCTCGCTTTATTCACATTAAAAGCTTTGCGATAATAATAATAAAAAAAAAAATAAAAAAAATAAATAAAAAGAACGCCAATTTCAAATCAATATTCATAACAGTAATAAAACAAAGGATTTATAAAAATTTCAATAATTCAATAAATGAAAGAAAATTAACGTTTACTTTTTCCAAGAGTTATCGCGTCGCTCTATTATTATTATTATTATTATTATTATTATTATCATTTGTACCTATGGTTTTACGTAATCATCATTATTTTTTATATTCATTTTCTTGGCACGTTACAGAGACTCGACTATAATCTATAAAATTATACGGCGAATAAACGATTCTCCCTTATTACGAATAATTTCATCACTTAGCAGTTTTATGAAAATTAGAGCTTCCATTAGAGCTCGGCTTACATTTATTAAAAAAAAAAAAAAAAAAAAGAAAAATTATAACAACAGAAGAGCATCCAATTTAAAGTAATGCAATAATTACTATTTTATTTAGAGACGAGTCTTCTTTTTATTTTCTTTATCTTTTTCTTTCTTTCTTTCTTTCTTAATAATAACAGAGTGTAAAGATAGGAAAGGCGCCAAGGTATAATGTAAAGCAATTATCTGCTTATTTTAATACTTTAACGTATGAGGTGTTCAGTCGGTCAAATAAGAAGTGAAAATATTGAAATTTCATAACGGTAATAATACAGGTAAAAAAAGAAAGGATTAACACTGATGATTAACATAATAATGTAGTAATCCTTAAAGGAATAATTGATAAAAATTGAAAGACTAAGTAAGTGTAACGCCATTCGGTCTGCATATTTTCTTTAAGTATTCAATTATAATTTACAAGTTGCATTATAAGATTGAATAAAGAAAGTAGGAATTAGTAAATGATTAATGAGCCTTGGCGCGTGTATACTTGCATAACGATCAATAATACGGCGCATTTTATATTAGTCAATTGGAATTTTTATAAACACTGCCAGTGCTACGTAAGCTTCGTTCATGCAAATATTTGGATAAATCGGGCATTATTAAACGTCACGTAATATACGTAAGTATCGGTAAAGTTTTGTAAAAAAAAAAAAAAAAATAGCTGTCTTACTTCGGATTGGCTACATACAGCGTGTAAAGCCCGAATGTACGTTGATTAATTCGAGCTAAATTCTCGCCGATCTATGCGCGCTTTAATTACGTTGCCGTGGATTATTAAATAGAAAAAAAAAAAAAATCTATCCGAGAACGGGAATTGGCTGAGAATATAGGGCGGTGTGCATTGTGAAAATATTTATTTGATCTTACAGAGCCTGCGGTTATTTGACGAATTACTTCGACGTATTATAAATAATCATGCTTGTAGAGGCCGGCGTTTCAATGGGATATATAATCCGCGTTAATGCAGGAAAATTGTAACAATTCCCACTCCCGATAGCTCCAATAATTTCGCATTTCAATAGGTCTCGGTAGTTTTCGACGGTCTTCCGTTGAAAAGCGTATCCCTCCAAAGGCACGTTTCCGAATAGCTCCCATCATGAATCGCGTCGGAGTATTGATTTCAATAATAAAAAGATAAAAGTGTAGCAGGACACGTGACGAACGCTCGTTAGATGCATTAATTAAGCCCCCGGTACGACGCTAAATAGACGCTAGATAGACGCTAGATAGACTTTGGCGTGGGTGGAAAAGGTAGGTGGAGAATGGGCCGGCCTCCCTGCCGGAAGAGAGGTTCCTCTAGTTCATCCGGGCATGACAGGCTCCGGCCCGTCGACCGGCTTTCGGCACGACTCGTCCTCGCGTTGATCCTATACTGCTACAAAGCCGGGGAGCGTTAAGGGCGCGTGCGAGCCACAATAAGAGAGAGTGAGAGAGAGTGAGAGAGACGCGAAGGAAGAAAGGACGGGCGCGGGCCCTTGGACGGTCAGGACAGGTCTTGACGGACGGGGGTAATTTGGGCCTCGCCGACCGAAACCAAAACTAGCAGCCTTGACGGGTGTCCGGAGGCTCGCCCCCACCCCTTCCCCCGCCGCCCCATTGCCACTCTGTGTCGTTAGCTCCGGGGCTCACCGGCTAATCTGATAATTGAAAACCGAGCGATCGGCTGGCTTTTGTCTTCTGGGGACGGAGCTTCCATTAGCGGAACGAGTCGAAATGTAAAGATTCTCATCGCCTGGAGCCTTTCTCCGTTAGCGATACGACCTGGACGGTCGGGGGTGGGGGGAGTGGAGCTAGGAGATCGACTCGGCGCTCAGTCGACCACATTGTTTCAGATAAGGACCAAGCATCGTAGCTTATCCAGTCGCTGGTCTCGGTCACGCGTACCCATAACAATATAACGCGGCATGCGCATCCGCCGGTCCATTCACACAATACGAATGTTGATCTCCTTTGGTCCGCCGAGGAGGCGAGCCCAGATGGTAGAGGGACGATCGAGAGGACGCGTAGTCGCTCAAGGATCGCCCGGCCGAGCGATAAATCCCAGAGAGAACGAGTACCGCGTGAAACAAGCAGCTGCTTAATATTCAAAAGTTTCCATTTCCCAAAATTGTTATTCTACCCGGGGAATATGTTTGGAAATTAAACCATCTCCGGCCGGGGCAAGTTCATTGCCGGGAGCAGCTTTCCCAGAAATTAAGGCTCCTCCTGCTGTATAATGCTGCCTTCCACCTCTCCGGGCTCGCGCAAATTTCCATTACCCCGGCGAAACGAAGCTTCGCCACCCCCCATCCACCATCACCCTCCCTCCCTCCCACCCCCCCCGCCGACCAAAGCTTTCGCGCACGCTCCCCACCCGGGTCGCGCCCTCTTCTTTCTTCCCTTTTCCTTATTCTTAACGCGTTATTAAGTAAAACAATAACCCGCCTTGTGCAAACAATTTCAGTAGCGAGTGTAAATGTAGCCGGAGATTATTACGACCGCGAGCCCCGGGGGCCCGACAGACAACGGGGGAGGGGGGCGGCTTGGGAATTTACATGTCCTTTGTACTATCAGCTTGCAAAACAATATTATGCACGGCTGTCGCGCTTCTCCTACACCCGACCACCACCCCCACTCCCCACCACCGCCACCCGAGCCTTTCGCCCGACGCCGAACGTAATCTTAGGCATGAGATAATCAATCCGTTCGTAATTTTTAATGACTCTGGCCGAGTTGACTCGGCCCAATTAAGCCAAATTAATTTCTACATACGTTCGCCGATGCTCGATAATAATAATGGCAATAACAATAATAACGATGATGGTGGTGATGATGATGATGATGATGATGATGATGATGATGATGATAGTAGTAGAAAAAGGATGGCAGTAGAGCAACTAACTTGGTACAGGTCGACTGGGACTGGGAGGGTCTTCGGTTCCAGCAGCGGAGGAGATGCTCGCGAACCGCCCGGGAATTGCAGGTCAGCCGACCGCGGCACTGTTTGCACTTTAAGTTCGGTCGCAGGACAGTCACTAAGGTCCTAAGTTGCGTTCTTGAACGTTGCACGGAGTTGTTGTTGTTGTTGTTGAGGATCTCGGGTCCGGGAGACGATCTGGGCGGCATCCTCATCGTGGCACGACTGCGTTTGTTAATGTGCACCACTCGCTTCTGGCGAGCGCACTCGGTCGCGGAGAAACAGTGCGCTTAAGAGACTCCGTGCGTGTAGGTGACTGAGAGAGCAGAGAGAGAGAGAGAGAGAGAGAGATGTATATATATATAGAGAGAGAGAGAGAACGTGTGCCGCTGGTTGAGGGGCAGCTGATTCACCGGAGCACGGCCGACAAGTCGGAGCAGGTCGAGACGCGTCGGCCTGGAGTTACGTAGACGGAGCGCGGAACGTGAGCGGCGGGAGTCATCGGCTGAGCGCCCGGCAGGATCCCCTCCCGCCGTCGTAATCTCGAGGGGGCCGATTGTTGTTTATTGTCAGCGCTTAGGGGGTTGCGATGGATCAGACTGGTTACAGGATAGCGGAACTCGGGAGCCCTGGCATTGCCGTTGGGCCAGCTCGACCAAGAATCCCCGGGCACGTCTCAGCACGTACACGATCCCTTAATTGTCTCACCTTTGAATGCCACCCCTCCCCCTCCCGCCCCATTGCCCCAAACTCGACCGATGCACCCATCCGATTTATTCCCTCCATTGTTCCTTTCGCCTACTCGAAAACATTAGGAGGACGAACAGGTTTCATCAGGACACGAAATTTATTTATTATTAATCCACGGTCTATTCGGGGCTTCGAAGCCATTTCACCCTTTGACCTCTGCTCCCTATCGGATCCCAATTTCGTATTCATTATTCTACCCGCACCTATGATGTCTTAGGGCTTAACTTAATTTATATTTCCTGTCCTTCTTTCTTCCTTAGCGGAGACTAGGATGTTCGGTCGTTAGACTCGGCTCTTTGACGTATTCCTTAACCGGTATTGCCAATTTCAATAATAGGAGACGTTTAATCAACTTTGGCTAAGCGATTGATTTTCTGTGAACGTCCTCTGGCTCAGGGAGTCGGGGAATCGTTCGAAATGTAAAAATGTAATCAACTCGATTGTTATTCTAGACGCGCGGCCTGTGGAAATTCTGCTCCCTGCCACCTGCTCCCTCCCCCCCACCCACCGTCATTTCTTCATAAAACTAAAATTAGACGGCCAACGTTCGACGATACAAATAATATTTGTTCCCTTATCTATTTCCGACTCTATGCCGTGTATTATTAATCGACGTGCATTTACATTGGACTCGCCTTGATAATTATTCGCATTGTTATGATTGTTCTTTATTACGGGAGTAAAAAACGGGCTTGGGCCCAGCGAAGCGCTTAATAAGCAGTTTTATTTCGCCTACAGCGTTCTTCTAAATTGCGTTCTCTGCTCTTCCTAAAGCATTGATGTATCAATGGCGGCGGAAATAACGAATACAGAGTTGCCGTTGACAGCTGCGACGAGGAGCCACTGACTTATTTTTGCGTAACATGTCATTCGAACGTTATATTATTGTATCTTGCATCTTTTCCTCTTACCTGAAGAAAACTGGGTTACATATTTTCGTCCGCGCATTCGAATCCAAATGCCGCGTAACCTAAAGAAATAGTTTTTCATCAATAACGATACCAAGTCGCTGCGTATCCTTCTACACACAAATGCCTTTAATACAAATTAAAACTTTGTACATAAGTTATAACATAAGAAAGTGCGCGCGTGTGTGAGAGAGAGAGAGAGAATTAAAGAAAAAAAGAACTGTTCTTGATATCCATCAGCTCGGTTTTATTTATTTAATTGATGGAGTAGTCGAGCCCGAGCCTTGTATTATTTATATTTCCAAGTAATTAAGTTTTAAAAGAAAGCGGCCATAAAGTATGACATAAATTATCGTAGTATAATTATGAATAAAAGGAGTATAAAACGAGAGCAAGTTATAAAAAATGACAAATAGCTTGAGCTGGAATTATAAAATCCTACGAATGGACTGGGGTTTCATTTAGCCGAAGCGTTGTTCGATACGAAACGCGTGCGTTTCTTTGTAAGCCGTTGACGAGGATCGAGAGAAACGGTGTATTTGCTTCGGTTATAATCGATCTAGGCCGCTCCGTTCTATTTACAATACAAAGGAAAATTATTTCGACTCCAGATATTTATATTACGAATCCGTCGGAGATCCGTGCTCGCGGTGAGGAAATGATCACGAAGTACAACAAAAAAAAAAGTAGTATCGTGAATAATCAGCTGAAAATTGTAATGAAAGCGACAAGTGTCGGGGGTGGGGATACTTTTCATCTGACTTGGTGACATATCCTATTATTCTGCGACTCCGCGCTGTCATACCCCGTGAAACAATTATTCTCTCAAAATTGCGAGCTCAAGGCTCTCGGTTACATTTTTCATTACACTTTCCCAACGTAATACCGACCAAATCTTCGGCGGTTAAAGCCAACCCCTCCTCCCCCGCCCCGCCCCGCTCGCACCTCTCTCATCCACCCCCTTCCGGCCGTTGCCGTGCTACCGCCATCAACACCACCTACTACTACCACTACTACTACTACTACTACTACTACTACGCCTTGGAAGTCACGGCCGCAAGGTTGCGCACCATCTCCGATAATGATCTAGCATTCCTACTACTCCCCCTTGTACCGTGCCTTTTCCCTTTCTTTTTTTTTCAGTTTTACGGCTTTACACAACTCTCGAGATATCATTGAGCGGCCGAGGGATAGGGACAGGGATAGGGATAGGGATAGGGGTGAGGTGAGGTGGGTTGGGGGGTGCGACGACACTCTTTCGTCGCCCATAATCCTAATAACTCCCGGAGGAAGGTTCCCCGACACTTCCGGTCTGACGGCCTTCGACGAGATCGAGGCGGAGATAAAAGTGTACAGAAGTCGGGACTCCTTTACCGAAATAAACAATAAGCCGCACTTGGAGCGCGTTGCTCTAAATCCACCGACGGGCGAACGTAGTAGCTTTAACAGGTCTTCCGATGCCGAAACCGAGGCCCGTCAGCTCGATCCGCCCTTGTTAATCGTCATTCGTCGTATCGCATAGATTGGCTTTGCTTATTCCAAGTCTCTGGCCACTGTCTGTCTGTCTGTTTACATTCTCTCCCGCGTACTCTTTGTTCGGCCAAAATCCTACTCCCCAGGCAACACTGCGAGCACTGCGAGCACTGCGAGCACTACGAGCACTGCGACCACTACGTACAAAGACGCTAATAGCGTATCACGTCTACGTTGCCACATTCAATTACGAATGTTTATTAATCGAAGGATCTTTATACGCATTCGCGCGCTCACTACAATAATCCATACTTTTCATTGAGCTAGTTGTCGATCCCCCTCCGGCTGCTCCTTTACTCGTGTAAACAAGCGATATAAGTCTTAAAATAATCTGTAATTATATTACGTACGTCCACTTAGCGAGCCACTGGAAAGATAAAGAAAAATTTACAGGCCTGTAAAAAGTATTATCTGATTCTAAAATTACGAATATCATTATAAATTTTAACTTACCCACGGTTAGCGCGCCTTTTCATTACGAACTCTGCCTTCGTTATATATATATTTATATAAAGCCAAGAAAATGTATAAATAAAACTTATGCTCCTGTTTTTAAATTCTCGCCTTTCAATTCAATACTTATGTAATCGCTGCTGCAACGCACGCACACAATGTGCAATTAAAGCCTAGTTTAGGAATATCTGGCTACGCGCATACTACTAATCAGTTTTACTCATACGTCGAGATAATTCGGTATAGAATGATACCGCATTTAATAAGCCGTGGACTTGTTTTTCTTCCAATTAGTGCTAAATACTCGTACAGACCTTTTTATAAAAATGCATCCAAAGGGGGAGTAAATTATCTTTTAATTAGAGCCGCTTATGCAGACAGACATTCATGGGGTTAGAGGCATTTCCGAACGGAAGCTTAAAATTCCGAATGAAGCCGAGATGAAATTTATATCATTACGCGTAATAAAAACATTGAAGAATTTATACGAGCTCTCCGTATGATTTTGAAATTGTCTTTTCATGCATTCATATCTTACGGCATCTTATATCAATTACATCTTATTTAACTCTTACATATATGTATATGTATATATATATATTATTAAATATATTTATCATATACCGGAGACTTATTATTTCAACGAAGTTTACTACAAAATTCGTTTAGTGAAGTAAAGAGATGCTCTTAAAACTTACTTAATAGTAAAATAAATTTCAATATAATTGAAGGAAATAATTAAAAATGCCGCATGACTTGTTAGATTAAAAACAAATTTACGTTCAATACTTCATTTGCGGAAAGTGACATTAGCCCGTTCCCTTACCCATTTATACCTTGAATTTTAAAAACACGAGGTTTCATTTATTTCGAGGCGGTCGTTCTCATTAATTAAAAAAAAAAAATAAAAAAATAAAAAAATGAAAAAAATAAAAAAAAAATTGAAGGTAAAACAGGTCCATTATGAGTCCAAAATTCAAAGTGAAATCAGAAAAATAATTTATAGCTCATGCACAGGCAGAACGCTATCTCGAACAATACTTTATTATAATGTTTTTACGTGAATTGTAAGCTGCATTTAAATTTCTGTGCACCTTAACGTCTAATTCTAAAAAGTATTTATCGACATGCGTAAACAAAATTTGTACGTTAGTAATCGTATTGCCGAATTTGGGGGCTTAATTACCAGCGTACAGTAAAGTTCTTCCCGTTAAGTATACTTAAAGCAGACGCTACGGTCCAAATGAAAAAAAAGTTCCCGCGCTTTGACCGTCCCGCCTTAAAGAGACTATTTATTTGACTTAAATAACTCGTAAAGAATAATGTACTTTGAAAGATCAAAAATCCAAGATGTGATTTAATGTTTGCCGTTTTTTTTTTGAGCGGCAATTTTAATCCACGAGTAACGTTTAAAATTATGCCCAGTCACAATAAGGCGATATTTTGAAAAGTCATTATTTTACCTTTTATCTTGTTTTCTTTTTTCGTGAATAATTTCCTTCTTAAAAAAAAAAAAAAAAAAAAAAAAAAAAGAAAAGAAGAAATAGAGAGAGAGAGAGAGAGAGAGAGAGAGAAAAAGTAACGGAGACGAAGAGAATGGCTTAGCTTTCGAGCAAGCATTTCGTAAAACCGGGCATAATAATTTATACAAGTATACCGAGCGAAAAGCGAAATAAAGAACGTGAAATGTTTTGACTGAAAGTCATTGAATTGTATCCTTGACTCCGTATACGCTTGTATACGCTTATACACGCGCGCCCACACGCACATATATATATATATATCTGTCTGTATATATATATATACGTATACGTATACGTATACGTATACGTATATGAGCATGAATAAACGTAGGCACATGTAAGAAAGAGGTTTGTGCGCGCGGACGGGGGAGGAGGTAGCCGCCAATAAAAATTAGTAATTCAAATAGAGTCAAACACTTGCTTGAAGGAGAATCCTTCAAAGCGTTCCCTCAATTAAAAGGCAACAAGCCATAAGTTATCCCGAGCGCGTAGCCCGAATCCGCCTCGATCGTACGTTCAGGTGGTAGTCCCCGAGTATTTAGAAATTAGCTCGTAATTTTTCTTATCGCCTCCTGGCTCGCAGAGTGTCAAAATACACCTCTCGTCTCGATTCCCGAGCAATCCGCAATATTATTTTACGTAATCGCGTGTAATGAGGGGCCGCTCGATCGAGCATAAACCGGAGATAATTGGAGAAACAAGCTGCTTAGGTACTCGTAAGGGCCGTTTGAGCCCCTTTCGGGGGTTGCTATGACACCGAGCCGTTCAAGGGACGAGTGGCGGAGGGGGGGAGGGAAATAACGTAAACGTAGGCGCAATGTTTACGAACGTTTACGTACATTTACGAACGTTTGACACCGTAGGCTTCGTAGACTTGTTAATAAAAATTGATGAAAAGCAACCGATGAAAAGGAAGGAAATTTGAAAAACTAAAAGCATACTTATCAGTATTTTCGTGGAATCACTCTTTAGACCGAAGGTATAACCGTTATCGTACAAGGGATATTTTCTATGAAAAAGATTATGTAATACTTTTCCCATATAAGTGAATTTCTCCCAAAGTCCTTGTCGTATAGTCTTTTTTTTTTTTTTTTTTTTTTATCTTCAGACTATTCCGAAACACTGGGTAATCACATTTTACTATAATCTTATCGTACATTGTATATTTTTATAAGTATATACGCGCACATATATATATATATATATATTTAAAATGTTGTACAATTCGAAATTAAATTCGAGATCCGGCGATTTTTATATTATATAATTGAGAAAAGTAAAAACTCTGCTTTATAAAGTTGATAAATAAGGTACAGACTTTATATTAGTGCTATTTAAAATTGAACAGATACCGATTGTCTTATCAGTACTTTATCTAGATTAACAAATTTATTATTGCATTTCAACAGTAATCTTTTATCGAGTAACTAAGAACAAAAGAAACATTTAAAGTAATCAAAATACATTTTATTTTCATATTGATAAAAAATCGTTAAAGCATTTATATATATATACATATATATATATATATATGTAACTTGTACATTAAAATACATTGAAGATATGAGAGAAGATAAGATGTAATAGGCTTTCAAAGTTGATCCCCTAATAGTATTCCGTTAATATTAAAACGTGTATATAAAAAAGTAACATATATATATATATACGTATACGTATAAGAAATGAATGGCTGGGATCATTTGAAAGATTTCATTCATAATTCGAAGGAAAAAGAAGAGAAAAAAGCCCTTCAGGCAGTATCGAGACATATTTTAAAACTCAGGCTTAAAAGTTAAGCGAAATTAACGCAGGCTTCATCTTCGGGCAACAAAGACGCTTATTGTATAAGGAGAGTATATGTATTAAGTAACGTAGGTACGGTTTTTTTTTTGTGCAACGATGAGTTGTGTTACGCAAACCCGTCCATGTAGATTGACACATAGCCACGGATAATTAAATATAAAATCAGTTACACGTAAGGAGCCGTATAAGTCATTATAAGGCAAGTGATCGTGATCAATGATTTTTTAGCTTCTCCTTCTCTTTCATTCTATTTTTAATTCATAGTCAATGTTAAAGAGTTAGCCGGCAAGATTTACGATGGTTATATATAATAAAATGAAAGGGTCTTTTGTCGATTTGAGACTCAGCAGCGCCTCATAACCGTATATTCCTCGTGAGTCGATTACTTTCTATGTGTGAGTCGTAATATACACCTGCAAACTCTTAACACTTCTGCCTGCTGAAACGTTGTCTATTAAATTACCAGCCAAATGACTTTCAATTTTATATCAGATCGTGCGTGTATATTGTTTCTGTGTATAATAGATAAACGCCTGTCGAAAAAGCGTACAAGCATCTACTTATAAATTTCTAACTGCGTATACTCACATGTTCTCAGGCAGGATCGGAGATACGAAGGTGAGCCAGTTGTAATTGTTTATCCTCTTAATTAGGGTGCAATCTGTAGATAAAGCCAGTTGTAATATCTAATAAGTTTCGGTTCGTGTTGAGCTCGCCGATACCGATCTGCTTTCCGAAGGTGTGTATGCGCGCGCTCACGTGCACCCGTTAGCTTACACGAGCCTCGTCGTAATAATATAGAGAATCCGGTGTCCTGTTTTTAAAAACATCATTGGCGAATTAAAGAGATCGCCAATAGTGTTTGTACGCTTAAGCTGCGCTCCGCTATCGGACGATGAAAATAAATATTTTTCTTAGCTCGCGTGTGTATACGGGAGTACGTTTTCATTGTACGGCGTCGGGGGGCCCCGCGATGCGTTTAAAGCGTTTAAGGTTTGAAAAATAAGAGGAATATATACCCTACGCAGGAATTCATCCACGATGATGTATTAGAGAAAATGAAGCCGTAAGCGTAAGCTAAGCCCGATCGTGTTTACAAAGAATGTAAGGCACAACGAATGCCTTTGAGGTGATTTTGTAATTCATAGAAAGGATGGGCGAGCGGCGGCGGTGGCGGCGGTGGCGGCGGTGTGGGGGTTGGGGGTAGTGGAGGGTGGTGGAGAGTGGTGGAGGGGGAAGGGTGGAGGGTGAGGGGCTAGGACCCGAGGCCGAAGAAATGCATAAGTTTCGCGCTGCCCCGGCCGAATTCCTCTCCGACACACTCACACCCACAATCGGATTACGCAATGACATCGGCCTCTCACTCGCGTCTCCACTTACCGGACGGACACGCCTCGGTGAATTACCTCTGGAACAAAAAGTCTATTATCGCGGTCCGCACAGTTCTATTCTCTTCGGGGGATTATCTCCTCGGCGGACGGTCGCCGGCTAACGACGTTTTCGAAAAATGAAAAGCGAATATCGTGCCCGACAATACGATGCGAAGGACGGCTCCGGCCGAGTGGGAGGGGGAACCGGGCCGGGGCTCGATGATAGGGGCCGGTGATAACGCCCGGCAGATAGGTCCCCCCCGCCCCCGCCCGCCCTCGCCATCAACGTCCCTCTCCCGAACCTCACCGCGCTCACGAGTGGGGGATCGTCGCTTTAATTTATCGGGCCTTTGAGCAGATAAGAAGCCGACGCTTACTAAGAGTGAGAGAATGAGAGCGAGAAAGAGAGGGAGAGAGAGAGAGAGAGAGAGAGAGCTGGAGAGAGGAGGAGCAGGACGAGAGATACTCGCTGGGTTATATGAAAAAGAAAGGCGATGTCCGCTCGGCGAGGTTCATAATTCCGAAACCCTTTTACTTGAGTAATGGACTCGCGTTATTTCATTTTTTTCTCTTCTTCCATGGGCGTATTATAATCTCGCTAGTATATTTTGGAAATTGCTCTTTAACACGTGAAAGCAATTTAAATATTTATCACTGGATTTACACGCCCAGTACGCATGCGCACCGCCCCCTGACTTTATACTTGAAATGTGATGAATGCGCCCCCTCGACTTTTCTTTCTCAACCCCCCACCCCACCCCACCCAACCCCAGCCCCTACTTCCCCTGCCACAGGTCTGGATCCTTCCTATGACTTTCCTTTCGTTCTTGGCGCTTCTTTCTTCTTCTTCTTCCTCTCCGCCTCGTCTCGTCTTCTTCTTCTCCGTCTTCGTCTCCGTCTTCGTCTCCGTCATCGTCTCCGTCTTCGTCTCCGTCTCGTTTAACCGCTGCTACGTGATTTGCCACATTACACTTTCGAGCATCTGATATTTCGCGCGAGGAAACGAGATCTCAAGATAAACGACATTGTTGTCCTTTTTAACTGGCAAAAGGGGCTTAAGAGCATTTTTATAAATATTCCTTTTTCGGACATTTGTGGGCTACAACTCTTGCTTTATTTTAATCATAATGCTTGGGGGGCATGAATATACTGCAGCATAATGCCTTATGCTAATTGCCATATAAAATTTGATAAATGGCTGGGCTTACTTAAGCTAATGCTTCCGAGAATATTTAAAACTTTCTTTGCATTTGCATGCTCGCGTACATTATCTTGGAAATGAAATACGTATAAACAATACGTTAACGAGAACTTTATCGGAATGTAATAAACATGGCGCTTCCTTGCTAAGTATTTGCATGGGAGTGAGCGCCGGCTCGACACCCGTACTCGCCTCGGGTACGCTCAACGTAGCCTTTGATTAATATAAAATTTATAAGGAAAACGGAATCACTCAGAAGGACTCATTAAAATTTCTTTTATTTCTGCTCCCGGTGAAAAGGGCTTTTGTTTATTTCAACGTAATGGATTTTAGGGAAAGTTTTTAAATGCCGTATTGTTATAATCGCATTAAAAGAACTTTGTTTGAGAATGTCAAAACGAGTTATACAATTCCGAAACATAAAGTAAAAGGCATTACCAGAGTCAAATATAATTGTCGTATTACATCGGCTGGGGAGGGGGTAGGGAAGGGGGAGGTGGCGGCGGGGGTGATGTCTTTGGGCTATTCGTCAACGTCAGGATGCGGGAAGATTTTAAGAAAATGAAAACTAAAGAGTAACGAGCGGGCGGGGTGGAGGGGCGGAGTGGGGGGCACGGAGGAAAGAAGAAAGAAACAAAGATACGGGCCGTTGTATAGGCACTCGTTTATTTTCTGCAGGAGGAAAAGTGCGAGCGCCCAAGTTTATAGGAGAGAGAAATAATGGCGTTGAATTGGAGTGTTATTAACGGCGATGGCCGGTATCGCAAGTATCGGGGTGGTTTGGAGGGAGGGCGGACATTAGCGGAGCGGGAAAGCTCGTAGATTAAAAAGGCGCCGCGTACGAAAGCGTGAAATGGCATTCGCTGTCCGTGTTGGAGCGTTGAGTAGGCGGAGGAGGTGGTGGTGGACGTGGTGGAGGTGGCGGTGGAGGTGGTGGAGGAGGAGGTTCGGCTAAAATTCATTAGCAGTAACTCGAGCAACAGGACACGAGCCGAACTTACGACTTGGCTCCCACGGCATCCGGTCGTCATTTTCTTCTTCTTCTTCTTCTTCTTCTTCTTCTTCTTCTTCTTTTTTTCCTCCATCCCCTTTTCCTCCTCCTCCTCCTCCTCCTCCTCCTCCTCCACTACTTCGTCATCTCGTTCGACTCGATCTTCCTCCTTAGTTTTTTGTCGTAGCGCGTAAACGGTCGATCGCCGGCTGATTTTGTCCTTGGTCGGGGCGAATCACGGGGAAACAGCGGGAACGAGTTGGCCCGGCCCGGGGAGACGGAATCGGCGAAAGCGAAAGGACGCGGGTCCGTCCGGGTGGCGAGGGGAAAGACCAAGCCGACGACGCGCTTATTTATAGCGGCGGGAGGAGGCGGTAGGGAAAAAGTGCCAGTTAAAGAGCCGTACCCCCCCCTCCCCGCCGCCGCCACCGGCATAATTATTCCCCGGTTGTGGTCACACGCGCCTGCGGCTTCGGTCGCTCCGAGGGAGCGCGAGCGCGTTAAGAGCGGGGCGGGGTAAGTCGGGGCGACCTCCTCAGGCCCGGCCCGACCCGGCCCGGCCCGGTGCTGTATCAGCGGCAGCAACAGCAGGGGGGAGGGGTGGGAAGGAGGTGGAGTAGACTCGAGCCGCCCGAGGCGCCTCGGCGACGTTTTCATGGCACGTCCGGCAATCGACAACGCGCCGATGCCGCCGCATCTGTTGTCCGCTTTCTCGGTAAATTAATCTGCGCGAACGGCCATTGACACGCCACGTCTAAGCGCAGCCCGCACACGCGCTACGCCCGATGCTACACTCAGATAGCACCTCTCCCTCTCCTCTACGAGACCCGTACTTTCTCCTTCCTCTCCTCCTTCTCCTCCTCCTACTTCTCCTCCTCCTCCTCCTCCTTTTCCTCCTTCTTCTCCTTCTCCTCATTCTCCTCATTCTCCTCATTCTCCTCATACTCCTCATGCCCCTCATGCCCCTCCTTCTCCTTCTCCTCCCTCAGCACGGTCCCGCGTTGCATTCCTCGGCGTTCCTCCTTTGGCTTCATCCTCGTGCCAGTCAACCAGCCAGTCAACCAGCCAGTCAACCAGCCAGTCAACCAGCCAGTCGACCAGCCAGTCGACCAGCCAGTCGACCAGCCGGCCGAGGTAGACGCGGAGACGTTTCGACTCGAGCCGAGGCTGCGAACCATCGTCCCCTCCTCCCTCCCAGCCAAGGAGCCTTAGCCTTTCCTTAGCGAGGCCCGAGTTTTTCACAATAATCGGGACCTCAGTCTCTCCAGTCCTAGATCTAGTCTCAACCGCCGATGGACCAGCTGACCTCGAACTCCGAGTAACCCGAGATCCTTCTAAAATTAGAGGCCCTCATCCCGGTGATTATTAGAGTAAAGCGTCCCGTGGAATTCGCCGGGGTCAATTTAACCGCCGCTATTTGTTAAAATACTTAAATGTCAAGACGGCGGAGATGAGAAAATCCGCTGACGTAAGAGCGCGGTTTGCATCGTAATACGAGAATCGCTTATATTTATAGTCAGGAGAAATGGTCAGTGTTTACCTTCTTGCCAACGGTAGCGAAATTCCCAATGACAGTGCTCTAAGCGCTATGGCGCCCCCACCCCCGACGCCTCCGCCCCCGCCACCGCCATCGCCCCGGCCGCAGCCAGCGACGACATTCTCACGGGCTTTTAACGATTGGTGAGAGCCCGGCAGAGGGCCTGACTCTGACCGGCCTCGACTCGATTAAAAAGCCCACCGCGGAATATTAAGCCGATCTAAGGCGAAACGTCAAGAGGCGCGGGCTCGCTCTTATCCTACCGCGTCGCTGCTTAATTGGCCAGGTGGGGGAGGAGCCTCCGAGTTCCCCGAGATAAATGCCGGATGTAAAAACCACGACCGCGTGTCAGTGGTGTTAGTGCGGTAGGTGGTGGTGGTGGTGGTGGTGGTGGTGGTGGGGTGGAGAGGGAGAGGGAGGGGGAGGGAGAGGTAGAGGGAGTGGGTGAGGGAGATGGGATAGGGGCGGGGGGATAGTCGGTAACGATGGGCCGATGAGCGGGGAGGACCGGTCACCGAGGATCCCAAAGTCACCGTGACTTCAGGTAGCTCTTTTTCTTCACGCAGGTCCCCGAGAGCATACGGAAGCGGAATGTCGTGCGAGCGTTCCGGGAGCTCGGGAGCCGGGACTTGAGCGGGAAATGAGCGATGGCCAGTACCTCGACGTTGGGCTGCGGGCCAGCTGGAGTCCCGACGATGGCAGGCGCAACGGCAGCTGGACCGACGATGCCGAGCCCCGGCTCCAGGCGGGCTAATCTCGAGTTCCCGCCGCCACCCCCGTACCCGCCCCCGCAGCACGCGTCCAGTCCGGTGGCCTCCTGCTCCGGGCTCATGCAGCACCAGGCCCAGCACCACCAAATCCAGCCGGAGCAACACCATTATCAGCAGCATCGGCACCGGGCGCTCGTTCACTCGCCCCGGGCCCTCCACGACTACTCGTACGCGTACTACGAGCCCGGGCCGAGCCGCAGCCACTCGCCGACCACTTGCTCCGCCGCCTCGGCCCTCGTCAGGCTCGTCCATCGTCCCCAGGACTACCAGGTGCAGGACTACCAAGTCTTTCAACAGCAACAGCAGCAGGAACAGCAGCAGCAGCAGCAACTGCAGCAGCAACTGCAGCAGCAGGATCAGCAGGATCAGCGGGATCAGCAGGAGCAGGAGCAGGAGCAGCCCTCGACGTACCAGCAGGTGCAGGCCTACCAGCTCCACCAGCACCGACAGGATCCTAGCAAGAGGCACACCTACGTGACGCGCTACGGCACCGAGGAGAACATCTACGAGGAGATCTCGGAAATCGGGTGAGTAAGGATCCGACTCGCTCGGCCTCGTTCGAAATAGACGAAAGTTCTTTAAACTTTCTGGCGCTGAGATTTCTGGCCAGGAATTCCAATGGACGATGCGCCGGCCACGTCCCGGCGTCTCCCTTATCTTTAAAAGTGGCTTCATTCATTAGTAAATTTCCCCGGCTTCGCGCCGACCCAAATCCAACAATAGAACGCAAACTTTTCTCTCCCGCGTTATATAATTGCACTGGCGTTCCTCGAGAATTCCGAGTATCCCAATTAACTGTTAGTTGGGATCTGGGATCGATTAAGAGGAATAAGCGCGACCGGGGCTTCGCCGAGCGGAACGAGAGGAACGGGGCGAGGAAGAAAAAAGAAAAAAGAAAAAAGAAAAAAAAAAAAAGAAAAAAAGGGAAGGCCTTTGCAAGGACAGATTCATTGATAATTCATCGAAGTTTGCGATGATCGATGTTGTACGGTTCGCGGTACCACGGTCGGGGGTCGAGAGAGCGATACCCCGGTGAAGCCGGCTACGGGGGCGGTGGCGGCGTTGCTTTGAGGTGGCGAGTACCGGCGACGGATCCTCATTAAAAATTGAGGGGCTCGTAAATACTTGAGGCCGGTGCAGGATTCGTGTGCGGGGGCTAGCTGGGGATTTCGAGTGCCCCGACGAATTCACGGAAAAGCCGGGTGGGGAATTTATAAGCCGTGGCGAGGGGTGGCGAGGGGAGGCGAGGGGAGGCGAGGCGAGGCTCGGATATGAAGATTTGCATCGGTCGACGAGAACTCGGAAGTCGAACGTCGCGTCATTACGTTGGCATCGCGAGTGCTCGAAGGCAGCCGGCGGTCGATCGCAGTTATCGGGTCACGAGCGTGCGCCGCTAAGAAAAACTCGACCCGCTCCCCCCCCCTTCGGAATCTGCTGCTTTCGTCGAAAATCACGGTCCCGTTCCTCGTGCGCGACGTCGCGCACTGAGCGCACTGAGCCCACTGTGCGCACTGTATGCGTGAGAGAGATAGAGATGGGATGGGGCGGGGTTTGGGGGGGGCTAGAGGGAGAGAGCGGTGCGGAGTGGAGCGGAGCGGATCGCGCTACGGGTAAAACGGATAATAAAAGATAGTGCGTCGAACTCGATGGGGCAAAAACTATTCCGGTTATTTGCCATGGTCTCGAGCCTCTGTGCCCCCCTCCCCAGCCCCTACAACTCCATGCTCATTCATCCTGACTCGAATCGTAAATATAGCTTCGGTGTCTCCGTGGAGGAATTACATCGGAGGAGGAGGAGGAGGAGGAGGAGGAGGAGGGATGAGGGAGGGAGGGGTGGAGGAATGGTGGGATGGAGGGGAGGAGGGAGGTATGGAGGGGATGTAGACGCGCGAGGCTCCTCAAATATGCGGCGGCTCGAGCCTCCGCCGAATTCAATTAAAATGCGCGAGAGCGTTTACGAAGAAGTGCGTGTGCGTGTCCCGTCGCTTCTTCCCCCTCCCGCCCCAGACACCGGCCGTCCACGGCTACACGGCTCACGGCAGACCAATTACAAGGAGCTCGCGTTTCATTGAACGTTCAGCGACGAGGACCGAGTGTCGACACACCTGGCAGTCCCTCACATCCCGACCCGAATCTCACCCGACGCACTTTATCGGCATCTTTCAATATTGACGTCGCCCTCCCTTCGTCATCGTCATCATCGTCATCGTCATCATCTACTTCTTCTTCTTCGTCTTCTTCTTCTTCTTCTTCTTTTTCTTCTTTGCCATCGTCGCGGCCACACCACTACTACTTCCTACTAACGCCGAGCTCACTCTCATTACGGAGGTAACTTTATTATAAGGGGAGCTCCTCCTCCCTTCGAGAGAGAGAGAGAGAGAGAGAGAGAGAGAGAGACCCTGTCCCTTATCCCCCCCCCTACCCACGCACGAAACGCACACGATACGCACAGGAAACACACACGAGAGACACCGAGGCACCTGGAGGAGAGCGGCGCCGCTTGAATTATCGCCGCGGTCAAGTTCGTGGAGCGATTAAAGTCCCATTACCGGCAGCACTCGGCTCACTTCGGCTTTTTAATCGTCGTTACTTCAGCCTAGTTTGCAAGGGTGCGCGTGCACTAACGAGACTCACGGGCGGACTTGAAATTTATGAATCGTACGCGCCCGAGCCTCTTAAAGCTTAATAATGCCGTGCACGCGTTCTCCTTCACATCCTTCACGGGCCTTCATTGTTTTGAGTCCTCGGCGGCACTCGGCTCGGCTACCGGACGCTCCCCGACCCGCAAATAATCTTCAATTATACATCGACTCGCCGCCGCATTCCTCGCCACCGTGCCGCATTACTCGCTCCGACCCTCCCCCCCCCCCCCCAACCCCCCAACCCCGTCCATCCAACGTTATTACCATATCATTACTTTGGCCCGACCCGCCCGACCCGGCCCGACCCCGGTATTTACTTTCATTCTTACAAGCCCTTCGCCGATCCCCGTCGGAGGATCGCCGTCGAACTCTCACCGGGACACGTCGTTTGTTAACGGAGGCCAGCGAGAGGCTCTCACGGCACGGGGAGACCTTCCGCTTCGAGATATTCCTCGACGTGATCGGGCTTATCTCCCAAGGCTCGGGTTTTGTTCGGCTCCGCGGGCGGAATACGGAAGGCCCTAAAAGAGACGTGTATCTCTTAATACCGTTCGGACTCGTTCGGCTCGTTCGGACTCGTTCGGCTCGTTCGGCTCGTTGGGCTCGTTGGGCTCGTTGGGCTCCCGAGCCGTGGGGGCCAGCGACGCCTGACCATTAAATAATCCTCCTCCCTCTGAGCATGATACACGCCCGGTTATTGATGTTAATTAATAGCCAGTTGAATCGTTTACAAAGCAATGAGGCTTGCGGGACAATTGGGATATGGGGCCGCTGACTCACTCGCTAGGCCCGAGAGTCACAAGTACGACGTTCGATGGGATGAGAGGGGCGAGGGTGAGAGAGAGAGAGAGAGAGGAGAGAGGAGCCAATAAACAATGAGTTTATTAATGGGCACGAGAAACAATTACGGAATTGTAATGTTTGATCGATTGGTCGCCTTTGCGTACTTTAAAAGCCTTTGGGGAAGTACTGCTCGGTAAAAGAGTATAGCGGGCCCCGTGGAGCGGCGCTGCTCAGGCCCATTGTGAGCCCGACGAGGCTCCCGACACGCGGCTCCAAACCTTCCTTTGACGAACGACGGGGACAAAGAGAGCGCGAAACAATAATGCCGAGGCATCCCCGAAACGTAGACGCTCTCATCCTCCTCTAACGCTCCTCAATAGCTCCGCGTAATTAAACGGTACAAAGCCCGGGCCGCCGCTCGGTACCTCGATTAAATGAGCCAATATCTCTTCTTTCCTCCTCTTCCTCCTCCTCATCATCACCCCCCTCCCCACCCACCCAATAACCACCATCCACGAGCGCAGGGATCTATTTTTCCAGTCGGCAGCCTTGGTAATCTACTCGCGTATCTATCACGCGCGGCTCTCGGATCGGCGATCGGCGCCGTCGTTCCTCGACCCTCGCTCGATCCTCGGCAAACAAGGCCACAGCTTCACGCAGAGAGAGAGAGAGAGAGAGAGAGAGCGAGCGAGTACTCTATAGGTTCTTCGACACCTGCTCCGAGCCCCGGCATCGTCTTGGTCCCTCTGCTGACGCCTAGGATCAACGGGGCCAGGGGCGGTCACATTATCCTCCCACTAGTCGCGACCGGATGCGTCGGTGGGCCACGTGCACCAATGGACGTCCGCCTACCAATTTCTCGACACTCGGATCTCTTTCTTCGCTATTTTCTTCTTTCTTACCCCCTCCCTCGCCCCCTCACCCCCTCACCCCCCATCTGTCGTCCGACCACGGCCAATCGACTCGCGCACGTCGCCGCAGCCCTTACATTTCAGATGCTGCTATTGAATTTTACTTTATTACTGTAATCCGGAATTCGCCGTCGGCTCCGAGGAATTAAAAATCCCTCGGCCCGTCTCTTCGTTCTCGGTCCGGCCCCTTACCCCCCCCCCCCGTCGACCGTCGTACGACCCTCGCCCCACGGCAGCCTGCTCGCTCGCTCAAGAAATACTTAAGCGACTCGTAAGTGTAGGTCATCGGATATTTTTTTCTTCTTTCGTTTTTCTTTTCTTCCCTTTTGTTCTTTTACTCCTTTTATTGCAGACCGAGGGCTAGTGCTCTGCCCGGACCCTAATATTTACTCGATATTCTCGCACGAGCGAACCGCGCGCGCTTTTCAATCAACGAATTATAATTACTGGCATCACCTTTGATCCGTAACTTTTAACGAAGGCCACGTTTATTTCAACTTTTCTATACAAGCTTTGTTTGGAGCCGCCCGGCCTTCCAGACTCCCGAGAGGAGCGTCTTATTGAAAATCGTTGATCGATAGCTGCATACTCGCTTTCTTCCCGCTATTACTCTCTCTCTCTCTCACGCAATCGATAAAAGCATACCGTTTGCAAATCTGATAATGCAATAAGGCGATTTTTCACAATTGGACACGTATTTCCCGAACTCCTTGTATTCTCGTATAAATCTTTAAATATTCAAGAGGCTTTCCTCCGTCTCTGTCAAGCATATATTCTTATTGCATGGCTATTACTTGCGCCTAACAAAGTCAATTCCTCCTACCCGACCCGCTATCACATCCATCGTACTTTCAGTAATTCTAAATATCCTACATGTACAGATTCGTCTTCCAACTAGTCGAGCGAGGCGCGTCGACAACCAATACACCGCGCGAAATTAAATTACCTTTATAAGAAACTCCAGTACTCCGAGTGTACGGAATGTAGGCAAGACCATTGATTATTATTACAAAGCCCTGGCCTGTGGTGAAAGGTTTCCCCCGTGAAAGAACGTCCTCGACTTCATTAATTTAATAACCCCGAACCCCGGCACATTAATTTCATGCTTATTATTCATGGAATTAAATGCTTCGATTAATGTTCATAGCAACGCCATAAGGGATCGTTAAAGTTATTCGAAAGAAAGTCTCGTGCGGACGTTTATTGTGAATTTCAAGTCTACTCCAAATATGCCTTACGTTCAGGATCGTCGGCCTTTCATTTCACTTCCCGGGCGATTAACCACGCGCATGTAAGTAAAATAATACGAAGTAGATAAGGGCAAAGGGGTATATGGCGAGAGCCGGAGAAATCGTTAACCTAATAAAAAGACTGCGCCAGTCGACGAGTTAACGTAGAGAGTCTAGTGGACTAGCGCTCTTTATATCGTATTGGGAGGAGAGGCTGATTCGGATTCGGATTCGGCTCCGAGGCGATCCTCGGTAAGATCCGTGACACCTGTCAGTCACGCGGCCGCGATTAAAGCCAGCATCCCGGACGATTATGGGGCGATTGGGGCCCCAGCCTCCTTCGAGGCGTAACCTCGAGAGCGCGGCCCGGCCCGGCCCGGCCCGGCAGTCACGCTACCGATTCGCCAAGGCTCCACTCGTCCCGTCATATGTGCGCGCCGTACGAAGGGCCAGGGAACGGGAGGGAAACCGGAGACCGAGGAGATATTACGGCGGTGACCGGTTACTCGGCGATTGCTTTAATTGCTGATTTTCGTTCGTGCCGGCGTGTCTCTTGAAAGCCGCGCGCGGCCTCTCCCATTCCCTTGGCAAATAATGAAAATTCACGGCTTTTTCGAGCGCCGCTTTTCTTTCCCTCCCTCCCATGATTTAATGGCCGGTCGGTCGGTCGGTCGGTCGGTCGGTCGGTCCTCCTCCTCCTCATCCTCAGCCTCCCGGCCGCCATCTACCGAGTAGCACCCCACCGCCGGCATGCCGCTCTACGAAATCGTATTTATGCTCGCTCCCAATACGAGCCATTAATTACAGTAACTACTGTACATAAAAACAAGGAAGACGGATACGTGGGGCCTCTCAGCCAGCCCGCCCCACCGCCCCTCCTTAACGTCGAGCCCCCACGTACCGGGGGCGCTTCGATGCAGGCATTAAAGAAAAGCCACTGCGGCCCCAACAGCTCCAGCGACAATTTAAATATCTCCGGATGACAAGAGTGCCACTACGTTTCCTCGAATACTTCGTTTTGCAATAATAATAATAATAATAATAATAATACAGTATATATGTGGTATTGCAGGGGCGCCTCTGCATAATATCATCTCGAGATCTTGTTTCGCGCCGGAATTAAACTAGCGTAGCTAATTGCTAATATAAAACGCTCTTGCGCGTAATCAGCGAGTGGGTAACATTAAAGTGATCACGGAGGTTATTGGGGCAAAAACGATCCGAGTCCTTCAATAAAGCACTTGTACTGTCATGATACTGTAGCTATTGAGAATCGCTCTGGCTCGTAGACTCGCAGTTCGAGTGCTTGTATGGGGGTTCACGGGAGCCAAGTGGAATTCTTCCCTTTATTTATCACCGCGTCTCCCTTCATCCCATCCCCTCTCTCTCTCTCTCTCTCTCTCAGTTATTCGTAATGTCATAAAAACTCGAGATTCGCGGCATTGTCCGACTAGTAAAACGTGCCGATACCTCTCGAGCTGAATTTAAAAAGGAACGGAATGCATTGTCCTTGTTAGATAAGGGTTAGAGGGTGGGGGGTGGGGAGCAGAGACCCGTAACCAACGAATCGCTATGTAATAATCCCCGTATCGTCCCCCCGATCGGTACACGGGGCCGCGAAACGTTGCGTCAGGCACGCGGAGACGTGTGTGTATGTGCGTGACCGAGAGCGTGACCGAAGAGCACGACCGAAGAGCATGACCGAAGAGCGCGACCGCATGCGTGCGCGTAACTGCGCCCACGAGACGGAAAGCTCGCTATTCATTTAGCCAGCGCGCTTTTACTTCGTTTTTGGCAAGTCCCATCGAGTGCCCGAGCTCGAAATAGGCTCGAAAGTTGCGCATTGAATGGTTTAAAACCGGTATGATTGTAGCTCTCGGGACCAGAATCCGCGCATAAAGCCCCGGATTTACAATCCATCCCGTGCGTGCTCTTTTTGCGTTGACCAACTGTAATTGATGTTTACACGGGTCCGTGCGGTAGCACCGATAAAGATACCTCTTTATCTCCCGGGATTCATCAATATTAATCACAGGCTGTCGGTGCTACTATTCCCAAGCTTTTCATCGATAAATTCATAAGAAATTTTATCCTCCCGATCGCAGATGCAACATTTCCATCGACCGCCGCGGATCTCGCGCCCCAACCATCACTCGTACCGCCCAGAACGCACGAGCACGCACGCGCTCACCCCCTCCCCCTCTCTATGTCTGTCTCTCTATGTCTGTCTCTCTACAGAAGCGTTGCCTAGGCGTGCAGGGAGTTTAATTGTTTCAAGTTTATTCTAGTTAAATTGCACGAGGAGCGGGACGAGCGGATAATATCAGAGCAATTACAATCGCACGATTCTATAAATATAAATGTATTAGAGCAGTAGATTTTAATGGCGACTCATTTACCGAGAGTATCGATTTTCTATTAAGAGTAACGGCAGTATTTTAGTGCATTCGATCGATGGCTTAATCACCGTTACAACTATTTTATTCTCCTCTATTCAATGTTCCTTGCGCACCATCGCTTGACTATCATTATTATCATTATTATTATCATTATTATTATTATTATTGCGACTGGGCGACGATAAATAATATTCTACGAGGGCTCGATGTGACAAATCTTGCATAATAAGATGACGAAGCTGAGGAATGAAAGGGGGTTGGGGGTGGGGGGATAGAGGAGAAGAGCTCCGTAGAGATATTACGCTCGATCGAGACCTTTAATTTAAAGTCTCGTCCTTTATGTTTGGTCCCCAGGCGTCAATGCCGTCGAGGGCTGCACGGCTCGCGACGATCCTTGGTCGCGGACGAGGTGCGCCAGGTGCAGTCCCGGCACCAGCGCGTCCTCGGTGAACTGAACCTCAGCGTGGAGGCGATGCTCATGCCGACACTCGCTGACCACGTGAACGGGGACGAGACCGAGGAGGGCGACGCTCAACCCGAGTCGAGCAACGGCACAACGGAGGATATACTCCTGACCTCGGTCGTCAGCCACCCTGACGAGCTGCTCTCTTCGCCGATCGGCTGCGCGGACCTCGACAGCGGCTTCAGCGGCAGCTCCAGCGCGAGCTACAGGTGAGTCAACCCGCCCTTTTCCCATCACCCTGCCAATGTCGTTATTCATCCTCTTCCCCTACTTTCAATTTCTCGGGCAAATATTGACGTTAAAAATGCACCGGCTCAACTCTTCGAGCGCTCATATTCTACTGCTCCTTATAAAATGTCCCGCTAATGGACTTGAGATTTTGAAGAGAGCCAGCGTGTTCCGGAGCAAAAAGTACCGGCGGACATTCGATAAAGCCGAAGCAACGTAATTCGATAAATCCTAAGAAATGTATGAAAACGCGGATGAGACGCGCGGTCGGGGAGTATAAAAATCAGTTAATAATTCTTTTGATAATACGTCGTTGAATAATGGATGGGTAAATAAGAATTTGGGGATTGTAGTTATGCGTGTACGCACGCATATTTCTTTGTATAAAAGTCGTCGAGGGCTCGAAACGATGAAGCAGTGCATGGAAGATCGGAGGTAAGCGAGTGAGTCTTGGATTCGGCGAAGACGAAGAACCGGGACCGTCGTACTCCTCGCTTCGAGCTTAGGGTAAATCCAAGTTGACGGAGCCCAGATCTAATCCCTCAGATTCGTGGAGGGCCATATGCATCTCCATACAGTCGAGGTGTGGGGTCTAGCTTTTAGCTCACGTAAACATAGGAGGCTACCTGGCTCTCCCTCCAGCCCCACCTCCTCCTCCTCCTCCTCTTACTGTCACGTCTCTACTATCTCGTGGAGGGACTAACCGCATCATCCTACATTGTATTGCCTATTGATGCAGGTCGGGCTTGGGCTCCCTGAGACGTAGTCTCGGAAGGACGAGCACACCCGAGCTGCTGAGTAACATGCATCTCCTCGGCTGTAACAACCACCATCATCGCCGTCATCATCATCATCATCAGCTCCAACAACAAGAGTATCATCGACATCAACAGCAGCAGCAGCAGCAGCAGCAGCAACAGCAACAACAGCAGCGCAGTAAGACCAAGGCCGCCATGATATGGAAGAAAGGCTGGAAGAGCTGGAAGAAGCTTCAGGGATTCGGGGGCAATTCTCAAAAAACTGGTAAGTCATCATTCGGCTGCTGCCGCTGCATTATTCGCCTTCTTTTTCTCCTCACGCTGCCGACTAGTGCCCCCAAAGTCCGTCCGTCCGTCCGTCCGTCCATCCGTCCATCCATCCGTCCACCCCTCCCCCTCCCGGCCCCTCCACACTTGAGTGGAGCATCCGTGTAATTTCGGTAGCAGTTTATTTTTCACATATATATTGTGTCTGTAGATATATTTCTAGTCGCCGGGTCACGTGTATGTATACCCGATGCCTCGGCGACGGTCCCCAGCTACATAACGAATCACCTTATTAATCTCACTATGAGATTCGTCAAATAAGTTATTGAGACTTGCCTTTCTTATTAAGCTATTCGACGATAGCTCGACAATATGAGAAAAGTGCTGTTAAAGAACGTGGACACACGGTGACGTCGTGTAAATGACACGTGAACGCGTAGGGAATCGCGGCTAAGGCTCGCGAGTGAAATTCACTTGGTTATTTATGCGAATGACTCGTATTTGTCGTAAAAATCAATGTCGCGATGCGTTACGCAAGTCCGAGCGAAGCGCATCGACAGCGGTTAAGAATTAGCGTACACGCGATTCAGGGCGACGATGACCCATGAAGCAGGCCCACGTCAAGCTCGACGTTACTCTTGCAGTGGTGTTCTTAGGGAGAGGTCGCCCCCCCACCCCTTACCATCGATCGCATACCAATAAATATCGCCTGAATGCCGGCATTGTAACGTCCGCGCACAAGTCTTACCGTTTCCAAGAATCTCCGTTATCAATTACGGCTTCCGCCAAAGGCTCGCATTGATCAATAATTATATTTAAGCCCCGAGCGCCGGCTCACATTCGTCGTTCACCAATAAACGGCCGAGCAATAATAATAACGCTTCCATTCAAAAAGAAAACCCCTACTTTTTCTCAATCTCCTCCTTCTCCGTCTCTTTCTCTTTCTCTTTCTCTTTCTCGAATACGTACTGAATCATTTTCTAACAGCCTCGGAGGATTTACTTTCTTATTTACCGACCAGTTAAGTAAGCCTTTCATCCCTAATGAATGAATCAACGATATTCGTGTAAATCCTACTTCTTACAATTGAAAATTTGCAATTTCTAATAAAATTATAACGGACAGAATGGCACTGGCACTTGAAGTGTCGAATACTCGACTGCTTTTTAATTAATAAATGCCAATGATTCGCTCGTCATGATGTGCGCGCGTGTGCGTGTGGCGAAATGTAAAGAGGAACGGCTGGTGGTGGGGATTCGAACGGCGATGACACGTCATAAGTAGTTGGGGACGATATCGAGACTCAATGAGTAAATATCACAGCATGACCTTACGCATTTATGCGAGGGAAATGTCAAATATGACGATGCACATGTATTTCTGTATAATTGGCCAACAACAACTATCTTTACTAACACTGAACCGAGAATGAGAAGGGACGTATGAACATTTGAAAAGAACGGAGTTTTTCGTAATTACTTTTAATCGGGGTTGAAAACTAATTTACGTATGAAATGCACGTGACCCCGTATTAGTCAAATGATAGATGTGATAATGTTGGTTTACGGGATGTAGGGAAAAACTTTTAACTCTCGTTTTAATATACGATGGGCAACGCCAGCTATCTTCAGCCCCGTGTCGTAAATACTTGAGATATTCCTGAATAAAAATAGTAAATCCCTTTTGCTCGGCAAAGGCAAGGGCTTTGGATGCGGCACAGAGCCGTATAAATTCAGTTTATGCATAGAAATATCCTATGCCGGCGTTGTATTAAAAATAATAATAACAATAAAGTAGAAGTGGACACGAAAAAATCGCCTTATTATGTAAATAATTAGCGTTTCAAAGGGAAAAGCGGACCCAACGAGAGCAGAAGCAAAACAAAAAAAAGAAAGAAAGAAAGAAAAAAGCAGACGATCGGAGCGAATGCCCAGGAATCTCGGTAAAAGAGATTATAAAAATGCATAATAGATGTTGTAATAATGGAGTAGGTAATTCCGAAAGCTCGGTAAATGTGCGTTACGTTATCGGAATGTAAGAGAAAAGATGAAAGTTTAGGGAAGATTGAGACGCAATGCATTGCGCTGGGCTGAAGGCAACGTGAACCGGCAAAGAGTACGGTGGGGAGAGAGGGAGAGAGAGAGAGAGAGAGAGAGAGAGATATCGAATAAGTTAAAAAGAATTGGCAAAAGAGCGTAGTGGGAGGGAGGGAGAGGGAGCGGAGCACCGACCGGCGGACTGCACTTAATAAATAGCGACGTAGGGACGTTAAATGCGCGTAGAGCGAGAGGAGTTATCGCGAGCGTGTAGCAGCGGGGAGGGGCGGATGGGGGGGGAGAACAGAGAATCGGAGGTCAAATTTAATATACCGAAAACCAGGTCAAATTCCAAAGTTGGAAAAGGAACGTTATCGGGAGTCGAGGCACTCGAACGTTCCCTATCGAGTACGGACAGGGGACGCGAGCGAGGGAGTTGTTGCCCTCCTCCCCCAAATTGGCTGACGGAGACTGAGCGAGCCGGGGAGCTCGAGCTCGGGACCACCCTGGCCGAGGGTCGGTCCTCCAGTCGATTCGTGCCAGACTCTGGGGAGCGGCAGCAACGGCGATTATCATCGACATTGTAACTCGGCCCGGCGGGCTAATCTTCGCGAAACATAAATCTCGGAACGACAGGCCGGTGTCGCCGAGCTGTACGCGCCTCTTACACCCGAGAGGCTGATAACCTCGGCCGTCGTTGTCTCCCCGATTCTCCTCCTCCTCCTCCTCCTCCTCCTGCTGCTGCTGCTACTGCTGCTTCTGTTGCCGTTGCTTCTGAAACGTCTCCCAACGTTCCATCTCGTTCGGCCGATTCTCTCTCTCTCTCTCTCTCTCTCTCTCTCTCTCCCTCTCCCTCCCTCTCTCTCTGTCCGTCTGTCTCGGGTGTATTGTCGCCCCGGTAAGACAGAGAGCGAGAATCTGCGCGAGACTGCCATCTCCGGAGTCCGAGTCCCTCGGCAGCTACCAAGTTGCAGCTCGGCGAGCGTCTCTGCTCGGTGTGCAAATTAATTATCCCGCACCCGCGGTACCGTCACCACCGCCAACACCGCCACCATCGCCACCGCTAAACAGTGTATTAAGCGCGGAGAAAGGCGTACGCGAATCCTCTGCCAGCGCTTCCTCCTCCTTATCCTTCTCCTCCTTCTCCCGCTCCTCCTGCTACTCCTGCTCCTCCCTGCTCCTCCTGCTCCTCCTGCTCCTTACCCCTCCTGCTCCTCCTCCTGCTTGCCTTTCTTGATCATGCCGTCCTCCTCTGCCTCTTGGTCGAAGGCTCCTTTTTTAGCGAGCAAGTGCCTTAACCGGCAGATGTTGTCCCTCCCGGGGAGGGAAATTAGCTCCTAGTCGTTGCCTCGATTTTAATCGCCTCATCCTCGAGAGACATTAGACAGCGAGCCAGAGGAGTGAGTCCCTACTCACTCCCACTCCCTTTTGCCGCTCGCACATCCTTCTCCGGCTGAATTTCCTCGTTCCAACGATCCTGGCACGTGCTGCCTTTCATCTGCCTCTGCCCAACAGCTCCTCTCTACTTTTTATCCTCTTTGTCTGCTGAATTTTTTGCTGCCCCTCATATTCCACAGCTGATGCTACAGTCTTGAATAAATCGAACCTCCCCTCGACCGCCGCCACCGCCGCCGCCGCCGCCGCCGCTCCGCCCGGACACGCACACACAGAGACCGCGGGCAATCCGCGCCGACCGCTCCGCTCTGGGCATTCCTTCAGATTACCGATATTAAATTTCTTGCATTACATCTCCTCTACGTGCACTTTAATTAGCATTGAAAATTTGTCGTATTAGTCCCCGCGAAGCCCGTGTTCTCTCAACACAATATTTTAAATAGCGAGTCCCTTGAAGGACCGCGGGTGGCCGTGTTTACATTCACGAAGGCTCCTTTAATTCCCGATGACATTTTATATCTGATCTCGGATGCCGGGGACTCGCCGTAAAAAGACCTTAATAATGAAGTTACAACTATCGGTGGAGGGAGGAGGAGGAGGAGGAGGAGGAGGAGGGAGGGGGCTATTATTCCTCTTTATACTTTAACGTGTAATTATTGTGCGCATTGGAAAGGAAGAGGAAATAGAAGGAGTCGGAGCTGCAGAGGCGCCTGCGCAGTCAATTAGCGACAAGGGCTCGGGTCTAATAATTTTGCATTTTGTTTAAGCGTCATTTAACGAGGCTAACGTCCAAACCAGTTTATACGGATATATACGTAAAATATATATATATATATATATATAAACACACACACGCGCGCGTATAAGTCCGTATACGCTAGAGAAGCATACGTATTGGAGCGCAAAGAAATTAAGCAAAGACTTGGCTTTATTATAGCGGTCATATATCGTCATTAATGCATAATTGGCGTGGCATGAATCTTTATGCTTTTAGCCGAAAAGTCCATTTAAGTGAAAAGTGCGGCCACACAGAAGTATGCCAGAGCAATAATATTACAAGGCGTAAAATTAGCGTCATTATTAACTCGTTCCTCAATCCCAATATAATCGAGTAATTATCATCCGGCGGCGTGTGTAATTTTCTCTCTCCCTCTGTCTCTCTCTCTCTCTCTCTCACTCGCTCGCTCGCTCGCTCACTCTCTGACTCTCTGACTCTCTGACTCTCTGTCCGTCTAAGTAAAAGATAGGGGCTCCGGATAGACGTGAATCCGTATGAGGCTAATAATTTGCGCGAGTCGGGGCCACTTGTACAGCAGATCGCATCGGGCGAGCAGCTGCGGGAACGGTATACTCACGCGAAAAAGTCGAAATCACGAAACGAATGCCAAAGTAGCAGCAGGAGCTCGGTAAGTGGCCGACCAGAATTTCGGCTCCCCGCTCACGCCGGGTTCGACTCTTTGAAGCGGATGCTGCTGGACCGCCGTATCACGCAGCAAGAGCGCAGCGAGGAGGGACCCTTCGATTCTACGAACGGAAGTAAGTGGAATCACGACTTTCCCCCTCTCCCCTCTCCCCTCTCGCCCTCCCCAGCCACGCCACCCTATCTACCCTGCCCCTCCATCCTACCTCCTGCCTCCGCCTCCCGTGGCCACGTATTTTTTTCCTCCTTTCTCCAGCGCCGGTCACTCGACTCGGGACGACTCGAACGAATGAATATCCGATCATTTCAATTTGGCCATTCCGCCTTTAACGTTTTTTTGCCTCTTTTTTTTTTTTTTGTATTATAAAAGATAGGCATCCTCCTCGCCTCGAGCTCGACTCCCCGGAGCATTAAAACAAAAAAAGAAGAAAAGAAAAAAAGAACGAAATAATCCTTGGAGTCGCTCGCACCTTCCTCGATCCATTCAACGTAGCTCGTTATTTTAGACTCGATTAGATTAGTCACATTGATCGACGTAGCGGCAGATAATTCGTAATTTAACGACATTCGAGCTGGATTTCGTCATCGGCCTCGATATCAAGTATCACTTGCACTCGCGTACGCGAAGGTCGAGGCGAGATGCGCCAGTTCGCGCCGGCCTTAGGATGGTTAGGAGCAGCCACCACTTGCTCCGGGAACACGTTCTGAGCGAGCTCCGTCGATCCGTGGCTTGAAACGTCAAATAATTTTTCACTCTCGCTCTCTCTCTCTCTCTCTCTCTCTCTCTCTCTATTTGCGACTAAAAACCCCCTCCTCGTAAATAACAACAATGAGGACGGAGTCGCCCGCCGACTTCCCAGGAGAATTCGCGATTTCGTTCATTGCCGCGAACTCGAGCGGGACAAAAAACGGCCTCGACCTTCGCTCCTCGGGCCCGTCTCGCCCCTCTGCCTCCTCCGGTCTCCGGCTCGTCGACCGACACATGGCCGACTACGATCGGCCGCGTTTACGTCGATCCAGCGCTTTAAGATTTCGCTCGCTCGGCGTTTTCCTTAAGACAGACGAAAGACAAAGACGATGCGACGATGCGACGATGCGACGATGCACCTCGGAAGGCTAATGGGATCGGGTAGCGGCTTCGCGCACCCCCTTTTCCTTCCCCGCCACGGCATCTCCGCCGACTCTATCCGCGGGCGGACCTCCGAGAAGTACGCGGCCAGAGTGCCGAGCACAATCTCATCCAGTGGATCCGGGATTTAGAATTTACGTAGCAACTTTTGAGAGATGTTGGATGTTGAGTACGAGGTTTTTGTGTGCTCAGGGCTTGGGGTGAGGTGGGGGTGGCGTAGGGGGGAGAGGACTGGCTTTCAATGCGCCGCTACGGAATCGCGTAATGAAGTACGCTGTTAACAAAGAGGAAAAACGAAATGCATTTTCCAAAGTTTGCTGGCTTACGCCGAATCGACCCTCTACCCCTACCTATCTGCATATACATTTGCCTGTGTACGCGTGCACGCGGCCGTGTCTGCACGTTCGCAGCTTCTCTATAAAAGGCTTTAAAGTTAAATGTAATCCGCCATTACAGGCAGGCATAGACGCACCATCTCGGCAATTTATCCCCGCGAGCCGAAAACGCGTAATAATTAATCCTGGCAATGATTTATTAAAGCTGCAATTACGAAGGTTATCAAACGAGACGACTGTCGGAATTTTTAAATTCGCACATCCTGTCCCACGTAATTGCCAATATTAATAGCTCGGAAATATACAAGGCAAACAATCAATTTCCACCCTGGCCATTTTGTTTCATTGTACTTAACAATAATTGCTTTTTACGACGAGGGTTTAACGATTTTTTATACATCGCTCTTTACGATTTTGCTTACTTTTATCAATCAGCTTTTTTGCACGCTGACACGCACGCGCGTAAACGTACGCACGAATAATATATATATATATATATATATATATATATATATATATATGAAACGATGCCTAGTCATAAGTACGCATCCGTGGTTTGAATGATCTTTTTTTGAATGACAATACCAAAGGATTATTTAGCATATAAATAGGCCAAAAAGGCCTTATCCATTGTCATAAAAGAATTCCGGGTATTGGCAAAAAAAGACGTTACTAGACAACACAAACGTATTCTCACCATCCACGCGCCGACTCTAATTTTTACATTATACGCGAATAAAAATACTCTTACGTATATTCTTGTTTTACGGTATATATTTAAATTAACAGCCCGTAAACAAAGCATAGTAAGCGCGTTCGAGAGAGAGAGAGAGAGAGAGGGGGGGGGCAAATCGAGCGAGCTATCGTAATATCGTATTAAATGTACTGGGAAATGGAAACAAATGAAAGTGACAGTGGTAGTAAAACACGTAATTTACCGAAACAAGTGCAATTAAAGTATACGCTTAATGTTTGTGGCAAACGTAGAAAAATCCTATGGAGCGATATAATATCTTTGTCTTGAGATTTTGTCAGGCAGACTGTGATGAAATGCCCTTCGGACCTTGGAAATGGAAATACGTGCAATTCGTATAAACGCTGAATGCACGTAAAAAGCCTTGGAATGCAGATAAGCTTTATGTATTATAAAGCGCGATGTATTGTGGCGCATGAATTTGGAAGAATTCTTACGGGATAAGTCGAAGATCGTAATAATTATTATTAAAATTTCGTAATAGTACGGAATGAACGATGTGGAGTTGTTGGTATTGCTAGGTATAAGGCGATACGGCCCGAGCCAAAGCCTTTTATATTGCCTTAATTAAAAGTACTAAAATTTCATATTCCGCAACAGTGATAAATGATCGAGCGGCGGAAAAACACGAATTGCTTTTCTTCGATAAATTGTTATGCCCCGGATAAACGTAGCCGGATTGCTCACCAATAACAATACAAGAATAATAAGTTTGCATTATATTTTCTTGTAGAAAGTTAATATAAATTCACGTTTCATAATACCAGCCGAGCGTTATAAATAGCCAGTATTAATATTGCTGTTGTTGTCGTTGTTGTTGTTGTTGTGGTTGTTGTTATTGTGGTTGTTGTTGTGGTTGCGTAGAGGCATTGTTAGAAGAAGTTAAAAAGGAGAGAGAGGGAGAGAGGGAAAAGAGGCTCGTGTTATTTGTAATGGCCGAGCTCGGTACATTAGTGACGCTTGGTATATTTCGTTGGAGTACTCGGCGGCGTTCGTTAAACAAAACAAAAAAAAAGACGTCCCAAGCCTCACGCCGAGTTTAATCTACGAGCCATTGGCACAATGTTTACTTAATACTTCGCAATCGGGCAGCGTTGGCCCTGTCAATATTAAATAAATTGCACCTACGTAGAAAGCAATCATTACCCACCGCCCCCAATCGGCCCCGATCGGCCCCGATCGGTCCCAATCGGTCCCAATCGGTCCCAATCGCCGCTCCTATCTACGAAATTCCGTAGAGCGAGGGCCGCTGCTTACGAACTTGACAAAACCCATGAATACTTAAATATAACTCGGCATAATTAGCGATTTTTTTTTTTTTTTTCTTTTTCATCAAACGGGACCTTGCCCAATCCCGTCGGGGGGCCCAACCCCAATAACCCCCGCGCGAGTTCGTAAAAAATTCAGCTCGAGCTTACGCGATCGTTCGTTCGGTCGTCCGTCTTGACCCTTCCACGGATGGCTTTCTTCCACGGAGGGGCGATTTTCGTAACCCCCTCCCCTCCTAGGCCATCGCTCCACTTGGATCGAGCTCGCTATTTTAAATTTAAATTATCATTTAAATTGATTTGCCGTCCGGGCCCTACGAGAGTCTAAATGCCCAACATACCAGAGGCCGTCGTCGTATGGTCCCCTTATTCATCCCGTCGTCCTTTCTTCTCCCTCCCTTTCCTTTCTTTACCCTATTGAAAGAAAATAAGTGGCGCCGGCACTGCCCGGCCCTTTATTTTTTTTTTTTTTTTCGGCCCTTCTCCACCACGCAGTTCTCAAACGTGTTTTTTAATTGCAAGTGTAAAACGTTGCCCGCGCGCCCATTCGAATTGGAGATAATGTACGAGTTATTTATGTGTCATTCCGGGCCTTTAACATGTTAATTCCGATGGAAAGATGAGTTCTAATGCTCCTCCTTGGATTTACGACTTGCGCGGCGCACAACTTGCTTGCGCGACTACTTGCGCGTCAATAAAATTCATTGGAATACGTAATTTATGGGGAAATCATCGTCGGCCATGAAAATTTTTAAAATCCCATTTGTACGTCCCTTCGGGCACAACGAATGGCATTTAAACGACGCTGCTCCTCCTCCTCCTCCTCCTCTTCTTCATATTATTATTATTTATGCGTACGAGCTCTCTAATTAATCGCGACGAAAGCTCCATCCTATCCGCCAATTGAATCCAGTTTCCTTTTTCTTTTTTTTTTATTACTAATAAACAAGAAGGACATGAGAATGGATAAGACCGCGGAGCGATACTTTTACTTTTACGAATAGCGGGCGGAGCATTTTAACTGAATAATACTGTGAAAGCAATTTCGATATAAAAGCCGTTGCTACAACGACAACAACAACAGCAGCAGCAGCAGCAGCAGCAAGAATCGGGGCGAACGCGATTGTTATCTTGCGCACGCGTCATTGGGCAATGAAGGATCAGTAGGAACGTAAAAACGATAGTGCGCGCAATTTTTGATTGATAGCGATTAGCATAATGATTTGAGGCTGGATGGTTGGCTGGCTGGTTGGCTGGGTTGCGTCACCGCCACGACATCAATTAACTCATAATCAAAGTATAATTTTACAACTCGGAATAACATTGTCAGCAGGCCTGCGAGCTCGCGCGTCTGTAAAGAATACGACGGAACGCTCGGAGGAGGCAATAGCCTCTATTACGTACTCGAGCATTACGGGGAGCATTACGGGGAGCATTACCGAGGCTACGCGTGCGTATGTAATTGTTTCCTTTTTATTTATTTATTTATTTATTTATTTTTTTTTTTGAAACGATTCTACGGGAAAATGGCCGGCCAAATAAATTACCAATTAACTCGGCCCAATAAATAACCATTCGCAACGGCTACTTTCTTTCTTTCTTTCTTTCTTTCTTTCTTTCTTTCTTTCTTTCTCCCTGTCCTCCTTTACTCGCCGCGTTATACTCGCGAAACAACAAGTAATCTCTCACGGCGGAGGTCCGTTTGGCTTTAACAACTACTAAAAATGAATCATGTCACAGTTAATCTCGACGATGATATTAATAGTCGTTGGTCTCTCGGCCTTCCTCTCCTCGGCCCGCTCCCTCGAGTCGTATTTTTCCCGCGGAGCCGGTACTTTTGGCCGGTTATTTTATAGGGGAATCGATATAGCCGGATCGCGGGGGCATTATCAGGTCTTCAACATTAAAGGCATCGTTTATATCTACATTAGAGGAAGTTGATGGCCGCCAGGAGGCGTGTCAAGTTACGGATGTCGCTTACGGTGTCGCTCGTCGCGCTTAAAAATTCAAGATCCAAGACACGCTGCTGTTGCTGCTGCTGCCGCTGCTGCTGTCGATGCTGCTGTCGATGCTGCCGCTGCTTCGCGTGCGCAGCGACGCGTGGGAATTGATTCGTCGGGCAGGCGCTTGTAGGGTTACAGTTGCGTCAAGATTATCGGATATCGGGAATAAAAAGCCGAGGGGCGAGCTCCGAAAGCCTTCTATTTGCCGAGTGTCGGTGAGATTGGTCGCGAGTGGGGCGGGAGCGGGAGCGGGAGCCTCGGCAAACGTAATTGTCGAAAAGTCGTAGATAATGGATTCGGAGTCTAGATTGGAACGCCGATTGTTCGCGATTTACATTGCCCGGGTCGGGTACCACCCTCTCGCGCACTTGGCTCGCAGCCTCGTTTCATCCAGTCCTGAAAAAGTCAAACAGAAATCCGGCAAGAAGTCCCCCCGAACTCGCGTCTCGTGCGCAATCCTAACGTAATTTCACGGCTTTCCCCGGCCACGGCTCGTCCTTAAACTTTGCCAATATCGAGCCACCCCCCAGCCCCCAGCCCCCAGCTCCAGCCTATGTTAATAGGACCGGCAAGGGCGACCTGTACCGAGATCCTCGTGCCGACCGATCCGAGGGGAGGGCGCGGGGGTAGGGCTATGCGGGTCCGCTGTAAACCTGAGCGAAAGATAATAAAATGGGGGCGGCTCCCGGTACGAGCGTCAGACCCGGCTCGAGCATTTATTTTCCCACGGGATGCTCGGAGGCCTCTCGCGCTTTCCTCCCGTAATTTACGAGCCGGGCAGCGTAGCTGTAGGTGCGCGCCCGGGATTAAAAGGCGGGCTTCGATCGTGGCGGAAGTTACGGCTCAGGTATAAGGATTACACTGGCTGTGCGCGAGAGCGGCACCGGGGAGATGTCGGAAGGGCGCCGCTGGCCCCTTATCCAGTCTCTTATTCGTCCCCGTAGAGGCCGGGCGCGTGCATGACTCCCTTGGTCGCTTCGAGGACGAGAGTTAGGGCGTAGTCCCGCTCAGTGCTCATTCGTTAATCCGTTTGAAAAACGTCGGCGGCCATTCCTAGGCCGGGCAAGACAAGGCGTGGCGTCGAGCTTTCTCTGGCAGTAGGAGGAAGTGCTTGGGAGGACGTGGATCCTATCTCGTCCCGAGCTGCAGGAAATACAAGGGCCAACGGGCACGGGTCGAGGCCTGGTTGACGGGCGTACAGGGTGGAGGCGCGAGTTGGACGTCCAGCGAGGAATACCTGGTTGACTGGTTGATGGGATTGAGTCGGCCACACGTGGCTTAGGAAGTCGCGCTCCTTCCTTTCGCGGTGGTAGTGGTGGCGGTGGCGGTGGTGGTGGTGGTGGTGGTGGTGGTAGCGGCGGCGGCGGTCACCGCTCCCTCCCCGACCCCCTCAGTAAAAACAATGGACTCGTAGCGGCTAATGAAAGTCCGCGGTGGGCTGCTAAGGCTTTCTCGGACCCTCGAGCCGCCGGGAGGGATCCGTCAATTAATGGTCCTCCTCACGGAGCATTAAAGTGCCCCGCCGTGATACGTGCAACTGCGTGTGTAAGAGAGAGAGAGAGAGAGAGAGAGTGGGACCGTTCAAGGTTAACCGGGCACTGTTAAAATCCTAGCGGTGCTAGCAGCAAGCGCACTTTTGACGCGACCCGGCACTTTATTGGCTCTGCTCTTTATTCGGGCTAATGCCCGGGCCGTGACGCGAATCGCCGTCGGTGTCGAGTTTCCTAGCTCATAAGGGGAGCCCCTCGTTATCCGCGCTCTAGGAATCCCGGGTGATTAATGGTTGCCGGGGCCGGCCTCGCCGTTTCACTATATTTATCAATCACACTAACAATTTCGGCAGGCCGGGAATTCGTCCGACCGCCGGCTGCCCTCCCTGACCTGCGCGCACCCCCCCTCACTCCCCCGCCCCCACTCCCGCTCCCGTCCGCCCGCAACCGGAGCCGACTATTACCGAAACCCGAGCCCTTCTCCGCCGCGGACTCGTTCAATCCCATTCATTACTCGTCTCGTCATATTTATCCCATTGACCATGTTGACAATCCCCCTAAACACGAGCGACGAGCATTTGATCCGCAACCGGCGACGGTATATACGTTTAGCCCGACAGCGATGCTGGTATTCTTTACACGCGTACTTAGGCGTACGAATGTCGAGCCCGTCGAGCCCCCGTCTCAAGTTGATAAAACAGAGCGCTCTACTTAACACTTACGTATTGTCGTCGTTGGTGTTGGTATCGTTGCCGTCGTCGTCGTCGTCGTCGTCGTCGTCGTCGTCGTTGTTGTTGTTGTTATAGGTACGAGAGGATTTTATCCGCCCCGTTGGAATAAATTTTGAACATGACTCGGCAATCGGATCCGCTCTAACAACGACCTTATTTACACCTTAAGAACGAATTCGATATTTTTTTTCCTTCCTCAGCATATAGCATTGGCTGCCGCTCTATCCGACT